>SJYX01011826.1:64474-199563 GCA_006410675.1 Oreotragus oreotragus
CTAGTCAAGGCTATGGTTTTTCCTGTGGTCATGTATGGATGTGAAAGTTGGACTGTGAGGAAGGCTGAGCACTGAAGAATTGATGCTTTTGAACTGTGGTGTTGGAGAAGACTCTTGAGAGTCCCCTGGACTGCAAGGAGATCCAACCAGTCCATTCTGAAGGAGATCAACCCTGCATTACCTTCTTTGCATGAGGTGGCCAAAGTACTGAAGTTTCAGCTTTAGTGTCATTGGAAAAGACTCTGATGCTGGGAGGGATTGGAGGCAGGAGGAGAAGGGGACGACCGAGAATGAGATGGCTAGATGGCATCACTGACTCGATGGACATGAGTCTGAGTGAACTCCGGGAGCTGGTGATGGACCAGGAGGCCTGGCGTGCTGCAATTCATGGGGTCGCAAAGAGTCAGACACGACTGAGCGACTGAACTGAACTGAACTGAAACAGTGCTGCAGTGAACATTGGGGTGCATGCATCCTTTCAGATCATGTTTTTATCTGGATATATTCTTAGGAATGGGATTGCAGGGTCATATGTTAGCTCTGTTTTTAGTTTATTAAAGAACCTCCATACTGTTCTCCATAGTGGCTGTACCAATTTGCATTCCCGCCAACAATGTGGGAGGGTTCCCTTCTCTCCACACCCTCTCTAGCATTTGTTGTTTATGGATTTTTTTTGATGATAGACATTCTGACTGGTGTGAGGTAATATCTCATTGTAGTTTTGATTTGTATTTCTCTAATAACTAGCAATATCAAACATCTTTTCATGTGCCTATTGGCCATCTGTATGTCCTCTTCAGAGAAATATCTATTCAGGTCTTCTGCTCATTTTTTGAGTGAGCTGTTTGTTTTGAAGCTGTTAAGTGTCATAAACTGTTTATAAATTTCGGAGACTATTCCCTTATTGGTCAAATCTTTTGCAAATATTTTCTCCCAATCTGTGAGTTGTCTTTTCATTTTATTGTTTCCTTTGCTGTGCAAAAGCTTTTGAGTTTACATAGTTCTAATTTGTTCATTTTTGTTTTTATTTCCATTATTCTGGGAGATGGATCAAAAAAGATGTTGCTGTGATTTATGTCAGAGTGTTCTGCCTATGTTTTCCTCTATTAGTTTTATAGTGTCCAGTCTCATATTTATGTCTTTAATCCATTTTGAGCTTATTTTTGTGTATAGAATTAAAGAATGATCTAATTTCATTTTTTTACATATGGCTGTCCAGTTTTCCCAGCACCATTTATTGAAGAGACTGTCTTTCCAACATTGTGTAGTCTTGCCTCCTTTGTCATACATTAATTTACCATGGGTGTGTGGGCTTGTTTCTGGGTTTTCTGGCCTGTTCCATTGATCTGTATTTCTTTTTTTGTGTGTACCAGTACCATACTGTTTTGGTGACTATAGCTTTGTAGTATAGTCTGAGATCAGGGAACCTGATTCCTCCAGCTCCATTTTTCTTTTTCAATATTGCTTTGGCTCGTCAGGGTCTTTTGTGTCTCTATATACATTATGAGATTTTTTTTTGTTCTAAATCTGTGAAAAATGCCTTTAGTAATTTGATAGGAATTGCACTGAATCTGTAGATTGCCTTCAGTAGTATAGTCATTTTGACAATATTGATTCTTCAAACCCATCAACATGCTATATCTTTTCATTGTTTATGTCTTCTTCAATTTCTTTCATCAGCATTATTTTTAAATGTATTCATTCAAATAAGATCCATGCTTAAACATGTATCAAGTAGTTATTAAAATAAATTTACAAAAAAATGCCACCTTAAACAAAACTAATTTACCTATCCTGGAGTCCAGGGATTGGCCAACTGTTGTCCATGGGTTAAATCAGTCTTGCTGCCTTCTTTTGTAAATAAAGCCATGCTCATTCTTTTACACATTGTCTGTAGCTCTCTATTCTCTACTTAAAAAGCTGAATAGTTACAGTTGGAATCTTACAGCCCAGAAAGCCATGTAGTCCTTTACAGAACATTTTTTTAGTGATCTCCCAATCTAGCCATATATTATGGTTCAAGGTAACCACTATCCAAGGTAGCCCAAATTAATAAATTTTCTGTATACTTTGGTTGACATAGAAAATAAAACCGGACAATTCATAATCCAGAACTCCCCTGTAGGGTTTTTATTTCCGGAATCACTTACATTCTCTCTCAGTTTTGTGTTTGCCAATACAGATATAGGATCCCAAAATAAATTGCATATTTTTAGCAGTCAGTCCACAAATGATTGTAAACTGTTCCCCCTGTATGAAATGCTGAGACATATACAAATATAATTAATATTTGGTTTTTTCCTTTCAGAAACCTACTTTCTAAAGGTAGAGAAAGATAAGAAAATAGATGATGGGCATGTACCCTGGCAACCCTGGTTTGTTCAGTTCAGTTGCTCAGTCGTGTCCGACTTTGTGACCTCATGGACTGCAGTGCCCCAGGCTTCTCTCTTCTTTATTATCTCATCGAGTTTGCTCAAACTCATGTCCATTGAGTTGGTGATGCCATCCAACCATCTCGNCCCTGGTTTGTTCAGTTCAGTTGCTCAGTCGTGTCCGACTTTGTGACCTCATGGACTGCAGTGCCCCAGGCTTCTCTCTTCTTTATTATCTCATCGAGTTTGCTCAAACTCATGTCCATTGAGTTGGTGATGCCATCCAACCATCTCGTCCTCTGTCGTCCCCTTCTCCTCTCGTCTTCAATCTTGCCCAGCATCAGGGTCTTTTCAAATAAGTCAGTTCTTTGTATCTAGTGGCCAAAGGATTGGACTTTCAGCTTCAGCATCAGTCCTTCTAATAAACATTCAGGACTGATTTCCTTCAGGATGGACTGGTTGGATCTCCTTGCAGTCCAAGGGACTCTCAAGAGTCTTCTCCAGCACCACAGTTTAAAAGCATCAGTTCTTCAGCACTCAGCATTCTTTATAGTCCAACTCTCACATCCATACATGACTAATTGAAAAACCATAGCTTTGACTGGACGGACCTTTGTTGGCAAAGTAATGTCTCTGCTTTCTAATATGCTGTTTAGGTTGGTCATAATTTTTCTTCCAAGGAGCAAGGGTTTTTTAATTTCATGGCTGCATGCAGTCACCATTTGCAGTGATTTTGGAGCCCCAAAAGATAAAGTCTGTCACTGTTTCCACTATTTCCCCAACTATTTGCCAGACGTGATGGTAAGATCCATTAGCACCAGTGTTCGACTTTGAGAGTCCAAGTCAGGTCTTGCCTCTTCCTAGCTGTACACTTTGGACAAGATACTTAATCTCTCTGTGCCTCAGATTTCTCAGCTGAAAAATGGGGACAATAATGGAGCCCCTGTCATGAATCTACTCTAAGAATTGAGATACACATGAAATAACAAACGTGTAGTGCTTAGAACCGGGTCTCAGTTCAGTTCAGTCGCTCTCGTGTCCGACTCTTTGTGACTCCATGAATCGAGAACTGGGCCTGGTACCTTGCAAATGCTCAAATATGTCAGCTCTCATCATCATGGTGTAGTTGACCTCTTGAACTCATGTCCTGTCATTAGAGTCGATGCCTTGAGTATTATAAATTAGATTAATTAATAGTTTTATCCAATTTAGGAACTTCATTAAAGTTAAATGTGGGAGCCAGCCTTGCATGACTTCTTTCTGGATGGAAGCACTTAAGAGATTTCGAGCAACTGCTGTATCTTGAAATCAATGCTGTCATCAAGGGGCTAATTTTTCTGTTACATTCTTGTTTTAAAGTTACCTTTTGCCCTGAAATGGCTCAGTTTAAATTCCAAACTGATTTTTCTGAGAACTGGGAAAAATTATTCCTATGGAATTCTAGATAAAAGGATGCATACTATATGTTCTGTCAAATCCTATTTAGTGAATGTTTTTATAATTCATAATTGAATTTGATCTTTTATATAAACTTTGGTTGACTTTTATCCAATATTATGACTCATGGTGGTAATATTGAAGGCATTTAGTTTATAAGTAACATCATGAAAACAATAAATTTGCATGTTTATGTTAGTCCCTCAGTCATGTCCAACTCTTTGTGACCCCATGGAGCCTGCGAGGCTTCTCTACCTATGGGATTTTCAACTTTGTCCAGTTTTTTCTAACATTCTGAAGTGTATTGTCAGCATACATAATTAGTATTATCATAACATCTGGTCCCATCACTCCGTGGGAAATAGATGGAGAAACAGTGGAAACAGTGTCAGACTTTATTTTGGGGGGCTCCAAAATCACTGCAGATGGTGATTGCAGCCATGAAATTAAAAGACGCTTACTCCTTGGAAGAAAAGTTATGACCAACCTAGATAGCATATTCAAAAGCAGAGACATTACTTTGCCGACTAAGGTCCATCCAGTCAAGGCTATGGTTTTTCCAGTAGTCATGTATGGATGTGAGAGTTGGACTGTGAAGAAGGCTGAGCACTGAAGAATTGATGCTTTTGAACTGTGGTGTTGGAGAAGACTCTTGAGAGTCCCTTGGACTGCAAGGAGATCCAACCAGTCCATTCTGAAGGAGATCTGCCCTGGGATTTCTTTGGAAGGAATGATGCTAAAGCTGAAACTCCAGTACTTTGGCCACCTCATGTGAAGAGTTGACTCATTGGAAAAGACTTTGATGCTGGCAGGAGAAGAAGGGGACGACAGAGGATGAGATGGCTGGATGGCATCACTGACTCAATGGACACAAGTCTGAGTGAACTCTGGGAGTTGGTGATGGACAGGGAGGCCTGGCGTGGTGCGATTCATGGGGTTGCAGAGTCAGACATGACTGAGTGAGTGAACTGACTGACTGATGTTATGTAAGGTACATTGATCTTTCAAACATATTTCAACATATAATACATTCTTTCCTGGTGGCTTAGATACCTGGTAAAGAATCTGCCTGCAATGCAGGAGACCCAGGTTCAATCCCTGTGTTGGGAAGGTCTCCTGGAGAAGGGAATGGCAACCCACTCCAGTATTCTTGCCTGGAGAATTCCATGGATGGAAGAGGAGTTTGGCGGGCTATAGTCCATGGAGTTGCAAAGAATCAGATATGACTGAGTGACTAACATTTCCATTTTCAGAATTCATTCTGTCTCCACAGACTACAGTTGTGCAGATATTTAGTTCAGAGAGCTTGATTTTCCTAATGTCAAAAAACCAGTTAAGATCAAAGGTCTAATCTTGCTCTAATCTTATTTCTACTATAACATCACCTATTTATTCTAATTTTAACACTTGAAACATTTTTCTTGTAAATATTGTAATTTTTCAATATTTTATATCCTAATGTCTTAGATCTATTAGACAGAATATTCGATTAACTGGAATGCTTCTTACAATACCTATTGCCAGGTAATTTATGCCTATGAAAAGGGTTTGAACCAGATATTCTCTTAGACCCTTCCCCATTCTTTTATTTGTTTTTGGTAATTGATAACAGATTATTTGGGCTTCCCTGGTGGCTCATATGGTAAAGAAGCTTCCTGCAATGCAAGAGACCTGGGTTCAATCCCTGGGTTTAGAAAATCCCCTGGAGAAGGGAATGGCTATTTTATTCAGTGTTAAGATGATTTTTGCCATGCATCATTGTTGTGGATGGTCAGAGACTGACTATAGGACCTCTCCCCTAATTTGAGGATCTGTAAAATTAAATATTTACCTTGCTTGTCCTTATTAATTCTCCAGTGGTGATTGAATCTATTCAGAGTAATTTGTAAAGGGTAGATGACAGAACACTAGTCATAGAAATTTAGAACCAAGACAGCATTCTAAATCAATTAATTGAATTCCATCATTTTTCAGATGAGGAAAATGAAAGAAAATGGCAAGATTTTATATGTCTGCCTACTTTAAACTCTGCAGATTCCATGCATTTTGAAAGCATAATTAAGCATGGTGGGGGAGGGGATGTTTGGAAGAGATAAGTAGCCACAGGATACAGATTAGCAAGCTCCCATTTGGGGATGAAAAATGAAGTTTATAGACTCAGTCACAACTCATAGCAGATTACTTTAATAACGCCAATACTCAACTGAGACCAACCTAATTGCCTGGAATTTCCATTGTAGAAGTGAAAAAACGACCGAGGAGGTTTCTGAATGTTGGAACCAGAGCAGTCATATGCGAGTAGTGGCTGCTTCAGGGGCAGGGTACAGAATAAGGGATGTATAAAATGCTGGTAATAAAATGGATAACCAACAAGGACCTAATGTATAGCACATGGAACTCTTGGCAGCCTGGATGGGAGGGAAATTTGGGGGAGAATAGGTACATGTATATATATAGTTGAGTCACTCTGCTGTGTACCTGAAAGTTTCACATTATTAATCGACTATATTGGAAAAGGAAATGGCAACCCACTCCAGTATTCTTGTCTGGAGAATCCTATGGACAGAGAAGCCTGGCAGGCTACAGTCCATGGGATCACAAGAGTCGGACATGACTTAGCGACTAAACCACCACCACCACCATATTCCAGTATAAAATACAAAGTTTTTTTTTTTTAAAGAAAGAAAATGCTGATGATAGACACTGGCCACTTTGCAGTTTTTCCTAGTTCACTTTTGCGGATGTGCAATGGATCACATCTGAGTACCAATATGGTAGACTGCCAGTGTCTGGATGGGAAAATCATAGGACTTGTTTGGAAGACTACCTACTTGCCAGACACCTCCAATCTATCCTTAATATTTTCTTCCCAGTGTCTCACTCCTTTTCTCCAGTCTCTGGATCTAAGAGGAATCCTAAAGAATGGAAAGTTAGGGAAATATTCATCCATTCATTTATGAAGCCCTCTGTGTGCCAGGAGCTGTCAGGTTATGAGAATACAACAGTGAATGAGACATGCTTTCTGTTCTTAAGGACCTTAAACTCATTGACAAGTAAATATAATTCAGCACAAGAATTGTTAAAATAGCAGGAAGTACAGGTGCTAGATGAGCACATAGATAAAGAACTTATCTAGGCTTAGGGTGTACCTGGTTTGAAAACATGTCTCAGAGGAAATGTTCAGTAAGTGGAGACCTGAAGCAGGTACAAGTGGAAGACCTCATACTGTAATCAATGAATTAATATCTAACTGATATTTTCTAACTCTGTAGAGAATATGGCTTATTTGCAAATATCCACAGAATGCTCACAAAAATCAACCATGTGTTACACTACATAGACAATCTGGCAAAAATTGGAAATAGCCTAGCAAACATTTTCTCATGATAATATGGCAAAACTAGAAATAACAAAATAAAGAATAACAATGCTCAGAATATAAAAAAAGTCCTTACATTCTGGGGGGAAAATGAATTTCTCTTAATCCTTGGATCAAAGAGGAAATATAAACTGAAATTGCATAGTATCTAGAAAATTGTAATAAAACTATGTATTACAATTTGAAAGACATTTAGAGCTTACTCTGAATATTTATATTTAATATTTTAACAATAAATAATAGAGTATAGGAAAGTAGAAGGAAGGAATTATAAAGATAAAAGCAGAAAGTAATGATTTAGAAAAAAGTTATTTGAAAAATAAATGAAAAACTAGCTTTTTATGTAAAACAACAAAAAACTGATAACTAGACTAACATAACTATATAAAATAGGACATGATAATGGGGAATTAGACAAAAATAAAATTAAGACTCATAAGAGACTACTTTGTCCAGCTTAACATATGTATTTCAAAACCTGGATGAAATGGGGAATGTTGTAGAAAAATGCAATTTACTCAAAGTGATCTCAGAAGAAATAAAAAAAAAAATCTAAGTAGACCATTTCCCTGGATGAAATATAGACATTTCTTCAGGTGCTTCAAGGGCTTTTTCAACATATAGATAACCATGTGATTGTATGACATATTTTAATTAGATTTGCTTATAGCAAATTATTGCATTCTTGAATACATCCCACTTGGTAATAACTTACTATTCTTAATACCTTACCAAATTGTTTGCCACCCAGAATTATTACACTCATTTTCCTAGGTAAGACTTGCCTGAAGTTATCATATGTGTGTGTGTCTGCATGCATGTGTGTGTGTCTGCATGCATGTGTGTGTGTATAATCTTTTTGGGAAATTTTGACATCACTGTTAGGTTTGCTTTATGGTTTAGAAGTTTTTCTTTCATGTACTAGGTTCTGTAATAGACAAAACAGAGTAGAATTATTTATTCTTTCAAGGTATACTAGAAGTCCTCTGTGAAACCATCTGGACTTGTGACATCTAATATGAAAAACTGTAAGACCACTTACTGATAACATGATAAGCAGGTGTTTGTGAAAATTCAACATAAAATCTTAATGAAATATTTAATAGTACTATTTTATAGAAAATACGTATGCAAAAGCTAGAACTGCATTTAATGGGGAAAGCCTGGTAGAATTACAAGTAGTATTAGGAACAAGACAGGGATGCCAACATTAACATTATCATGTAACATTGCACTAAAGGTACACATTAAAGCAATTAAACAAAAGAACTTATCTAGAGGTATAAAAATTGCAAAGGTGGTGGTAATATAGCTACTTGTGAATTATAGAACAGTCTACCTGGAAAACACAAGAGAATCAACTGATAAATCTACAAGAAGAGAATTCAGTATAATTCTCTCAATTATATCAAAGTATAAAATTAATATATAGAAATAAAACTTTTATTCATATAAAATAAAAATATTAACAATAGAAAAATAATAAAGTATTTCAGCAAACTTAACAGGAAATTAAAAAACACTTGCTCCTTGGGAGAAAAGTTATGACCAACCTGGACAGCATATTAAAAAGCAGAGACATTACTTTGTCAACAAAGGTCTGTCTAGTGAAAGCTATGGTTTTTCCATTAGTCATGTACGGATGTGAGAGTTGGACTATAAAGAAAGCTGAGCACTGAAGAATTGATGCTTTTGAACTGTGATATTGGAGAAGACTCTTGAGAGTCCCTTGGACAGCAAGGAGATCCAACCAGTCTATCCTAAAGAAAATCAGTCCTGAATATTCACTGGAAGGACTGATGATGAAGCTGAAACTCCAATACTTTGGCCACCTGATGCGAAAAACTGACTCATTTGAAAAGACCTTGATGTTGGGAAGGATTGAAGGCAGGAAGAAAAGGGGACAAAAGAGGATGAGATGATTGGATGGCATCACCAACTCAATGGACATGAGTCTGAATAAGCTCTGGGAGTTGGTGATGGACAGGGAAGCCTGGAGTGCTGCAGTCCATGGGGTCGCAAAGAGTCAGACATGATTGAGCGACTGAACTGAACTGAACAGGAAATATGTAAGAATGCAAAAGTTTATTTGAACAAATGAGAAGACATTCTATGTACTTGTGTAGGATGGTACAATATTATTTAAGTTTTAATCTTTTTATGTGTTAAATTTGTAACTATAATGTGTTCCTCATAAATAGATGAAATGTTGACCTGTTGAGAGGGATACAAACTTAGGACCTGTGCCTGTGGAAGATGGGATCGGGGGAGACTTTTTTAAAAATTACCTTATATGGCATTCATGCAAATGTATTACCTGTTCAGAAAATTAAGTAAATATTTTTTAAGCCAGGTGCAATTAAACATCTAAACCCTGGCATTCTTACCAAAAAAATTTCTCTATTTTTAAATCATTATTCACACCTAAAATACAGTTTTGAAACTGAGTTAGTTTAAATGAATTGTTTTGTTCATCTTTCTGTACAGTAATATATAACTTGAAGTTAATGTGAAAAAATCTGAACTGAGATTTCTAGAACTCTGAAATCAAATTAAATCTGTCCCTTTAAGTAAAATTGGCTTTTTGATCATGAATTTTATTTAATAGGTCTTTGTGTGTAAGTGTGTGTGTTTGTGTATACATGCACAAGTGTGTGTTTTCTTCTGCTTTGTGAATTTAAAGAGATCAATTTTATAATGTATAATTCACCCTTATTTGTCTGAAGTCACCAAATAGAATTATAGTGACAAACTAATGAGTATCCAGGAAAGTAATAATTATAGTGACAAACTAATGAGTATCCAGGAAAGTAATAAATCCCACATGTCCTAGCACTTCATTTCTTTCCACCTACCTCCTCTCTCAGATATGATATGGAAATTAAAAATGATGAACTATTTATATTATTATTACATTTTTGGACAGAGTTGTAAATTTTCATAAATCATAGGCTTAATATTATTCAGCTCAAAAATTATTGATAATCTCTGAAAATGTATGTAATCCTTAGATTGGATGATGTTGATAAGTTTTTTCTATTTTAAAATTAAGTGAGCTAAATATTCCTAGAATTTATTTTTTCTCTTGGAGTAACTTTCAGCTGTAAGTTTTTCCCAGATGAATTCATTTTTGGCCTTCTTTCTTTGGAATTCAATTTCTTTGATCATCTTGCTTGCCCAGAAATCAACAACCCTTCTTTGATCGATACGAACCATTCTCTTATGACAGGAATAACAAGAACTGGGACTATCAATGTATTATCTCATAATACAAGTAAAATTATGAGAAAGATAGTATACTGCCAAGTTTGAAGGTTGTATTTGATCCTTTACCATGACCTACTTGAACATGTATTCCTAAATATCATTAAAGGTAAATGAGACAATTTGAAGTCTTCATTCTTTCACAGATTGAAAATACTCTAAGTATCTGTCCTTTCATCTATTCATTCATTCATTCCTAAAGCATTTTTGAACATCAGTTGCTGGGAGCCAGCACGAGGAATCCCGCCCATGGCAAAGGTCATGAGGAAGAGACCTGACAGGCAAAGGTGAGTCGAATCTTGAGGGAACCTCCCTGGACCTACTCGAGCGTCTACCCCAAAACCAGAATCTGTCTGCCTTACTATATTATCCTTTCACCAACTCCTCTGACATTAACAGGGGGCTGTCCCCCCACCACCTTTTTTTGGAAAAAGTTAATTTAGAGCTTTTAGATAATAAGTCTCCTGGGCATAATAAGAGTCTTTCAATCCAAAAACCCCTCTGATAGCTTTCTAGCCTGCCTGACAGGTTTATCTGGACTCTTACAGCTACGCATGTGGTTGTTTACAGCAAGAGGCACAGGAAGCTTAAAACATCCTAGGAATGTAGGGCCTTCTGAGGAGTCAAAATCATTAGGATAAGACTGATTAAGGGTTTCATTGTTGAGCCAATACTTGCTGCCAAGTTTTCATATCTTTTATTTGTTGATATAGTTGGTATGTAGAAAAAACAGGTAGTAGCCCTGGCATTAGCAACATTAGATCTTTGAGTTAAGTACTTTCTTTGTTATAACCCACTGCACCTTTGTTCTACAGGAATGTAACTTTATTTAGTACTTTGAAGGTGATGCAGATTAAAGAAAAAACACTTCAAGGGAAAATGAGTTTTCTGGTTGATAGACATTTATCTAGGAAAAGAGCCATAAAAATGTTAACAGGCCTCTTGGCCAGAAGATAATGTAAATCACCTGAGACCTTTTGTATACGGGAAGGTATGCAAAAAGAAAGCCTGGTCTCAATAAGGGTCAGGACTGCTGCCCCTGCATAACTCTGCATATTCCATTATTTATCTATGTACAACTTGGGGTATATAAGCTGCCTTTGAAAATGAAGTTGTGGGTCTTGCACCAATGCTTGGCTCCCCATGTCGTTCTTTTCTTATTCTCCCTTTTCAGGCTGAATTCCCATCTGGAGCATAGAGGCTCGCCATGTCTACTTATTCTCCTGGGCTTCTAGAAGACCCACTTGAGAGGGAGCCCAAGGTGGGGCACCCTCCGCTATTCAAGTGGGCGCCTGTGGCCTGTGAAGATGGTGCAAGTCCCTTGTCTCGGGGCTTTATTGGCTTTCTATGTAAACCAAGGAATTTCAGCCTCTTTTCTCCTCTAATTTTTCACTACATTATTCTTCTCTAATCTCTCTTTTTATCTCTAAATAAATAAATCTCTCCTCACCGACGCCACCCCCGCTTCAAATTCCCTGGATCCACCGGGGCTGGACCCCAGCAATCAGTGAAATACAGTGATCAATAAAAATCAATGAAATTTGCATCTGTAGATAGAACCTTGTATTAACTCCATACAGAAGTTGGCTTAAAGCTCAACATTCAGAAAACTAAGATCATGGCATCTGGTCCCATCATCTTTTCAGGCTGAATTCCCATCTGGAGCATAGAGGCTCACCATGTCTACTTATTTGCCTGGGCTTCTAAGACCCACGTGAGAAGGAGCTCAAGGTGGAACATCCTCCGCTATTCAAGCGGGTGCCTGCTGCCTACGTAGACGGTGCAGGTTCCTTGTCTCGGGACTTTATTGGCTTTCTATGTAAACCAAGGAATTTCAGCCTCTTTTCTCCTCCATTTTTTTCCACTACACTATTCTTTCCTAATCTCTTTTTATATCTCTAAATAAATAAGTCTCTCCTCGCTGATGCTGTCTCCCCTTTGAATTCCCTGGATCCACTGGGGCTGGACCCCAGCAAGATATCTTGCCATTTTTGACAATACAAATGGATCTAGAGGGCATTATGCTAAGTTAAATGAGTCACCAAGAAAGACAAATACTGTATGACCTCACTTATATTTGGAATCTAAAAAAAACAAAACACATTAGCAAACATAACAAAACAGAAACAGACTCATAGACACAGAGAACAAGCAAGTGGTTGCCAGAGGGGAGGGCTGTGGTGGGGGGGGAATGAAATAGGTGAGGGAGATTAAGTTAAAAAATAAGTCACAGGGATATAATGTATAGCATAGAGAATATAGCCAATAATATAATAGCTGCATAGTGACCAGTGGTAACTAGACATAGTAGTGATCATCAGTAACATATAAAAATATTGAATCAGTGTGTTGTATACTTGAAACTACTATGATACTGTAAGTCAACTATACTTCAATTAATTTTTTTTTTAATATAGATGTCAATCAAGAAGCCTTGGGCTTCCCAGCTGGGGTTAGTGGTACAGAACTTGTCTGCCAATGCAGGAGATACAAGAGGTGAAATTTTGATCCCTGGGTCAGGAAGATCCCCTGGAGGAGGGCATGGCAACCCACTCCAGTTTTCTTGCCTGGANGTTAGTGGTACAGAACTTGTCTGCCAATGCAGGAGATACAAGAGGTGAAATTTTGATCCCTGGGTCAGGAAGATCCCCTGGAGGAGGGCATGGCAACCCACTCCAGTTTTCTTGCCTGGAGAATCCCATGGACAGAAGAGCCTCACAGGCTATAGTCCATGGGGTCACAAAGAGTTGGACACAACTGAAGCGAATTAGCACCCATATTCAAGAAGCCTTAAAACTGCAATATGAGTCATGTTAGATTATGAAAAGTAATGATTCTGAAAATAGTCATTAGCCATCATGCACTGATAAACACTATTGACATTTGTAAATTAATACTTCAGAAGAGAAAATCATCAAAATAGAGTCATTGGGGAGAATAATCTATAACCATCACTCTATGATATATCAGTGGAAAGGAAATTAGTTATTTGACTGTATTAATTGCCTGTGGCTGCTGTAAGAAATTGGTGTTTTAAAAGGTCACACATTTACTCTCTCACAGTTCTGGCGGCCAGAGTCTGGAATCAGTTTACTGCTGCCAGCAAGGTGCCAGGAGAACCACCTTCTCCAGGAGGACCATCAGCTTCCTTACCTCTTCCGGTTCTGAAGCTGCCTCCCCTGGCTGTGGCCCCTTCCTCCGGCCTCAAAGCCAGCAGCAGAGTATCCTGCTTCAGTTATCACATCACCTCCCTCTTCTGTTTTGGTTCCCTTCCTGCCTCCTTGTAATGAAACTGTGACTGCATTAAGGTGTACCTAGATACTTCAGGACAGTCTCCCCATCTCAAGATTCTTCATCACACCTGAAAAATCTCTTTTGTCATATAAAAGACCTATCTGTCTTCAGGAGGCATCACTCAGCCTGTCACGATGATAATGGATGCTCAGCCACTCAGTCATGTCTGGCTCTTTGAGACCCCATGGACTGTGGCCCACCAGGCTCCCCTGCCCATGGGATTCTCCAGGCAAGAATACTCGAGTGGAGTGCAACTTCCTACTCCAGGGGATCCTCCCAACCCAGGGATCAAGCCTCTCGTCTCCTGCATCTCCTGGTTTGGCCGGAGGATTCTTTACCACTAGCGCCACTGGGGTAGCAGGACTTAAAAAAGAGATCAAGTTCACAGCACTGGGGCTAGTTACTTTCAAGTTTTCCATGGAACATTTCCAAAGCTGGCATGCATTTGGCTTTATAAACACACCAAAGCAAAAATTATTTGCTGATCATCTTCTAAAATTCAAAATTTATAATATTTGCTGTTAAGTCGCAAAGTCATGTCTGACTCTTTGCAACCCCATGAACTGCAGCATGTCAGGTTTCCCTTTCCTTCACTATCTCCCTGAGTTTGTTCCAATTCATGACCACTGAGTCAGTGATACCATCCAACGATTTCATCCTTGGTCACCCCCTTCTCCTCCTGCCCTCAGTGTTTCCCAGCATCAGGGTCTTTTCCAGCGAATTGGCTCTTTGCATCAGGTGGCCAAAGTATTGGAGCTTCAGCTTCAGCATCAGTCCTTTCAATGAATATTNCAGTGATACCATCCAACGATTTCATCCTTGGTCACCCCCTTCTCCTCCTGCCCTCAGTGTTTCCCAGCATCAGGGTCTTTTCCAGCGAATTGGCTCTTTGCATCAGGTGGCCAAAGTATTGGAGCTTCAGCTTCAGCATCAGTCCTTTCAATGAATATTCAACTTTGATTTCCTTTAGGATTGACTGGTTTGATCTCCCTGCTGTCCAAGGGACTCTCAAGAGTCTTCTCCAGTGTCGCAGTTCGAAAGAATCAGTTTTGTAATATGTAAGTAATTATACTTTTTTCTATGATACTTAGAAAGTATAATTACTTAGATATTACAAATAAAATAAAAGCACTCACAAGTACTGAGTATGCCATGAAACATCATTTCAGATTCTTTAGAAAATCATAAAAACAAGGACACAACTAAGGCTGTCAGACATATCAGAAAAGGTTGATTTTTAAAACTGAACTCTTCACTACCAAATAAAAAAGAAAATAAATATGTAAGTAGTCATTCATGGCAGGGAATTAGAATATAAATTGGATAAAAGTGGAAATTAATTAATTAGGAAGAGGGTAAGATTAATAAATAAAACAAAAAGTAATCTATTTGCAGAGATGATAAACATCTCTGTAAAGCGTAATCAAGGAATAACTGGAGAAATCACAGCAAAACAAAATGAGAAATAAGAACTTCTATTATCACCTTTATATTAATATTACAATGTTATTTTGGAGGCTCTGGATAGGGTAGAAATAAAGAATATACACTTGATATGAAGAAGATGAAAGCATAATTATTTCCAGCCAATATGATTATATACAAACACTCTCAGATTATGAATCAAAATAATACGTANAAACAAAATGAGAAATAAGAACTTCTATTATCACCTTTATATTAATATTACAATGTTATTTTGGAGGCTCTGGATAGGGTAGAAATAAAGAATATACACTTGATATGAAGAAGATGAAAGCATAATTATTTCCAGCCAATATGATTATATACAAACACTCTCAGATTATGAATCAAAATAATACGTAGATTGTTGATACAGTGCAGTGGTTAAATAGGAAAGTAACAGGTAAAAATCAAGTCTTTATATTCTCTATACCCATTAAGAAAACATAATAATTAATAATATAAATATTGTTATCACACTTACCAAGAAATGTACACGAGCACTATGTTACATAACATGTCCTGAATGATAGGGCTATTTGGATGACAGAATTTCTCAAAAGTTTACACGATTAAAACAATTTCAAAGAAAGTTTCTAATATATTTTTGGAGAAACTCACCAAAATAATTCCATGTTAATTTGGAAGAATAAGAGGATCAGAATAAATCTTATGTATTTGGAAATGGAAGTCTGATGAGGGAGAGTAGCCTTTGCAAATATTTAAAGTACAAAGCTATGTTAATTTTTAGTCCATTTAGCCCTATTAGTAGAGAAGGAATTTGACTATATGAAGTTGGCAAAGGCAAATCATCAAAGAAATTATGGATTACTTAATGGAGAGTCAGACGCTTCTCGTCAGATGGAAATGTACTGAAGAAAAGACATTCTCTGGAGTACATTAAGGGGAATGCAGCAAGGTTATCGATGTTCTGAGAGGTTTTCTTAGCACCCCTACCCCCTCCCATAGAACTGGCGACCTTTAGATACCCAGACAAAAATCAGGCAGTCTGATTTCTAAAATAAGTGATACAATTACCATATAGACCAGCAACAGAGAGAACCAACACCAGAGACCCCGCCCTTTTTCTCAAACCTAAACAGAGAGCCAAGGTTCACAGGGCAGGTAAGGCACTCTAGACCCTCAACTGAGAAAGGCCAGGGAAAAGGAATTAAAAAAAAAAAAGAGGTTCCAGAAGAAAGAGGGCGATTCAGGTTACAAAATAAAAGCTAAGAACAATACTCCGACTAAGAAGGAGATTTAAGTTTTTGAGTTCATAAACCAAGAACAAGACGGTATGAAAAAGAAAAAACTGCAGAACAAGAACACTTTTTAGGGATTAAAAATAAATAAAGGTAAAGCCAGAGATATTTCCCTGAAAGATTAAAGAGATGGAAAATAACAGAGAGATGATAAGACATAAGAGAGAGCAGTGGGATTATTAGATAAAGTGTAGGAGTGACTTGAAACTGATGAAAGATATATTACATCAGATGGAAGGGCTTGCTCTACAATGAATTATAAACAACTTCACCCTAAGGCATATTGTATGGTCTCTTTGATCATGGAGTTGATCCTTTCCCCGTTGCATGGATTTCTGAACATTGCAAGGGTAAAATTTTAGCCTGTTTCTAGAAAAGTGCTCAGGGACTGAACATTTTGCTTACAATGCCAGATCATCTACTGTCAGCTCATCACCACCACAAGCAGCAGCATCACTACCACTCCATCCCCACCACTGCCATATGTGTCTAAGTCTGGAAACGACATTTCTAACAATTTCTTTCCTTGTGCAGTTTCGGTTCAGAGTTCGTGCATAAGAAGAACTCAGACAGGACTGGAACATTTGGAAATTGGACATGATAATAGTCAAGGCTATGGTTTTTCCAGTAGTCATGTATGGATGTGAGAGTTGGACTCTAAAGAAAGCTGAGCACTGAAGAACTGATGGTTTTAAACTGTGGCGTTGGAGAAGACTCTTAAGAGTCCCTTGGACTGCAAGGAGATCCAACGAGTCCATCCTAAAGGAAATCAGTCCTGAATATTCATTGGAAGGACTGATGCTGAAGCTGAAACTCCAATATTTTGGCCACCTGATGCGAAGAGTTGACTCATTGGAAAAGACCCTGATGGTGGGAAAGGTTGAAGGCAGGAGAATGGGATGACAGGAGATGAGATGGTTGGATGGCATCACTGCCTCAGTGGACATAAGTTTGAGTCAAACTCTGGGAGTTGGTGATGCTGCAGTTGGAAGCCTGGCATGCTGCAGTCCATGGGGTCACAAAGAGTCAGACATAACTGAGCCACTGAACTGAACTCAATTGCCAGTTCAGAGCTTATGCCTTAAAAGACATCGCCTTAAGAGGCCGTTTGCCTTCCTGTGCTTCAGTCATTGCAGGAGAATAATGTGCCACAACTGACCCTGGGTCCCAGAAGGAGGATGGGAGACGTGTGGCGCAGAGCAACCGGAGCCTGAAATAAGAGCTACCCTGGTTGATCCACAAGCTGAGCGAGAAAGATGTTTGTAGGTGCCTGCCACTGAGATTCTGTCACTGAGCTTCACCCAGCACTTCCGCGCCACTTGCTGACTGATGCAGGTGCACAGACTGTCGCACTTTCTATCCTTTAATTCGTTAGTCTCACTGTTTACTTCTCTTACTTAGAAATGTATTTCATGGTATGGATAATAGTGAGATGTCTCAAACACTTTTTGGAAAAGGGTGAAGTATAGATAAAATACGAAGGACATATTTTGGAGGGTGCTGCTTTACCTTCTGATTTTCCCCAGCGGTTCAGATGACTTTTAGAATGCCATTGTGTGACAGTTCTTAATATAGTTTGGAATGTAGCCATTAAGGAGAAGTCTAGGGTAAAAGAGTCAAATGAGAATAATGTCAAATTACTTCATCCGTGGAGAGAGAAAGCATTCTGGAGCAGGAAGCCAGGTAGACTATTACAAGCAAGTGATGTACCTTAAAGTCATGCAAATAAGTTAATGATCAGGTTGACAATAGTCAATGGTGCATAGATTTGTCCTATTCTTTTTTTTTTCTGCCTGAAGAAGCCTGTGGTTATACATTTTTTATATCAACGATTTTCTTCTGCTTTTATTCTCTGGTTCCTTTTATTGCTTTAAGATTCATTTCAGTTATCAGTTTTGAAAGAAAAAATCTCAGTCATATCATAATGAAATTTTCAGCAGAATTATGTTATAATTTATTACAGTTATGTCCATTTTTCTAGGCAAAAGTGCTAACATGCTTCAGAATGCTGT
Source organism: Oreotragus oreotragus (assembly GCA_006410675.1). Lineage (NCBI taxonomy): Eukaryota > Metazoa > Chordata > Mammalia > Artiodactyla > Bovidae > Oreotragus > Oreotragus oreotragus. The sequence continues at coordinate 82,959 of SJYX01011826.1, forward strand.
TTATGCATTGTCCCTCATTCTCCAAATTTAACTTTTTACAGCTTTCTGTAAATGGGCTTGGAACATCGTTAATGTTCAGTGATCTGAGAACATAGCATCAATTGATAATGATAAAAGAAAAAAAATCAATCACCACCAATAGGAAACCCAGGGGAAATCAACTGAAGTGGAAAACTATATGTTTTGTGCAGAGGCTTAAAAGTAGGAAAAATTATGGCTTTATTGGTTCTTCCCTACATTCTGCAAGCATACAGCAGGTCTGTGTAATTTATTTTTTGAGGCTACTCTGTAAGCTTGTGCTGAAATGCAGTGAGTGCTTACCGTGAAATGGGTCATTAATTCTCCTTCATTTTTCTGCATTGAAGCAGATGATAATTATTAACCTAGCAACAGGGGGAAACAGCTAAAGCACTCTTGGCCCTTGGGATGAGGAAATTCTGCTAACCGTGTGGACAATCTGATGGCTCTTCCCCTTTTATAAGGGAAATCTTGTTCCCTTGCTGCTCCTGCAGCGCTGTCCTGAAATGTTTGTCCTGCTCCAAGAAACTTTTTCTTAATTTGTGCAACTGTTTTTTTTTTTTTTTTTTTCCTTTTGTGGGCAGGCTGGATTGGAGGGTTGACTGAGAAGGGGCAGATGAGGAGAGGGGGATGCGTATCTGGAGATTTAGACAAAGCTGAACTGAGACTAGAAAGCACTTTGGAGCAGCCTCCCTATGAGGCTGGGCTAAAGTGATGGCTCTGTGCATGTGAGTCGACCAACCAGCTGAGTTACTGCTAAGGAAGCTGAGACTGGGGTTTCCCAGATGGCTCTGTGGTAAAGAATCTGCCTGCCAATGCAGGAGATGCAGGCTCACTCTCTGGGTAGGAAGATGCCCTGGAGAAGGAAATGGTAACCCACACCAGTATTACTGCCTGGGAAATCCTATGGACAGAGGAGCCTGGTGGGCTACAGTTCTTGGGGTTCCAAAAGAGTCAGACGTGACTTAGTGATTAAATAGGAACAGCAAGAAGAAGCTGAGGCTGACCCATAGGGTGTGGCATCAGGGTCCCTGAGCTGCAGTTCAACAGAACAAGGCAGGGCATGTGGCCTGCCTGGTGTTGCAATCCCTGTGGCAGGCATATCTGTGCTGAGGGACCAGTCTTGGGAAAAGGGAAGGCCTGTTTCTGTCTTACTGAAGCACAAATTCAGCTTGCAGCAAGCACATGATAAGGAACAAAGGGGAAAGACTGGTGGCCAGGGAGCTGGGGCTTTAGGAACCACACAGCAGGCCGATGGCCACAGCAACTGAGGGCTGGGCTGTCCAGAGAACAGGACAGCGTTCCTGATTTTTTCTCCATCCTAGTGGACTTCACTAGGGTGTGTGTGACTTGTCCATGGATGCTGAGTGGGCTCTTGGGTTCTGTGACCCCTGAAGGAGAGAGTGAAATTCCTGGAAAAAGGAAAAAATGCTCTTAGAGCATAAGAAAAAGGCTAGAGCCATTTGGTTTTAAGACTTACAAAAGGAACTTGTGGTTGTTAGGGGAAATGGGTAGTTAGGCAGTTTGGGGTGGACATGTACACACTGCTGTATTTAAAATAGATAACCAACAAGGACCTGCTGTAAATGCATGGAACTTTGCTCAGTGTTATGTGGCGGCCTGAGTGGGAGGGGGTTTGGGGGAGAATGGATACATGTACATGTATGACTGAGTCACTTGCTGTTCACCTGAAATTGTCACAACATTGTTCATTTGCTCTGTTCCAATGCAAAATTAAGAAGTTTAAAAAACGGAGATCAAAACCCAAAAGGGTTTGGCCTAGTATTTAAGCCAGGCTGAGCCAATGGGATGTATCTGTTAAAGAGATTATATATTAAGGAAGCACAGCAAAGCCTTCTGACACCTTGTACTTTTCTGATGCTGAGAAGTTCTGGGAATGGTCCGTAAAACACGCCACTGAAAGGTTATGTCGGAAGAACAGGATTTATGTCATGTCCTCTTACAGAAAGAACAAGAGTCACATTCAGCATACAGTGAATGGTAAAATAAGTTGAGAAGCAGCAGGAGTAAGTGAGGCTAGACAGTGAACTCGGTAGATGTTGCACATAACAAATTACAACTTAGCAGCTTAGACCTACAGTCTATCCTTGTTACTTGCAGATTCGGGGTCTGCTAAAGTTTTTGATACAGATCAAATGAGATTTGTTTGCAACCTCAAAAAATCAATCATCACAGTGCTTTCACGGTCATTTGCAAACATCTGCAGAGAGGAAAAATCCCAGACACTGGATGCACCCATTCCCAGTGGAGGTGAAAGAAGACGAGGGATGTCCCTGCAAGAGTCCTTTCTGTGGCCTACTTAGTGCCGTGTGTTTTGCATTTTGGGGCTTTTTGTTGGTCTCTTTACTGTTTAAAGTGGTCTCCAAGCAGTGTGCGGAAGTGCTGTCTGCTGTCTACTCTCCTGAGCACAAGACGGCTGTGATGCGCCTTGTGGCAAAAAATATATGTGTCAAATAAATTTCATTCAGGCCCGAGTTATCATGCTGTTGACTGTGGATTCAATGTCAACTTATGTGCACGCGTGCTCAGTTGTGTCCGACTCTTTGTGACCCCAAGGACCGTAGCCCACCAGGCTTCTCTGTCCATGGAATTTCCAAGGCAAGAATACTGGAATGGATTGCCATTTCCTTCTCAAGGGGCTCTTCCTGACCCAGGGATCAAACCCATGTCTCTTGGACCTCCTGCTTTGACAGGCAGATTCCTTACTACTGCACCAGCGGGGGAGCCCCATATATATTAAACAGAAACACACATGAAAAGAAGGTTATGTGTTGACCGGTTGATGAGAATGTTATGACCAGAGCCTGGCAGGAATCCAGCCATGTGTTTCTTCAGGAACAAAGGCACAAGTTCATTTCTCACCAGGATGTCATCAAACGCAACTATCATGCATAAAGAGAATCAACTGTATGCTTATTTCCTCCTAGTTCCTGTAGGTCAGGCATCCGGGCGGGTTTAACTGGGTCCTCTACTCAGGACTCAAAGGCTGCATCCCTCTTAGGAGCTGGGGTGCTCTCCAGGCTCATGTGGTTGTTGGCAGAATGCTGTCCTTGTGGCTGCAGGACTGATGTCCTGTTTTCTAGCTGGCCCTTAACTGGGGTGCTCTCAGTGCCAGGACTGGGAGGCTACAGCAGCTCCTTGCCACTTGGCGGTCTCACAGCCTGGTGGCTCACTTCTTTAGATAAGCAGGAGAATCTTTCACTCTAGTTGCCCATGAAGGAGTCTCATGTATTGTAACATGACCACGGAAGTAATTATCTCATATAACACAACCTACTGCAGGAAAGGACATCCCAGATGCAAGTCACAGGTTCCATCCACACTCAGGAGGAGGGGATTACACAGGTCATAACCCATTGGGGGTCACACAAAGATGCGCCTGCTATAGAGGTATGTCAAAATCTTCCAGAAGATTCCATACAAACACAGGGAAGATGAGATGCCACTGTTTAGTCAGGAAAGATCTAACAATTCTGAAATTAACATTGATAAAAGATGCATCATTGAGGGTCCATGGTGATGGAGAAGGTTGCAGGTTGGACACCTGGGTCATGGCCAACTCTGATGCTACCTACCTGCAGTCAGATCACTGGGCCTCAACTCTGTAAATTCTGCACAATAGGCCCTGTGGTTAGAAACCCATGGATGAGTGAGACATGCAGACACTTAAACAATTGAAGTGGTGAACTCTAAGGATTTCAGTCAGCCCACCGACCGTTCAAGCTATGAGAGGCCCTACTCTGTCCTGTTTCACTTTGTTAAGAATTCTTCAAGGGCCCCTGGGTCAGGGTACAATTTCAGTGGAAAGGAAGTGGAATGGCCCCACATTATGGAAATAATTATATTCCCCTTTTCAGCTAGGTCTCTGTCAGTCCACATTGAGCCCACACTCTGCACATTGCAACCTGACAGCTCCATGGATGAAAAGCTCAGAAAGGTCTATGCTAGGGGCTTTTTGGTGGTCTAGAGGTTAGGGCTCTGTGTTTTCACTGTTGAGGGCCTGGCTTCAGTCCCTGGTCAGGGAACCAAAAAAGGAAAGGTAAAAAAGAAAAATCTGTCCCAAGTCTAGGGCCTGAGATTCAGCAGAACTTGGGGTGAAGGATGAGAACCGGGCACAGGGACTAGAGTCGACCAGTTTGGGTTTCCTTGTCATTGCAGGTAATCCAAGGGCACCATCATTACTGCCCGATATCTGTGGGCCCGTGTGTGCCAATGCTGATGTTCAGTTGCTCAGTCGTGTCTGACTCTTTGTGACTCCGTGGACTGTAGCCTTCCAGACTCCTCTGTCGCCGGGATTTCCCAGGAAGAATACTGGAGTGGGTTGCCGTTTCCTCCTCCCAACCCAGAGATTGAACCCATCTCTCTGGCGTCTCCTGCACTGGCAGGTAGATTCTTTACCACTGTGCCACCTGGGAAGCCCGTAGTGCCAATGAGGCAGCCTGAAATTCCTCAGCCTTCCTCCTCAATCTAGAAATAAAGACAGGAATTGGATTGTAGGTGTCCCCTCCCCACTCCCTTGACCCCCAGGTACATTAGTGTGTGTGGTCTAATGAAGTTCCTTTTGGGAGGAATGCACAATAGGGCTCTTTCTCTTTAAGAATTGCTTTCAGACTCCTTGGCCCTTTAGTTTGTTTCTCTTTTATTTGGAGTCCAAAATCCATTAGGCATAGAGCTCCTGCTTCTTCAAGGGGCCTTCAGACACAGACTGCAGATGGCCGGACAAAGCCTGGTCCTTGAGCACCCGGCCGGATTCGCCCCAGGCCTTCCTCTGATAGAGCCTCTTTCACTAATATTTGCTTTTTCAAAGCCATCTTTCCTGAACAAAGGCTTCTTTCTATATAGATGACTCCTAATAACCTCTTTTTTTTTTTTTTTTTTTCCCTGTAAGGATATTTGTTTCTGAGCCTTTACAGAAACACTGTCCTAATTCTAAATTCAGTCCAGAGGCAAGAGATTCTCTGTGGAGACACTGAGCGTGAACAGTGCCACAGCCTTGCCTGATCAAGCCAGGTTTTCTCTCTCCGACTCAATGTTATTTCTCTGCAGAACAAAGAAGCTGAGTTAGATGATCTCCAAGTTCTTTTTTTTTTTTTTTTTCTAGTCTAGGGTGCTGATGTAAGGAAGTAGGGCTTCCCAGGTGGCTCAGTGGAGAAGAATCCACCTGTCAATGCAGGAGGCCCATCTGGGTCGGGAAGATCCCCTGGCGAAGGAAATGGCAACCCACTGCAGTATTCTTGCCTGAGAAATCCCGTGGACAGAGCCTGGCAGGCTTTATAGTCCATGGGGTTGCAAAAGAGTCAGACATGACTTAATGATTAAAGAACAACTGTGAACTTTGATAGAATGTTAGTTGCTCAGGCGTGTTCAACTCTTTGCAACCCCGTGGACTACATGTAGCCTGCCAAGCTCCTCTGTCTATGGAATTCTCCAGGCAAGAATACTGGAGTGGGCTGCCAATTTCCTTCTCTAGGGAATCTTCCTGACCCAGAGATCAAACCCGGGTCTCCTGCATTGCAGGCAGATACTTTACCATCTGAGCTCCAGTACTTCAAGTCACCGGATGTGCTTACTTGGCTTTCAGATTCCTGGGCACCAGGGAGACCAACTGGACCAGAATCTCAGGTGGGGAGGCCTAGAAATGTGTATTTATATATATAGTAAGCCCCCCCACCCCAGGTATTTCTGCATGCAGTCACGCTGAGGATCACGTGGGTAGCATTTGTTTAGAAAGCAAACTGGAGTGTCATGTTTCTGCTTGCAAGAAAAAGCCATCCATTAAGAACAGCAGGAGGAAAACCTGCTTATTCTGCTGGTTACACAGTCTCTGCCTTTTCCTGGGGACACAGGTGTGTTGGTATTTGGCCCAGGAAGAAAACACAGGAAATAGCTACAGGCAACGATAAGCTCTTACTGAAGCAGTTGGCCTCCCCTCCCCACCAGCTTTTCTCCAGACTTCAGCCCCAGTGATGAGCAAATTCAAGTTCAAAAGGTGCTGACCACTGTGAATAGGACAACGACAAAAAGCAGAATAATTTTTATACACATGCTGTGCTTCTTCATTTCGACAACTCCATCCTTTTTGCCAATATATCTGAAGGTGATTGAACTATGCTCTTTTTTGGCTGTATGTTATTGGGGAATTGGAAGGCAGCCTTTCTATTTATTTACCTGGTTTTCACCCATGAGGACAAAATCAAAACTCTTATCAGGAAAGTAATAGGTCTCACTTATCCCTATTTTGAGGACTTATGGGGGCTTGGTAATGATCTTACCATGGGGAATTGAAGGAAGTTAATTTTAGTTTCATTGTCCTGAGCTATTTCTCATGGAACTCACTAGTTTTTTATCTACTTGGATTACTGAAAGAAGCTTCAAGTTCTGGAATCTTTTATTTTGCAGGAAGATAAATAATGAAAGCATTCGCCTGCAACCTGGGCCAATGATGACATCACAAACGGCCAGTGCTTGGAGGTGCTGGGGCTGCTCCCTCCTTTTGGCTTGTTGAGATGTGGGGTGCCTCACTTCCAGGAGGTCCTAGTTGTTCATAAGCACATCAAGCTCTCCCAGGGAGATTGTGTTGGGACCTCAGCATGGGTCGTGCTGTGTCCTGGGGGTGGAGGGCCTTCTGAGGTTGTCTGCTCTCCCAGGGAACCACTAGGGACATGCTTTGGGCATCATCCTTGTTGTCTGGTGTGGATGGATGCTGCCTTGTGCATTATGACATGTTCAATTTGCTTCCCAGTGGTGTTTTTGTTTGTTTTGTCCTCCTGAGCATTGCTAAGAAAGGTGATGAGTGAACAGAAAACAATCTAGTAATTCGGATTAGATCAGCTCGATGACACAGAAAGCTCCTACAAAGCTTCTCAGAAAGGATTTTACAGTCTCAGAAAATGAGCTTGAAATGTATTTTGGCATCACTTAAATGCAATTCTCATTTCTGCATCTCTTTTTGTGACAAAAACCTCAGCATCTCTTTTTATGACAAAATCTTTGAGCTGCTCAAAGAAAGAACTCTCACAGCTTTAGAGCAGGCCCTCCCTTGGGCACCATCCTCATCCTGTGCTTAGAAAGGAGTGGACAGTGAGTTGAGGTCTGCTCTGGGCTGTGGATGGAGGATTCTTGTCTGAGGTAAGGTTGATATTTATGGGGATGGAGGTGAGAGTATGAGATTATGGGCCAGTGGACCCAGAACTACCCTAATTCTACCTCTCGCCTGCCCATGAGGTCTCCGAGGGCATATACACAGAGGACAATCTCAGGAGATCAGTGTATCATTGGCTGTAGCTCTGATCCCACACACTAAGCTCCAGCAGAGTCTTTGGGCTGAGAAAGTTTAAAGTTGGTGAACCAACCTTAGCCTGAAAGATTAGGCCAGAGAAACCATTTCATTCTGAAGCTAAGACGTCACTGGCTCTGGTCGTCCATCCCAGGCACCCAAAGGTCAGGGATGCTCACATGTGAATTTTTATTGTTGGTTAGTCACTAAGTCATGTCTGGCTCTTTGCGACTCCATGTGGACTGCAGCACGCCAGGCTTCCCTGTCCTGCCCTGTCTCCCAGAATTTGCACAGACTTATGTCCATTGAGTCGGTGATGCCATCCAACCACCTCATCCTCTGCCATCCCCTTCCCCTCCTGCTCTCCATTTTTCCCAGCATTGGGGTCTTTTCCAATGAGTCAGCTCTTCACATCAGGTGGCCAAAATATTGAAGCTTTAGCATTGGTCCTTCCAATGAATATTCAGGATTAATTTCCTTTAGTCTGGCTTGATCTCTTTGCTATCCAAAAGACTCTCAAGAGTCTTCTCCAGCACCACAGTTCAAAAGCATCAACTCTGTGGTGCTCAACCTTCTTTATGGTTCAACTCTTGCATCTATACATGACTGCTGGAACATGTGAACTTCTAAGCTCAGTCATATCGGGAAAAGACAAAGAGAGCTTAGAAAAGCCAGGGAGAGGCAGTCTGAGAATTCAGCCAAGCTGGTAAAAGAAAAATATCCAAAGAGAAAGTCCATATCCTCTGCTTGACCTTTAACTTCTTGACCTTAGGGCTATGGTCTGGGAGATGATTTCATATGCTTTACCTACCTCTCCCTGTGTAAACTGGAAAAGGGGGACAGGGAGTGATGGGGAGGAAGAAAGACCAGGGCCAACAGTCCCTCCATTCTTGTTTTCTTTTTGAGAGGCCAAAGACCTTCATACGAGTCTTGGGGCTCATCAGGGATGCTGTCTTTCCTGTACTCTGGGATGTGCAGCATGTTTTGGGGGACACCTGCCCACACCTTCATGGAAAGTGCCCACCACCCCAAGTCCAGTCCTTAATGACGTACCTCATATCCTTAAAGGACCAGTGAATGCCTTTTGATAGTTTCCAAAAGCTTCCAAGTTGGCCAGGACACGCCTTCAGACAAGGCTGCCTGATGGACATCTATGCACGAAGTGAAGACAAGGGCTCTCTGCGCATTGCACTCAGTCCGGGGGTCCACAGAGGTCCTCCAGTGTGAGTCCCAGAGTGGGACCCCCCAGCTCATGACAGCACAAGTTAGACAGTATAATTCTGCCAAGGAAAATGACAGAGAATGACAATATACCTGTGCTGCTACTGCTGCTAAGTCACTTCAGTCGTGTCCGACTCTGTGCAACCCCATGGACGGCAGCCCACCAGGCTCCCCTGTCCCTGGGATTCTCCAGGCAAGAACACTGGAGTGGGTTGCCATTTCCTTCTCCAAAGCATGAAAGTGAAAAGTGAAAGTGAAGTCGCTCAGTCGTGTCCAACCCTCAGCGACCCCATGGACTGTAGCCCACCAGGGTCCTCCATCCATGAGATTTCCCAGGCAAGAGTACTGGAGTGGGGTGCCATTTACCTGTAAAATGGACAAAATCTGGACCATGACAACAGCAAGTGTTAGCAAGACTGTGGAGCAAAAGGAACTCTTATGCATTGCTGGTGGAAATGCAGAATGGTACAGCTACTTTGAAAGACTGTCTAAAATTTTCTTAAAAAACTCAGTTCAGTTTAGTTGCTCAGTCATGTCCAACTCTTTGCAACCCCATGAATCGCAGCACATCAGGCCTCCCTGTCCATCACCAACTCCCAGAGTCCACCCAAACCCATGTCCATTGTGTTGGTGATGCCATCTAGCCATCTAGTCCTCTGTCATCCCCTTCTCCTCCTGCTCCCAATCCTTCCCAGCATTAGGGTCTTTTCCAATGAGTGAACTCTTCACATGAGGTGGCCAAAGTATCGGAGTTTCCACTTCAACATCAGTTCTTCCAATGAACACCCAGGACTGATCTTCAGAATGGACTGGCTGGATCTCCTTGCAGTCCAAGGGACTCTCAAGAGTCTTCACCAACACCACAGTTCAAAAGCATCAATTCTTCAGCCTTCAGCTTTCTTCACCATCCAACTCTCACATCCATACATGACCACTGGAAAAACCATAGCCTTGACTAGATGGACCTTTCTTAGCAAAGTAATGTCTCTGCTTTTGAATATGCTATCTAGGTTGATCATAACTTTCCTTCCAAGGAGTAAACGTCTTTTCATTTCATGGCTGCCATCACCATCTGCAATGATTTTGGAGCCCCCAAAAATAAAGTCTGACACTGTTTCCCCACCTATTTCCCATGAAGTGATGGGATCGTGTGCCATGATCTTTGTTTTCTGAATGTTGAGCTTTAAGCCAACTTTTTCACTCTCCTCCTTCACTTTCATCAAGAGGCTTTGTAGCTCCTCCTCACTTTCTGCCATAAGGGTGGTGTCATCAGCATATCTGAGGTTATTGATATTTCTCCTGGCAATCTTGATTCCAGCTTATGCTTCTTCCAGTCCAGCGTTTCTCATGATGTACTCTACATAGAAGTTAAATAAGCAGGGTGACAATATACAGCCTTGATATACTCCTTTTCCTATTTGGAACCAGTCTGTTGTTGCATGTCCAGTTCTAACTGTTGCTTCCTGACCTGCATATAGGTTTCTCAAGAGGAAGGTCAGGTGCTCTGGTATTCCCATCTCTTTAAGAATTTTCCACAGTGTATTGTGATTCACACAGTCAAAGGCTTTGGCGTAGTCAATAAAGCAGAAATGGATGTTTTTCTGGAACTCTCTTGCTTTTTTGATGACCCAGCAGACGTTAGCAATTTGATCTCTGGTTCCTCTGCCTTTTCTAAAACCAGCTTGAACATCTGGAACTTCACCGTTCACACATTGCTGAAGCCTGGCTTTGAGAATTTTGAGCATTACTTTACTAATGTGTGAGATGAGTGCAACTGTGTGGTAGTTTGAGCATTCTTTGGCATTGCCTTTCTTTGGGATTGGAATGAAAACTGACGTTTTCCACTCCTGTGGCCACTGCTGAGCTTTCCAAATTTGCTGGCATATTGAGTGCAGCACTTTCACAGGATCATCTTTTGGGATCTGAAATAGCTCAACAGGAATTCCGTCACCTCCACTAACTTTGTTAAACTAAATATATTCTTATCATACAATCCAGCAGTTGCGCTCCTGGATATTCAATGATGTTGAAAACTTGTATCCAACAAAAACTTACAAGTAGATATTCATAGCAGCTTTATTCATAGTTGCCAAAACTCAGAAGCAACCAAGATGTCCTTTAGTGGATGAATGGATAAATAACAAACTGTGGTACAACCATTCAGTGGAATATTACTCAGCCCTAAAAAAGAAACGAGCTATTGAGCTATGAAAAGACACAAAGGAAACAAATGTATATTACTAAATAAAAGAAATCCAATCTGTGAAGGTTCCATACTGTATCATTCCAGCTATTTGACATTCTGGAAAAGGCAACACAATGGAAACAAAGACAAGACAAGACTAGTGGCTTCCAGGGGAGAGATGAATAGGAGAAATATGGAGAATTTTTAGGAAAGTGAAAATACTCTGTACATTATAATGATGGATACATGTCATTATATATTTATTAGTGCCATTATATATATTAATGTCATTATGTCATTAGATACTTGTCCAAACTTTTAGAGTGTATATGAGTGTTTCCAGTAGTCATGTATGTATGTGAAGGTTGGGCCATAAAGAAGGCTGAGTGCCAAACAACTGACAATTTAGAATTGTGTTGCTGGACAAAACACTTGAGAATCCCTTGGACTACAAGGAACTCAAACTAATCAATCCTAAGGAAATCAACCGTGAATATTCATTGGAAGGACTGATGCTGAATTTGAAGCACTAATACTTGGTCACCTGATTCGAAGAGGTGACTCATGGGAAAAAAACCTGATGGGAAAGATTGAAGGCAAAAAGAGAAGGGGGCAGCCAAGGATGAGATGGTTAGATATCATCACTGACCCAATGGACATGAATTTGAGCAAACTCCAGGAGATGGTGGAGGACAGGGGAGGATGGCATGCTGCAGTCCATGGGGTCAGACACAACTTAGCAACTGAACAACAGCAATTAGAATGTACAACCCCAAGAGTCAATCGTACAGTGAACTGTGGGCTTTGGGTGATTATGATGTGACCATGTAGGCTGATCTTTGGTAAAAGAAAAAAGAGTATCTTTCCAGTGAGTGATGATCCTAACAGAAGAGACCTTGCGTTTATGGGGGCAGGGGATGTAGGAAAGCTCTGTACCCTCTCCTCAATTTTTCTATGAACTTAAAACTCCCTTAAAAACATAAAGTCTTTAAAAATGATACAGATCTGTTGTCATATAAAACTGAGCGGTAAGTCCCCATTATCCCTCATATGAAGGTTGTGTCTCCTTGTGTGCTTGTCTCAGGCCTGGGAAACCACCACTGAACTCTCTCTCAGGATGTCTTAACCTTTAGCCAGGGGCCGGCAAATGTTTTCTGTTAATGGCGAGATAGCAAATACACAAGACTTTGCTGGCCATAAAGTCTCAGTCATAGCTACTCAAGTCTGCCATTACAGTGTGAGAGCAGAGGTGCCTGGCCATGTTCCAATAAAACTTTATTTATAAAAATTCAGCCACGTTTGGCCCTGGGGCCATACGTTGTCAGTCTTACTGTAACGTGGAAAGGATAAGCCCAGGGGCTGGGACCCCTCTTGTTCACTCTGTCCAGAGCACATCCCTCATCCACGGAGACTCTCTGGACCTTGTCCCCACATTCAGTTGTCACAAGCTGTTTGGGAATCAAAGCCCCACTTAAGGGGACCTCACTCATCATCAAAGTCTTTCTATTTCAGACCCTTTTGCAGTGTGGGCCACGCATGTTACATGATCATAGCTGGGCTCAGGGAGGGTGGGGGTGGAAAGCTGTCTTCCTCCATCTTAAGCCTTGAGGTTTGGTTAAAAAAAGAGGCATCACCAGCTTTCACAGAGCTTCTTTGTTCTTGTGGAGAGCCCCAGGGTGGAGATCCGATAAGCAGCCTTCCCACACTGGGTGGCAGAGTCTTTATGACATGAGTGGGTGGGTTATCAGAAGAAGGAAAGCTTTAACCTTCAAGAGAACCACCAGGAGCACCTGCCTCTACTGAGCCTTCATGTGTGTCCCAGAACCTGCGGTTTCTTGGGTCCCCAGATGACTCTGGGAGAGGAAAGGCATGTGACCTGGTGCCAGGCTGGTGTGAGTGACTGCATTACAACAGAGACAGTGTGGCTGTGATGATCATTAGACTCTGTTATGTCAGCCAGTGCTTTTAGGATCTTGGTGGTTGTTCAGTTCAGTTCAGTCAGTCGTGTCCAACCCCCATGGACTGCAGCACACCAGGCCTCCCTGTCCATCACCAACTCCCAGACTTACTCAGACTCATGTCCATTGAGTCGGTGATGCCATCCAACCATCTCATCCTCTGTCGTCCTCTTCTTCTCCTGCCTTCAGTCTTCCCCAGCATCAGGGTCCTTTCAAATGTGACTCATCTGAAATGACTCATCTGGTGGTTGACCTCCACGTAAAGCAAAGTTTATAAGGAATCTTGCCATGTGAAAGCATTCATTGCACAGAGAAACTGGAGCTGAGTCAGTACCTTTGCTGGGGTGCCTGCGGGGGCTCCTTTCCCAAAAGCAGATCTATGGAGCTTGGCGGGACAGAGTTTAAAATCCTCCAATGCCCATAAAAATGTGTAGCACTAACAAAGAAACAAGTACAGGTTAAAACACACCTGCTTTCTGTCATATCTGTTCAAAATAAACTTGTTTAACATTCAAAAAGCGTTTGCATCATCATAGCTGAAGGCAACTTGAGCAAGTCCTTGATCTGGAAAGCTCCTAATTGAAGAGTTACCAAGTTGGATGAGATCCCCCTGGCCCCTGTTTCTGCCTCTCCTGGCCACCCCCACAGCTCCTCTCAATACTCTCACTTCCCCACAGTTACATGAGACCCTCCTGCCCCAGGATGGAAGCTGAAATGGATGGTGATTAAGGGGCATGGGGAACAGCTCCTTACCCAGGCAGCCTTGTTGCTTCTCCTGCCTTCTTTGGGCACACTCGCCTGGCAGCTTGTGATAAAGTGGGAGAGAACCAGTTTCTGCAAAAACCAAACACAAGATTTCAAGGAGATAGACTCCCTTTGATTCCAAAGCTCTTGGGCTAGAGATGGGCTCAGCCAGGCAGGGGCCCACTCCATACATCCACAGGCGAGACCATGACGTCAACACTGACATTTATTGAAGGCCTCCTGTGAGTGGGTCACTGTGCATGAGGAAGGCTTGGATACCATCAGTGTATTTAATTTTCTCTGAGTGATTTCCCTCTGGGCGTCCGGTTGGCTGTGAGTCCCGTGCCTCATTTTAATGAAGCAGCCTCTCCTGTGGCATGGTGTCTCTTTGGTTCCAGCACCATCATTGGGCCTCACTCTTGCTCTTCCATGTCGGAACTCTTACTGTAATGTCCACTTGGGGACACAGTATCTTACGACTGGGGATCACGTGGTCAGTCTTTTTGATTCTGGAGACCAGTGGCTTTCCCATGGCTGGTTGGCTGCCCCCTAGGCTTCTGCCTGCTTCCTGTAACCTGACTCTGAAGATCTACAGGGCTCCCCTGTGACCGTCTGGTAACAGCAGCATGATTCTTTAGGGTATTTGCATTAAAAATGAAGTTACTCAGTCATGTCCTACTCTTTGCAAGCCCATGGACTGTAGCCTGCCAGGCTCCTCTGTCCATTTGATTTTCCAGGCAAGGATACTGGAGTGGGTTGCCATTTCCAAGGGATCTTCCTGACCCAGGGATCAAACCCGGGTCTCCTGCATTGCAGGCAGACTCTTTACCATCTGAGCCACCAGGGAAGCCTATTTGCATTATTTTGATGATTTTTTTCATTTTCAACTTTTTAAGTACTAATTTTACTTCTGTATAATAACCAACATTTATTGAAGGGTTGTCACCCATACTCATGGGGCTTCCCAGGTAGCACTAGTGTAAAGAATTCGCCTGCTAATGCAGGAGACACAAGAGACTCATGCTCAATCCCTGGGTCAAGAAATCCCCTGGAGTAGAAAGTGGCAACCTACTCCAGTATTCTTGTCTGGAAAATTCCAAGAACAAAGGAGCCTAGAGGGCTACAGTCCATGGGGCTACAGTCAGACACTACTGAACACTATCACTTAAAACACACTGTGTGAATTATTCATGCGAATGAATGACTTCATTTAGTCCCTCCAAACTAACATTTACCACCCCCAAAACAGAGGAAGAAACTGAGGTTTACCCTGTTTACCTTGATGAGGTCACACAGCTAGAAAGTGGCTGATCAGGGGTTCAAATCCAGATCCATTTGCCCTGGAGTCTGAGTGCTTAGCTGTTGAAACCCAGGTCTAGCCATCATGTAAGACAAGTTCTTGTTTCTGCTCTTTTTGTTTTAAGACATTCCAGTGAATTGTCTTAATTGTCAAGGTGGTAAACAGTGTACAACAGTCTACTCCAAGTGAGGAATAGTATTTAATGTAATCAATTTATGGGATGTTGTCTTGTCTATGTATTCCTATCTGTTTAACAATAAGGAGAGTGTTTTCATATAAATCATCAGCAAAAAACTGATGGTCCTTTGTGATTGTGTCTACCTGCTGGGTCCTCTGTAGATCCCTATTTCAGGAGCAATGAGATATTTTACCCAGAATCATTCAAGATCATAACTAGTTGGAATTTGAGTTAAAAGTTCTCCTGTTAGTTGAAATGACACTCTTAGCAACTGAGTTCTAGCCCTTGAATACAACTTGAGGGAATCATGTGCATTTAGTCAGCCAGTAGATTTTAGGACATAGTTTGTATAGGGATGATGATTAATAAAAAGATAAATAAGACAAAAATAACTGCCTTTGAGGATTTTATTATCTTATAAAGGGGTTAAGATGCATATTCAAACCATAGCAAAGCATAAATGGTTTTATTTTGCAAGATAGCTTCATAGCACAAACTCTAAGGGTAATATGACACTGAAAGTCCAATGTAGGTATTGGAAACCTTTCAAAGAGACAATGTATGACCATCCCTGGTGTCATTACTGGGAAAAAGTACCTTGACCATAGGTGCCACACCAGAGTGGGATCCCACCAGATGCCCAGCAGCACCAAACTAAACACACAGACACACACTCATCTTTTAAAAGCATCCACTCCCCAGAGATATTAAGGCCCTGCTGCCTTCTACAGTCGAGCCCACCTTCCGTAGCCCACCTTGGGTCACACCCCGCCTCCTGGTCTACCTCGCTGATTCCTGACCTTGGCTCCTGTCGCCCCTCCTTGGCTCCTTGTGCTGGCTCTCCCCTCGGGGAGGAGGTCTAGTGTCTAAGGTGCTCTAAGGGGTCCATGAGTTGGTCTGTGGGGTCCAAGGTGTGCATGCAGGTTTTTAGGTACAGAGTGTCCACGGGTCGTGCTGGTCCGTGCCTGGGGAAAACCATGAAGTGGCTGTACTCTTTTTATATGGAGAATATTAAAGATGTGGTTGCCTTTTCTGGTTGTGACTTGAAAGTGAAAGTGTGTCTTGTGTCTGACTCTTTGCAGCCCCATGGAAGATACAGTCCATGGAATTCTCCAGGCTAGAATACTGGAGTGGGTAGCCATTCCCTTCTCCAGGAGATCTTCCCAACCCAGGGATCGAACCCAGGTCTCCTGCATTGCAGGTGATTTCTTTACCAGCTGAGTCACCAGGGAAGCCCAAGAATACTGGAGTGGATAGCCTATCCCTTCTCCAGTGGATCTTCCTGATACAGGAATTGAACCAGGGTCTCTTGCCTTGCAGGCAGACTCTTTTCCAGCTTCCAGGGAAGCCCACAGGGTGTGACTTGCTGGTTCCCTTTTGAGGGCAGACCCAACTTACTGGAGATCCACAATCAGTGACACCCCAGGAAGATTTCCTGAGCTGTTTGGGTTCATGGGAGATGAAGCCAGCTGGAAAATGATGCATGGACTTTGACAATAACATAAATGCATTTTTCTCACAGCAGAGCTACTTGTTAACCTTTGTACTATCCCATAAGCCAATTTGGTACAGATATCAAAGGAAGGCAGTCCCTACTTTCATAGACTCAACTTGTAGAAACAGAGAGGGAAAATATAACACAAAAAATAAAATTAATCTGCTACTAATTTGAATTATAATTATCATAATATTTTCCCTTATTTTGAAGTATATTTTCCATCAATTTTTGTGTGTAGGTGAGATTCTGTGTTCATTGCATTTTATTTCCCTCTTTATTACAAAGTCCATGGTTATTCGCAAAGCATTCAGGAACAGCAAATTTGGTTTGAAGTTATCTTCTTTTGAAAACATTTTGTAAAATGCACTATTTCACACTTAATCCAGATGACATGGGCAGCTTCTCTGCTCTTGGAAGAACTGGTACAGCTTGGTCCATACCCTGGATTGCATGGTCTGAAAAAGTTCACTTCTTGCCCAGTAATTTCTATAAATTCCTAATATTGATTCCCTATCATCTTGGGCCAAACAGTCCATCTTTCCTGTTCCCCAGAAATGTCCTTGGAATTGGCATTTCTTTGATGTAGAGACCTTGGGCTGACCTGGGGGTGTCAAAAGTGACTTGAAGCAAACTCAGTTCCCTGCCCAGGAACCAAATGTGGGTCACCTGAGTGAAAACCAGGAATCCTAACGGACAGACCCACAGCGGCTAGGGGCTAGAAGCAGAGCCCTGGCTCTTGCCTTCTCTGAAAAAAAGAATTCTGCAAAGAAACCGGGGTAGTAAGCAGGCCCTTAACGTGTTTATTAGAGGCGCAGTGCGTATGTGAGAGCCCACAAAGAAGCGGTTTTGTTGGCTTTGTTTATATGTACTTGGTTGCACTGGACCTTGGTTGTGGGACACAAGATCTTTGATCTTAGCTGTGCCTTGTGGGACCCAGTTCCCCAGCCAGGGATGATTGGGCCCCCTGCACTGGGCATGCTGAGTCTTAGCCACTGGATCACCAGGGAAGTCTCAACACAGTTTATTCAGGACAGAAGCAAAGCACACTCAAAGGAGGGGAACGGGGATGTCCTCACTAGTGAGGAGCGCTCGAGGGGCAGTTTGGGTCACTTACACTGGGGCAGTGCTGTTTTCTCTGGCTAATCATCTTATTTCATTCCCTTTTCTGACCTGACTCAGGGCCCCTCCAGTTGTGCACTTTCATCTTTTCGCTGAGATGGATTCTAACACAAGGGTCTCTGGGCAGTTGAGAGAATGTATTATAGGCTAGTGTCCCCTCCCTTTTTGACCCCTGAGGAGGCTTTCTGTGCCTATGTAGTTGGGGATATCTCAGACCTTAGGAATGAAGAACGTGATTGTCTTATCTTTTTATGACTCAAGCAGAGCCCTGCTCCTGTCTATGCATTTACCTTGACATGTCAGCAGAAGACGGGGCCCAGCTCAGTCCTGACAAGCTCCAGCTGCTCAAGCTGGAGCCCATCTATCTCATACCTCGGTACCAGGGACTCACTGGGTTAGCAGTGCTGGTCTAAGTGCCTGAGATCGTGCCGGGGGAATGAGTCATGGATGACCTTGACGATGAGTCTAGGTCATCGGTGCCTTCATCTCCTTGCTTGATGTGGAAGGCTCTTGTTAGGTTTGAGTTTTGCTCAGTGGAAAGTCTCAACACGTCCACTCCATGTAAAGATGGCTAATTGTTCTGCATTTCAGAAGATACCTGCTGATGCGATGCCAGCAGGCATTTCGCTGCCAGCATGCTAGTGGGAATGCTGGATAATGGAGAGATATTTAAAGATCTTCTAAAGATAAAACTAGAATGTGAGAGCCAGAAAGAAATTTGGAGTCAGCGTTTTAGGCGCTTTTTAAAATACAGGTTTGAATTCAAGTTGCCTGAGAGAGAGTTTCTTAATTCCACATTTCAAGGCCTCAACCCAAATGTGATTCAGTTGGTTTGGAAGAGGATCCCGGTAACTATAGTTTTTAAAGATTTTTAGGTGACTTTGTTGAACATTCTTAGTTCCAAATCACTTAGCAGTTAAAAATTCCTCACTCCACAGGTAAAGAAACTGGACACCTAGGAAATGAAGTGACTTCACTAATGTCACAGGTGTGCTCGTGGTGAAGAAAGCCCGCCTGCCAATAGAGACATAGAGACCTGGGTTCGATCCCTGGGTCAGGAAGATCCCCTGGAGGAGGGCATGGCAACCCACTCCAGCACTCTTGCCTGGAGCATCCCATAGACAGAGGAGCCTGGTGGGCTATGGTCCATGGGGTTGCAGACAGTTGAACAGGACTGAAGTGACTTAGCAGAGGCAGCAGCAGAAGCAGAGTAGCAAGCACGTATAATGTCACACCAGCTGATACCGTGACTTGCGGCTTCCTAGGGGTCCCTGAGATCCAACATTGTGTCTGGCCCTCAACCCCACTTCAGAGGGGTGTCCAGCTCACAGCAGGAGTGTCCTAACTGAGAACAGAATGGGGTCCCAGAGGTGCTATGTGTCTGACCTTGGCTGAGAATGCTGAGCAAGGTAGAGTCAAGTGGAAAAGCGTTTATTTTCAGAGACCTTGGCTTCAGAGCCCAGTTTTGCCAGTGACTAGCTATGTGACTGAATAAGGAGCTTAAGCTTTTAGTTTCATATTCTTGTTTGTAGGAACAGAGCTGTTGAGAGAATCAGCATAACTGTTACTTTATCAGTCAACTGAAGATGTTTAGTGTAGTTACTGGGCAAGCCAAAACAGGAGTTGTTTTTATTTTTGTTACAGTGAAAGTGGAAAGTGAAAGTTGCTCAGTCGTGTCCAGCTCTTTGCGAGGTCCATGGGATTCTCCAGGCCAGAATTCTGGAGTGAGTAGCCTTTCCCTTCTCCAGGGGATCTCCCCAACCCAGGGATCAAATCCAGGTCTCTCACACTGCAGGCAGATTCTTTGCCAGCTGAGCCGCCAGGGAAGCCTAAGAATACTGGAGTGGGTAGCCCAGTGCTATTTTCACTAGGATAGTTTGCCTGTAGGGGGAAGGCAATGGCACCCCAGCCCAGTACTCTTGCCTGGAAAATCCCATGGACGGAGGAGCCTGGTGGGCTGCAGTCCATGGGGTCGCACAGAGTCGGACACGACTGAGCGACTTCCCTTTCACTTTTCACTTTCATGCATTGGAGAAGGAAATGGCAACCCACTCCAGTATTCTTGCCTGGAGAATCCCAGGGACGGGGGAGCCTGGCAGGCTGCTGTCTATGGGGTCGCACAGAGTCGGACACGACTGAAGCGACTTAGCAGCAGCAGCAGCAGTTTGCTTGCAAAATCTTTCATCTTTGTGTAATAAAGGTTTGAAGACTCTATTGAGATGACGTGACAGCAATGTGAGGACGTTAACCCATGTCTGGAATTTCATATTATATAGGACACAGACGGATGCTTTTCAATTCTTGAGCCAATTTCTCATCCTATCTAATTTTAGTTCCCTTCATTACTTCAAAAAATTTCCCCTCGAACTGTCAAAATGAGAATCAGACCCATTTATTTTCCCATTTTCTGTCCACAGAGCGCATAGTACTTCAATTTTCTCCCCCTTTACAATTATGACCATTTCCCCTACCATCTTAATCACTATAACACTCTGTAGCAAAACAGTTGACAATTATAAATACTTGTGTAGATAGACTGGAAAATGCTGATGTTTCGACACTGTGGCTCATTTGCAAGATTTCTGAAGACTTTGACTTCTCTTAGCAATTAAAATGCAGCACTCTGGACCCGATCTAAGGTTTGCTGTCCAAGTGACCCAAATGAAACGGTGTGAATGGGCTTCTCTGGTGGCTCGGTGATAAAGAATCCGCCTGCCAATGCAGGAGACTCACATTCAATCCCTGGAGAAGGAAATGGCAACTGACTCCAGTATTCTTGCCTGGGAAATCCCATGGTCAGAGGAGCCTGGCGGGGTACAGTTCATGGGGTCACGAAGAGCTGGACACAGCTTAGCGACCAAACAGCAACAACCTGGTGAACTAGGAGCCTCCTTTATTGGCCAAGGTCTCCTCGAATCCCGAGCTTAAGCAGGGAGATAAATCTGGCTTGGCTTACAAGATCCCTGCTGGTTTTATAGGCCTTAGAGTGCCTTTGAGAACAGGAAAATAGACTGTCTCGTTCACAGTCTGACTTAGGAGAGGCGATCTGCACTCAGAAACCAGACGAGATGATGATTTCACAGCAGACAGGTCTGAACAAAAAGAGGAGCTTGGTGACGGATGCATGCCTGGGTGAGCAGGGGAGGGGGCAGGTCTTCCAGCTTGCTGTTCACTAAACCCTCTGCACTCACGTGAAGCTGCCCCAGTGGCTTACACATGCACAGAGGGTGAATGTATATTCTCGGTTAAGACTGCTGGACATGTTTTGATGAAAAGGCTGTATCCGTCAGAGAAGAGTGATGCCATTACCGATTTGGAAATATTTGCAACCTACTTTTAGGTTAGAGTAAGATTATAACTAAATATGCATTGATATAAGGGGATTTTTAAACTTTATGAGAAATCCTGGGATTAATATATATCCTTTTAACTCTCATCCTCATTGACAGAGATGTACGTTGAAAAAGGTGTATTTAGCGTGACAACAGCAACCATGAATCACCACAAATACTTAATTCCACAACAACTAAAAAAAAAAAAGAGATCAACGGCAAGCTAAGTTGCGGGGAGGAGGGGAAGGCAGAAATTTTTTTTTAATCTACATGAACAAAGACAGCACATCTTTTGGTTAACTCTCAGTTGGCCGGAAACCTATCTTAACCTCATATGTTTATTTCTTAGTAGGTTATTTTCCTACTAACCAAAACTTTAGTGTGTGAGGTATATGTCCCCAGATTTAAAAATCTAGTTTTTCATTCAGTAAGACAGGACACTAAATAGCTTTTTCTGTGGATAAGTGTTGCTACTTTTCACCGGACCTGGGATTTGGCATCATAGCACAAAGTCTCAGACTTCTCAGGAATCAGTTTTGCTGTTTAATGAGCACCATCTGACTCCCAGGAGCAGGCAGCAAAGAGCTGGACAGCCCGACCACTAGGCAGGCAACCCCTCCTGCACTGACAGACTGGCTGCTGTCCTTGTGTTCGTCATGTTAAGTCTTTCTGAAGGTCAACTGTGTGTGCAGAAGACACATTTCTGGGCCTCCACACCTCACTCTGTGATTCAGCTTGCGTACCCTGGGTGCTCAAATGCTTCCCCCAGACTTAACTGTGAGCCCTTGGTCTTGAATTGACAGTAAGCCTGCCAGGAAGAATTGGTTTTTAAATAGTGATATTCTGAGATTTCTGCAGCAGGGAGCACCCCCTGCGAGGCCATCTGTTTAGAACAAGCTCCTGCTCTTTCTTCTCCCAGACAAGGTGAACTGGCAAGTGCAGAGATTGGCTCTCGAAACATCTTTGAATGGATGTCTGACCTCCTGGGCTGCTATGACCATAGCTGTTCCAATCATCCTGCAGTTTCCCTCACAGGAGGGCTGGCAAGCAATGTGGAGAAGAAGTGAGCTTTGCTTTTTTTTTTTAAACTAATGCACGTTTGCTGGAGAGTATCTGCAAACAAAATAAAATGACTCAAAGCACGTCAAGCAGAGAAGGTCCTCATATACTTTGACACTCTGTGGTCAGATGCATAGTTCATGCTTAGGCGTTTGCCTTCTTGGAGAATCCACCCCTTTTCAGTGTGAAATACCTTGCTCTATCCCTGATAGTTTCCCGGTCCTAAAGTCAGGGATTTATCTGAAATGAACAGAGCCATTCCAGCTTTCTTCTTATAAAATGACTCAAAGCACGTCAAGCAGAGAAGGTCCTCATATACTTTGACACTCTGTGGTCAGATGCATAGTTCATGCTTAGGCGTTTGCCTTCTTGGAGAATCCACCCCTTTTCAGTGTGAAATACCTTGCTCTATCCCTGATAGTTTCCCGGTCCTAAAGTCAGAGATTTATCTGAAATGAACAGAGCCATTCCAGCTTTCTTCTGATCAGTGTTAGCACAGGGTATCATTCTACACTCCTTACTTTTAGCTTGAGTTTTTATATTTAAGGCGTCCCAGGTGGCTCAGTGGTAAAGATTCTGCCTGCCAATGCAGGTGACATGGGTTCGATCCCTGGGTTGGAAAGATCCTCTGGAGGAAATGGCAACCCACTCCGTTATTCTTGCCTGGAGAATCCTATAGACAGAGGAACCTGGTGAGCTACAGTCCATGGGGTCACAAAGAGTCAGACATGACTGAGCATGCATGCACCATCCACTATCTTTCCACATTTGTTACTTTCAACTTGAGTTTTTTGTATTTAAAGTGGGTTTCTTGTAGACAGCATATAGTTGGAGCTTAGTTTCTTAAAATTCATTCTAAGGATCTGCCTCTTAATTGATATAGTTAGACCATTCCCATTTAAATTGATTATTTATCGAGTTGGCTAAGCATCTGCCGTGTTTGTAACGGTTTCCTGTTTTCTGCTTTTGTTTCTTACCTTCTGTCTCCCTTCTTGACCTTGGGCTTCCCTAAGCATTCCTCCCCAGAGAGTTTGTGTCTTCAACTCTTTCCTCTGTCATCCACCGTTACTATCCTGGGGAAGAGGAGCATTCTATAATTTTAGGGTTAAATCTCAATCTCCCTGTAGGCCTGTGTCTTAGTGAACCCTTACCTGCATCACTGGTTTTCCCCTGTCCCAACGCCCTTACCTAGCTGAAACATTCTCAGTCTGTTCCCATGAAGCCCTGACTTCTGTTGCCCATGCTTTCTTTCCCCCTTGGATGAGAGATGAGAAAGCCAACAGAAACTTGAGTGGGAGGAATTTCATTTCCCCCAGTTGCAATACTGTTCCAGGAGTTTTGACAACATCTTTCCTTGGGGAGAACACCTTGGTTAAGAAATATCTGGGCATATTTCACAAAGATGACTCTTCTCTTCTCCTTGCTGGAGCCAAAAGGAGATGTTTCTCGGATCTTCACAATGAGAACCTGTGGGGTTCCTGCAGCTGAAACCCAGAAACGTGTAAGAGCCCCCTAAACCTACAGCTTCTGGAAGTTTCTCTCTCTCCTGGTAGCACATACTCAGCCTCCAGGAATTCATCAAATTTCCCACTGCAGTATTCTATCAGTTTATGGTTCCAGAAGGGTCTGCTCCAGAGAAGCTGAGCTTCACTTCTGCCTTAGGGATCCTCTGGTCTCTCCTGACCTAGGGTGGCAGTCTGCCCTGCAACCTCAGTGCTCGATTGGGTCCAAGGTCAGTCATTCCTTTTTCACTTGTCCAGTGCTTTCTGGTTGGAAGGACAGCAGTAAGGACTTCCAAGTCTTTGTCAACAGCCGACACCACGAATCCCAAGATAACCCTTGTTTCTTTTCTGTCAAACTTGCCCCATTTCCCCTACACATTTCTCTCTGGACTTATAGAGGATGAGATGGTTGGATGGCATCACCAACTCAATGGACATGAGTTTGAGCAAGCTCTGGGAGATGGTGATGGACAGGTAGGCCTGGTGTGCTGCAGTCCACAGAGTAGCAAAGAATTGGACACCACTGAGCAACTGAACTGATGAATGGGCAGATGATGGATGTACAGAGAACTGGATACGTAGGTAGATCAATATGCCTCAACAAAAGAGATTGCATTTAGTTCTATGGAGAGATTTGTAAGCTAATATTGTATTTTAAGCAGTTTCAAAAATTATAATAAGTCCTTGATTAAGGAGGATTCTTAAGTAGTTAAAACCATAATTCCTAATACAAATAGATAGCAATCACAGGGGAGGGTTGTTTGGAACTCAGTAGATGGGGGAAAATGGATAACAAAGAGCTCATATGGACAGGAGACATCTAGTCGATACAGAGGAGGACGATATAAAAGTGCTTGGTGTTTCAGGCACAAAACTGTTTACTCTTCCGATAGGGCATTTAAACTGTACCCTTCAGGGTCATCTTGTCTAATGGGTCAGTCATTATATCTCATTGGCTTTCCTCAGGTAACCTGGCCATAACAAGCTGTTAATCCAACCAGTATGTTCGCTGAGCATCAATGACCTTCAGACAAGCTCATTAGAAAACTGTTCAGCCTAATACTGGACGGTAATGAGATCATTTTTTTCCCCCTTTTTTGCCTTTTTTTCTGAGTTTGGAAGACTTTTCCTGAGCATCTGTGAATAGGATTTAATGGCCTTTTTAATGGAGCGTAACAGGGGTGTCACTAGCAAAGAACCACCTAGAATCTTGCCTGCACCATCTAGAATTTCAGACCCCCTGGCCCCTGGCCTACTTCGTCTTCCCACTGAGAAGAAAGGTCGGACCCCATCTTCCACATTCCAGGGGGCTCCTGTAAGGGGGCCGCATGGTGGGGGGAGGGGAGGGGACAGGCTTTGTGCTGGGATTCACCAGGGCAGGGATTGAACCTGGGCTTGCTGCAGCCTTCCGCGCCTCCCTTCTCATGAGCTGAGTGCCTCCCGACCTGCAGAGCACGGGGCATCCTGGACTCACCACCCTAAGCCACTGTAGATTCACGTAGGGTGTGCTTTCTTGCCCATCTCTTTTGCCTGCTTCTAAACCAGAACTTCCCCCACAGCTCCCACTCTGAGAAGATCTGAAGTGAAATTTTTAGCTTTGCCCGACCCCTCAGAGGTGGACCTCCTAGCCCGATTGGTTCACTGGTGTGTCAGAAAGGAAGACCAGCTTCTTTCTCCCAGTTCCCTTCCTGTGAGGCCTGCAGGGGAGTCTGTATTGCATTATCCTCTTACTAGTGAGCAGACAATGGAGTCCTGCCCAGGGTGATCCCGGTCTGCTCCCTTGTGTCCAGGGGCTTCACCTGCAGCCTAGAAGGGCCAGGAAGGCCCTGCTGCTGACCAAGGGGAAGGGGTAGGACTCTCCACCTGGGCTCAGGACCAAGGGCGCTTCCAACATAGTTTATAAGAGGGTGTGCGTTCAGCATTTATTAGGCTCTGCTCAGTGTGGAAAAGCTCTGCTTGGATCCCTCTGGTTTCTGATGTCCACTGGTTGAAATGTGTAACAAGAGTGCTGAAAAACTAGAACCCCAAACCTCCCCAAAGCTTCCACGACTTCTCCAGAGCCAAGACCAAGAGAGCAAGGCTGCCTGGGTTAAAGGAGAATGGTGATTCTTGAGTCATTTGCAAACAAAGCATGCCTTTGGGTTCCAAAGGAGGTAGGTTCTCAGGAAGGAACATTCAGTGGCCTGTGTGTTACTGCAACAGGGGATTTTGTGCTCTTGGAGGGAACGCGGGACTCCTGCAGCATAAACATTGGGATGTGCATAAAGTAATATCATACTTTTCAATCTACAGACTTGGAATCATAAGAGCCAATTGGGCTTGATGATATGTATAAGGTGTTGATTAAAAAATATTCATCACAACCTGTAAATAGAGTGTTATTTTCTTTGATGGGAGTGTTAAGGACTCTAAGCCGGGAAGACAGCATCTCAGTAGTTCTGAGAGAACTCCTTCAAGGAAGCTGGAGAGGGAGTCAGGTTTTATACAAGTTTGCACCAACGAGGGCAAGAAGTCTAAACATCAAAGATTATTATTAAGTAAAGTCAAGGCTATGGTTTTTCCTGTGGTCATGTATGGATGTGAAAGTTGGACTGTGAAGAAAGCTGAGCGCCAAAGAATTGATGCTTTTGAACTGTGGTGTTGGAGAAGACTCTTGAGAGTCCCTTGGACTGCAAGGAGATCCAACCAGTCCATTCTGAAGGAGATCAACCCTGGGATTTCTTTGGAAGAAATGATGCTAAAGCTGAAACTCCAGTACTTTGGCCACCTCATGTGAAGAGTTGACTCATTGGAAAAGACTCTGATGCTGGGAGGGATTGGGGGCAGGAGGAGAAGGGGATGACTGAGGATGAGATGGCTGGATGGCATCACGGACTCGATGGACGTGAGTCTGAGTGAACTCCGGGAGATGGTGATGAACAGGGAGGCCTGGCGTGCTGTGATTCATGGGGTTACAAAGAGTCGGACACGACTGAGCGACTGAACTGAACTGAACTGATTGGTCAGGCCTGGGTCATGTGACTTCTGAGATGGAAAATAAGCGACTCTTCTGATGAACTATAACGGCATAGGTTCCCCATTACAGGGCTTCTTTTACCAAGAGAGTCGTTAGGGGTGTTGGATCACCCCCTCCAAAAAGAGACCTTGCCGAAAGTTAATGCAAAAGGGTGTGACCTACCAGTCAGTTTCTCTTGAGCACAGTTCCTGTATCACCCTTGTCCTTGTAAATATAAACTCTGTCCACCGAACCCACTGGAAACTGATTGATGCTATGGAACCTAGCATACAAGGGTAACTTAGCTCAAGATGGGGTTCAAATCCTTTGTCACTTTTATGGTTGTTATATCACATACATGCCTAGGGCTCCTTTATCCTATGCAATAAAATCCAAGGACTGTAGCAGGATATGGAGATATGCATTTAGAATGGAGGGAATCAGGAGCGCCCAGGTCCCATGGCTGCTTAGTGGCAACGTGGTCCTCGACTAAAGGCTGCTGAGGTCCATTCTAGGACCACATCCTTTCTCTGCTTTAGAGCAAAAGTGTCACAGCTAACTTCCCTGACTTGATAAATAGTGCAGTGACAAATCGGGCTTAAACCTGCCATAGAGATAGCGGGAGACTCATTAGGAGAAGCTGGAGTGGAATTGGAAATGCTAATTTCCAGACATCCAAGCAATTCATTCTGGTTGGCATGTTTCGTGTTGCTCTAGAGGCTGCTGAGAAACGAGGGGGCCGAACACTGAACAGTCAAGGTCAAGAATGACCCCGAGAAGGACAACATAATCATTTCCTTCCTCTTCTTTGCTAGGGCTAAATGTGCCCATGAATCAGAGGTTTCGCGGATGTTTTTAGAGTTAAAAAGAACTTTTAAAACTGACATTGGAATTTGTAATAAAAAGTGTATTTTGGTCTTTGTCCTTGTTCCTGGCACAGAGCTCCTTAAACCCTTGTAATTTTCTAAGTGATGAGAGCTATGCAGGTGTCTAAGTTATGTTATTGAGGTGACTTTTGGAAAACTCCTAAGGTTGGAGACTGGTAACCAGATGAACCTGACCTCTGGAGAGAGAAGGGGCACTGGAGATAGAATTCAGTTGCCAATGGCCAATGATTTAATCAGTCATGCCTAGGTAATGTGTGTGTTAGTTCCTCAGTCGTGCCCAACTCTTTCCGGTCCATGGACTGTAGCCCGCCAGGCTCCTCTGTCCATGGAAGTCTCCAGGCAAGAATACTAGTCTGGCTTGCCATTCCCTTCTCCAGGGGATCTTCCTGACCCAAAGATTGAACCTGGGTCTCCTGTACTGCAGGTGGATTCTTTACTATCTGAGCCACCAGGGAAGCCTCTGTAAAAACCCCAAAGGAACAGGGCTTGGAGAGCTTCCAGGCTGGTGAATACATGGGGACCTGAGGAGAGGGCACACTGAGAGGGGTGGGAGCCCTGTAGTCCTTCTGCATCTGTTCCTGTGCACCTCTTCCTTTATAATAAACTGGTCTAGTAAGTAAGTATTTTCTCAATTCTGTGGGTGACTCTGGCAGATTAATCCAACCCAAGGTGGTAGGGAGAGCAGGGGTGGTTGTTAAAACATCCAATTTATTACTGTCAGATACGTGATTGGAAGTCTTATTGAACTGGGCCCCTGACCTGGGAGAACTGACACTTTCTCTCGGTAGACGGTGGCAGAATGGAGTTGAAGACAGCCAGCTGGTGAGGGAATATTGCTTGCTGGTGGTATGGAAACCCCACCCCACCCCACATCGGTACTGATGGTCAGAACCCTGAAACACTTACTTCTTGCAAAATTCCGCTGCTGAGAAGCTGGAGAAGGTATGCTATTCTCTTGCCACAGACAACTAAAAACATTGGATATTATGTATGAAACACCTGTAAGGAGATTCTGAAAGGTGGAGAGAAGGCAGACCAGGACCAGTTTTCTGGGTTCCTTTTTGCCTCACCTATCCCAGATCTGGGACTGAAGAGCCAGTCATTTGGAAAGGTGCAGACAAAATCTCTGCCTCTTATGCTATTATCATGTGTTTTGATTTTATATTTTAAATCTAATGATGCATTATTATTTGTTACAGTCAGTGATATTTTAAATTTTACCCACATATTCACCCTATCCTGTGTTCATCATTCCTTCTTGTTTTACTATGCTGCTCCTGCTGCTGCTAAGTCACTTCAGTCATGTCCGACTCTGTGTGACCCCATAGACTGCAACCCATCAGGCTCCCCCGTCGCTGGGATTCTCCAGGCAAGAACACTGGAGTGGGTTGCCATTTCCTTCTCCAGTGCATGAAAGTGAAAAGTGAAAGTGAAGTCAACTCAGTCATGTCCAACTCTTTGCGACTCCATGGACTGCAGCCTACCAGGCTCCTCTGTCCATGGGATTTTCCAGGCAAGAGTACTGGAGTGGGTTGCCATTGCCTACTGCCTGGAATAATTTGACTTCCACCTAAAGAACTCCTTTTAATATTTCTTTCCGTTTATATCAGTTGGCAATAAATTCTCTCAATATTTATCTGAAGATGCTTTTCTTTCACCTTTGAAGAATGTATTTGTTGATATATAATTCTATGTTGGGGCTTCCCAGGTGGCTCAGTGGTAAAGAATCCACCTGCCAATGCAGGAAACACGGGTTCTATCCCTGGGTCAGGAAGATCCCCTGGAGAAGGAAATAGCAACCCACTCTAGTATTCTGGCCTGGGAAATCCCATGGACAGAGGGGTCTGGTGGGCTCTAGTCTGCGGGGCCGCAGAGAGTCAGAGATGCCTGAATGACTAAGTGTAGCACAAGTCTACATTAGCAGTTGTTTTCTTTCAGTATTTTCAAGATGTCATTTCATTGTCATGGAATGTCATTTAATAAGAAAAACCTTCCTTAAAATAATTGGTTCAAATCCTACGAGTTAAACTTACATATATAAAACCTTAAGTTCTCTTAAATGCTCTAAATGTGTAGATGCATTTGTTAAGATTTAGAATCAAAGGGGCTACACTAATTCATCCATCACAGAATGTAAGAGAGAGAAAGGTGATCACACTGACAGACCACCTTCTTTTAATGTGTAACAGATGTATTACGTCACCCATCATGCACAGATTTAATTTTGTCTCTCTTAAGCCTTTTTATGTTTAATTCTAAATCTTTCTAGAGTTAAAAAATTTCTGTCTCTAAAGAAGATAGTTAAAATCCTGTATAACTGTATTGTTTCATTGTTGTTTAGTCCCTGAGTCATGTCTGACTCTGCGATCCCATGGACTGCAGCCTGCCAGGCTCCTCTGTCCATGGGATTCCCCAGGCAAGAATACTCAAGTGGGTTGTCATTTCCTCCTCCAGGAGATCTTCCTGACCCAGGAATTGAACCCATGTCTCCAATGTCTCCTGCAGTGAAGACAAATTCTTTACCTCTGTGCCACCTGGGAAGCCCCCATACAACTAAAATTGCTTAATTCTAAATATTTATCAGTTCAATTCAGTTCAGTCGCTCAGTCGTGTCCGACTCTTTGCGACCCCATGAATCGCAGCACGCCAGGCCTCCCTGTTCATCATCATCTCTCAGAGTTCACTCAGACTCAAGTCCATCAAGTCCATGATGCCATCCAGCCATCTCATCATCAGTCGTCCCCTTCTCCTCCTGCCCCCAATCCCTCCCAGCATCAGACTTTTTTCCAATGAGTCAACTCTTGGCATGAGGTGGTCAAAGTACTGGAGTTTCAGCTTTACCATCATTCCTTCCAAAGAAATCCCAGGGTTGATCTCCTTCAGAATGGACTGGTTGGATCTCCTTGCAGTCCAAGGGACTCTCAAAAGTCTTTTCCAACACCACAGTTCAAAAGCATCAATTCTTTGGCGCTCAGCTTTCTCCACAGTCCAACGTTCACATCCATACATGACCACAGGAAAAACCATAGCCTTGAATAGACGGACCTTAGTCGGCAAAGTAATGTCTCTGCTTTTGAATATACTATCTAGGTTGGTCATAACTTTTCTTCCAAGGGGTAAGCCTCTTCTCATTTCATGGCTGCAGTCACCATATGCAGTGGTTTTGGACTCCCCAAAAATAAAGTCTGACACTGTTTCCACTGTTTCCCCATCTATTTCCCATGAAGTGATGGGACCGGATGCCATGATCTTCGTTTTCTGTATGTTGAGCTTTAAGCCAACTTTTTCGCTCTCCTCCTTCACTTTCATCAAGAGGCTTTTTAGCTCCTCTTCACTTTCTGCCATAAGGGTGGTGTCATCTGCATATCTGAGGTTATTGATATCTCTCCCAGCAATCTTTATTCCAGCTTGTGTTTCTTCCAGTCCAGCATTTCTCATGATGTACTCCTGTCTCTTATACACATCTAGATGTGTATAAGAGACAGGTGTTAGTTCCTCAGTTTCCATACATGACCACAGGAAAAACCATATCCTTGACTAGACAGACCTTAGTCGGCAAAGTAATGTCTCTCTTTTGAATATGCTATCAAGTTGCTCATAACCTTTCTTCCAAGGAGTAAGCTTCTTTTAGTTTCACGGCTGTAGTCACCATCTGCAGTGATTTTCATGCAGTAACAGAAAGTCACTCTCATTCTGGCATGATCTGTGTGCCTCAAACCTCACACAGTCTTGCCCGGCTCCGGCTCTCAGGATGAAGCCTGTGGCCAAAGCTGGGGAGTGGCCAGGTCTTCTGGATTCTCCCCTGCTGGTCCAAGATCATCTCCAGATCCCTGACTAAGTGTTCAGCCTGCCAGACACCCATGTGGGCCTCACAGCCTGGCCCAGACACCAAGCCCCAAGCCCACTGTGGGAGGCAGTCCAACTTGACAAACATCAATTTTCAAGTGCCAGTTGGCCAAAAATCAATGTGTCAAATGACCGATTCATCAAAAGCCAATTAGCCACAAATTACTTCGCCAAGTGGCTACATTCCCAAATTATCCCAACAGTTACCCAAAACTTATTTATTTCAACCATTTATAAAGATGACAACCATTTGTGTTGGAAGAGATGGTTTTAGTTTTAGTTAATAAGTTCTGATTTTGTGTTCAGTGCAGCATTTTAAAAAAATTAAGGAGGTCAAAATCAAGGACCATGGGTTGGAAAAAATTAAGGAGGTCAAAATCAAGGACCATGGGTTGGTTTAGTCATCTTATTTAGTATGCACTAAGGGACTGCAAGGAGATCCAACCAGTCTATCCTAAAGGAGATAAGTCCTGGACTGATGCTGAAGCTGAAACTCCAATACTTTGGCCACCTCATGCGAAGAGTTGACTCATTGGAAAAGACCCTGATGCTGGGAGGGATTGAGGGCAGGAGGAGAAGGGGATGACAGAGGATGAGATGGCTGGATGGCATTGCCGACTCTATGGATGTGAGTCTGAGTGAACTCCGGGAGTTGGTGATGGACAGGGAGGCCTGGCGTGCTGCGATTCATGGGGTTGCAAAGAGTCGGACACGACTGAGCGACTGACCTGAACTGATTCAGCGTATTTCATTATGAGTTACCAAACTTCAGTGTTTCACACAGGAAATCTTAAAGTTACACTCTGTAGTAGGTTGAATGGTGGCTCCTGAAAAGACATGTCTATGTCAAATTTCTGGAACCTGGAAATGTGACCTTATTTAGAAAAAGGGTCTCTGCCAATGTAATGAAGTTAAGGATTTTGAGATGAGGACATAATCCTAGTGAACCCTAAATCCAGTGAGAAGGGTCCATATGAGGAGAGACACAGAGAGAAGGAGACAATATGAGCACAGTTACAGAGACTGGACTGCTGCTGCTGCTGCTGAGTCGCTGCAGGTAGAAAAAGGGTCTCTGCCAATGTAATGAAGTTAAGGATTTTGAGATGAGGACATAATCCTAGTGAACCCTAAATCCAGTGAGAAGGGTCCATATGAGGAGAGACACAGAGAGAAGGAGACAATATGAGCACAGTTACAGAGACTGGACTGCTGCTGCTGCTGCTGAGTCACTGCAGGCGTGTCCGACTCTGTGTGACCCCACAGGCGGCAGCCCACCAGGCTCCCCCGTCCCTGGGATTCTCCAGGCAAGAACACTGGAGTGGGTTGCCATTGCCTTCTCCAATGCATGAAAGTGAAAAGTGAAAGTGAAGTCGTTCAGTCGCGTCCGACTCTCCGCGACCCCATGGACTGCAGCCCACCAGGCTCCCCTGTCCGTAGGGAGACTGGAGTGAAGTGGCCACAAATCACGGAATGGCAGAAGCCACCAGAAGCTGGAACAAAGAATGCCTGCTCTCCCTGAGCCCGCAGAGCTAGCACCTCGACGCCAGACTCCTCCAAAACTGCGAGAATAAACTTGTTTGCTTCAGCACCCGCTTGTGGTGGTTTGCTACAGCAGCCTCAAGAATCTCACACACGCTTCCTCCATCACCTTCTGTAGCGCCACTCCTACTTTCATCTGCTCCTACTTTCGAGGTTCTTTTGCTAACTTCTCAAGAAACTTATTTAGTTTGCTTTTAGCAACAAACACGCAATGGTGATAGGGCTGCTCAGGCTACTTCTTAGTTTATTACTTTACCTGTCTTTTAGCACTTTTTATGGTTTACAACCAACTTCTTCTCATCTTTAGTTTCATATTTGATTAAAGTGTTATCAAACTGAATACTTACTCTTTTTAAAAAACTAAAGAATCAAACCCAGCAATACATTAAAAGAATGATTCATCATGGCCAAGTGAGGTTTATCCTCAGGATGCAAGGTTTTAGATTAATCAGCATGTTACACTAAATCAAAAGAAGGACGGACACGCATCTTATGATCAGCTCAACTGATGCAGAAAAAAATTCGTGATAAAAGTTTTCAGCACACTAGGGATAAAAAGAATTTCCTCAGTATAATACATTATATCAGTGATAAACTATAGCTAACATCAAGCTTAATGGTGAAATACAATGGTTTCTTCTAAGACTGGGAACAAAATAAGGATGTCCATACTCACCGGGAGGAGCAACCCGAGGAGCAGGGGCTGCGCAGGCGCAGGAGGGCCTAGAGGCGCTGTCCCACGCTGAAGGTCAGGAACTGAGGCGGTAAGGAGATACCCCTCGTCCAAGGTAAGGAGCAGCGGCTGTGCTTTGCTGGAGCAGCCGTGAAGAGACAACCCACGCCCAAGGTAAGAGAAACCCAAGTAAGATGGTAGGTGTTGAAAGAGGGCATCAGAGGGCAGACACACAGAAGCCATACTCACAGAAAACTAGTCAATCTAATCACACTAGGACCAGGGCCTTGTCTAACTCAATGAAACCAAGCCATGCCTGCAGGGCAACCCAAGGCGGGCGGGTCATGGTGGAGAGGTCTGACAGAACGTGGTCCACTGGAGAAGGGAATGGCAAGCCACTTCAGTATTCTTGCCTTGAGAACCCCATGAACAGTATGAAAAGGCAAAATGATAGGATATCAAAAGAGAATCTCCCCAGGTCGTTAGGTGCCCAATATGCTACTGGAGATCAGTGGAGAAATAACTCCAGAAAGAATGAAGGGATGGAGCCAAAGCAAAAACAATACCCAGTTGTGCATGTGACTGGTGATAGAAGCAAGATCCGATGCTGTAAAGAACAATATTGCATAGGAACCTGGAATGTCAGGTCCATGAATCAAGGCAAATTGGAAGTGGTCAAACAAGAGATGGCAAGGGTGAACGTCGACATTCTAGGAATCAGCGAACTAAAATGGACTGGAATGGGTGAATTTAACTCAGATGACCATTATATCTACTACTGCGGGCAGGAATCCCTCAGAAGAAATGGAGTAGCCATCATGGTCAACAAAAGAGTCCGAAATGCAGTACTTGGATGCAATCTCAAAAACGACAGAATGATCTCTGTTCGTTTCCAAGGCAAACCATTCAATATCACAGTTATCCAAGTCTATGCCCCAACCAGTAATGCTGAAGAAGCTGAAGTTGAACGGTTTTATGAAGACCTACAAGACCTTGTAGAACTAACACCCAAAAAAGATGTCCTTTTCATTATAGGGGACTGGAATGCTAAAGTAGGAAGTCAAGAAACACCAGGAGTAACAGGCAAATTTGGCCTTGGAATGCGGAATGAAGCAGGGCAAAGACTAATAGAGTTTTGCCAAGAAAATGCACTGGTCATAGCAAACACCCTCTTCCAGCAACACAAGAGAAGACTCTACACATGGACATCACCAGATGGTCAACACCGAAATCAGATTGATTATATTCTTTGCAGCCAAAGATGGAGAAGCTCTATACAGTCAACAAAAACAAGACCAGGAGCTGACTGTGGCTCAGATCATGAACTCCTTATTTCCAAATTCAGACTTAAATTGAAGAAAGTAGGGAAAACCGCTAGACCATTCAGGTATGACCTAAATCAAATCCCTTATGATTATACAGTGGAAGTGAGAAATAGATTTAAGGGCCTAGATCTGATAGACAGAGTTCCTGATGAACTATGGAATGAGGTTCGTGACATTGTACAGGAGACAGGGATCAAGACCATCCCCATGGAAAAGAAATGCAAAAAAGCAAAATGGCTGTCTGGAGAAGCCTTACAAATAGCACTGAAAAGAAGAGAGGCGAAAAGCAAAGGAGAAAAGAAAAGATATAAGCATCTGAATGCAGAGTTCCAAAGAATAGCAAGAAGAGATAAGAAAGCCTTCTTCAGCAATCAATGCAAAGAGATAGAGGAAAACAACAGAATGGGAAAGACTAGAGATCTCTTCAAGAGAATTGGAGATACCAAGGGAACATTTCATGCAAAGATGGGCTCGATAAAGGATAGAAATGGTATGGACCTAACAGAAGCAGAAGATATTAAGAAGAGGTGGCAAGAATACACAGAAGAACTGTACAGAAAAGATCTTCACGACCCAGATAATCATGAGGATGTGATCACTAATCTAGAGCCAGACATCTTGGAATGTGAAGTCAAGTGGGCCTTAGAAAGCATCACTAAGAACAAAGCTAGTGGAGGTGATGGAATTCCCGTTGAGCTGTTTCAAATCCTGGAAGATGATGCTGTGAAAGTGCTGCACTCAATATGCCAGCAAATTTGGAAAACTCAGCAGTGGCCACAGGACTGGAAAAGGTCAGTTTTCATTCCAATTCCAAAGAAAGGCAATGCCAAAGAATGCTCAAACTACCGCACAATTGCACTCATCTCACACGCTAGTAAAGTAATGCTCAAAATTCTCCAAGCCAGGCTTCAGCAATATGTGAACCGTGAACTCCCTGATGTTCAAGCTGGTTTTAGAACAGGCAGAGGAACCAGAGATCAAATTGCCAACATCCGCTGGATCATGGAAAAAGCAAGAGAGTTCCAGAAAAACATCTATTTCTGCTTTATTGACTATGCCAAAGCCTTTGACTGTGTGGATCACAATAAACTGTGGAAAATTCTGAAAGAGATGGGAATACCAGACCACCTAACCTGCCTCTTGAGAAATCTGTATGCAGGTCAGGAAGCAACAGTTAGAACTGGACATGGAACAACAGACTGGTTCCAAATAGGAAAAGGAGTACGTCAAGGCTGTATATTGTCTCCCTGCTTATTTAACTTATATGCAGAGTACATCATGAGAAACGCTGGACTGGAAGAAACACAAGCTGGAATCAAGATTGCCGGGAGAAATATCAATAACCTCAGATATGCTGATGACACCACCCTTATGGCAGAAAGTGAGGAGGAGCTAAAAAGCCTCTTGATGAAAGTGAAGGAGGAGAGCGAAAAAGTTGGCTTAAAGCTCAACATTCAGAAAACGAAGATCATGGCATCCGGTCCCATCACTTCATGGGAAATAGATGGGGAAACAGTGGAAACAGTGTCAGACTTTATTTTTTTGGGCTCCAAAATCACTGCAGATGGTGACTGCAGCCATGAAATTAAAAGACGCTTACTCCTTGGAAGAAAAGTTATGACCAACCTGGATAGTATATTCAAAAGCAGAGACATTACTTTGCCGACTAAGGTCCGCCTAGTCAAGGCTATGGTTTTTCCTGTGGTCATGTATGGATGTGAAAGTTGGACTGTGAAGAAAGCTGAGCGCCGAAGAATCGATGCTTTTGAACTGTGGTGTTGGAGAAGACTCTTGAGAGTCCTTTGGACTGCAAGGAGATCCAACCAGTCCATTCTGAAGGAGATCAACCCTGGGATTTCTTTGGAAGGAATGATGCTAAAGCTGAAACTCCAGTACTTTGGCCACCTCATGCGAAGAGTTGATTCATTGGAAAAGACTCTGATGCTGGGAGGGATTGGGGGCAGGAGGAGAAGGGGACGACCGAGGATGAGATGGCTGGATGGCATCATGGACTCGATGGACGTGAGTCTGAGTGAACTCCAGGAGATGGTGATGGATAGGGAGGCCTGGCATGCTGCGATTCATGGGGTCGCAAAGAGTCGAACACGACTGAGCGACTGAACTGAACTGATACTCACTAGTGCTATTAGAGGTTCCACAGCTAGTACAAGGGAAAGAAAGAAGATGGCATGAAAACAGGAAAAGAAGAAGCATAACTATTTATTTTCAGATGACATGATTGTTTACATGGAAATTCCTAAGACATCTCCAAAAACAAAAACGTAGAAAAGAATAAATTAATTTGGCAGTGTCACAGGATGTGAGGTCAACATGTAAGAGCAATTTTAACTTTACATAATGGAATGAATGGAGAAATGGAATTTTAAAAGTACCCCACATATAATAACACCAAAAAACATAAAATTCTTAGGAAGAAAGTTCAAGAAAGTTTTGTAAGCTCTCTACACTGAAAACTACTAACACTGCTGAGAGAGAGTAAACAGGACCTAAATAAATGAGAAGAGATACTACGCTTATGAATAGAAAGATTCAATACTAAGATGTCCATTCTATCCGAGTCGATCTACACATTTGATGTCATCCCAATCAAAGTTAACAGCTGGCTTTTTGGTAAAAGAGTTAACTCTAAAATATATATGTAAAATATTAAGGACCTAGAATAGTCAAAACAATATTAAAAATGAAGCACATTGGGGCTGGTGTATGGGGATGATCCGGAGGGATGATGTGGGGTGGGAGGTGGGAGGGGGGGTTCATGTTTGGGAGTTCATGTACACCCATGATGGATTCATGTCAACGTATGCCAAAACCAATACAGTACTGTAAAGTAAAATAAAGTAAAAATAAAAATTAAAAAAAAGAACCCCCCTCCAAAAAAATGAAGCACAAAGTTAGGGAAGTCACACTACTTGATTCAAGACTTTCCATAAAGCTACAACCATCAAGACAGCACGGTGGTGGCTTAAGGACAGACTCACACGCATAGATCAGTGGAGCAAACAGAAAGTCCACAAACAAACCCACACTACTATGGTCAACTGATTCTTCCCTAACATGCCAAGGCAAGCCAATGAGAGAAAAGTCTCTCCAATAAACACTGCTAGAATAACTGGATACCTGTACAGAAACGATGAACCTTGGCCCTTCTCTCACATTGTATCCCCAAATTAATTCACAATGCATTGTCAATCTAAATTTAAAGTTAAAACCATAAAACTTCTAGAGTTTACCTTCAGACAGACAAAGGTTTCTTAGAACACAAAAACCAGGAAACGAAACAGTTGATAAACTAGATTGAGTCAAAATTTTTAATCTTTGTTCTTTGAAAAACACCATTTAGAAACTGAAAAGGCAAGGCAGAGAAGAGGAGAAAATACTCCCTACATGTATCTCTAACAAACTTTCATTCTGAATATAGAAAGAACTCTCCTGATTCAATAATAAAAGGATAAACAGCCCAAATAAAAATGAATAAAGCACTTGAATAGATTTCTCAAAGGAGGATAAACACATAGGAAGATCCACAGATGCTTGCATCTCCAGCCATCAGGGAAATTACTGTAAAACCAGGGGACAAGCAACCTGGCCTGTTGGAATGCGGGTAACTGGACACCCACTGAAAGGCTAATGATTACTCCTATAATAAAGGGCTGTCGTCTTCCTGCTGGCCAGTTCTGAAGAGAAAACGAATCATAAGTCCGGCTTCTGGCAGATCCAGGTCTGAATGACACAGCTGGCTTCGTTGCTGTGTCCTCCTTTTCTCATTTCTGAGCAGAAAAAGTCAGAAAAACCTCCTACAGGAGATGACTCTTGAGCTAAATACTGAAAGATGATTTGCCAAGATGACAGGCCAAGAAGAGCATGGAAAGTGCAAGGACCGGACACACAGGAGAAGCAAGTATTGGAAGCTCTGATTACTTCAGAGCTGGGATGAGGAGGCCCAGGAATTAAGATGAGCAGGGGCTGGAGAGGGTGGGGGCTGGTGAGCTACTTCAGTAACCTTGGGCTTTATCCTCCATCATAATGGAGTCACAGAGTCGCAGATTCGATCACTTGGTCCACATACAAACTGTATTATCCATGCATTCTTCATTGACTCAAGTATTCACTCAGCAAACATTTACTGGGCACTTGCTGTTGACATTATCTCCCCAGCCTAGAGAGCATCCTGCATTCTCAGCCCCAGCTTTTTCTCCAGGATATACAGCCACTATAAAATGAGCTCCTGCTAAGTGCCAGGAGCTGGGCCCAGTACTACATAAGCAAAATCTTATTTAATCTTCATGCTTTCTCCATTTTTCTGATGAAGAAATCAAAGGCTCAGAGAAGAAATTAATTCAAACCTCGGCCTATTGATTCCCAAACCCCCACTCAGATTGGTCCATCTACCCATGCAGAAACGATACCCACGTACAGAATGCAGGCCAGGCTCAATGGCCCGCACAGGAGCACAGGTGTTCACAACGCTGCCCCTCAGTGCCCACACTTGTCTGCCTGTGATGGCCTCTCCCATCAGAAATCCTTCCACCTTCCCTCACAGAGGTCCAGACCAGCCCCCAGATGCCGAGGCTGAGTGACCTTGGAGCTTTAGGGAGGGCGCTGGCTCAGTCTCACAAGCTCCCCTCTCTATCCCCTCACGACAGTAGATGCTCTGTCCTTTGCCTCTTGGTGAAACCACGAGGCCCAGAGTGGGGGATGCTCTTGGGAACAACAAAGGAGGCATGGTGCCAAGGTCCAGCCTCATCCACTCCAAGCCCACAACTCCATTTGGTGCGACAAGACCCTGGCCAAATACTGAAGTTCCAAGCACTGCAGCAAGTTGTT
This sequence comes from Oreotragus oreotragus, assembly GCA_006410675.1. Classification (NCBI taxonomy): domain Eukaryota; kingdom Metazoa; phylum Chordata; class Mammalia; order Artiodactyla; family Bovidae; genus Oreotragus; species Oreotragus oreotragus. The sequence continues at coordinate 122,480 of SJYX01011826.1, forward strand.
AACTCATCTAGAAGCAAGTCAAATAAACAGCAGATACAACTCATAGCTTCCCCAGGATACAGCTCCCCACGACCCTCTCTGGAGCTCCTACCAAGTCTGTCCTCCACAGCCTGGCAGCCACAGACTCTGCACACAGCCACCTCACCCCCAGGGACCCTCAATTCTGCTCCAAACCATCTTCAGTGGCCCCATCCCCCAGGCCTGATGGTCCCTAACCTATGTCCAGAGGATCCCTGAGGCGGCCAGGCTAACATCTCTGCCTGTCAGCCCCTCACTTCTCTGCTCTTGCCACACCCACTGTGACAGACTGAATGTTTGCGTGCCCCCAGATTCACACGTTGAAACCCTACTCTCAGTGTGATGGTGTTAGAGGTGGGGGCTTTGGGGCGTGATTAGGACTAGATCAGATCACAAGGGTGGAGCCCTCACGAAGGGGATTAGTGACCTTAGAAGAATCCAGAAAGAGGGGCTTCCCTCTGCTCGCTCCTTTATGACAGAGCACAGTGAGGACTTGGCCACCCATGAGGCAGGAGCCAGGTCCTTGCCCACTCACTGGATCTGCAGCTACCTTGACCTCAGACTTCCTAGCCTCCAGCACTGAGAAATAAACGTTTGTCGGATTTCTGTTACAGCAGCCTGAACAGCAGAAACACCTGCCCTGACCCAAACATCTCAGCAGCGTTGCTTTTCTAGTCTCTCTGGCTCCTCTTCTCCCAGGCCATCCAGCTCTATGCCTCTGTTCACATTTCAGAGCAAACGCCACCTCACCCAGGAAGCCTTCCCTGATTTTCTGGGAGCCCCACTCCATGCCATCCAGTTTCATAATCTATATAGCACTCATCATTTAAAAGCATCTTGTTTCTTTGCTCACATATTTATTTCCTGCTCTCTGAGGGCATGAACTTGGTCTGTTTTGATGACCACCTGGATCTGAGCACATTGCTTCAGAATAACGGGAGTTCAACAAGTAGTTATCACGTGCATGAATCCCACAAGGTCCAACTGAAGTGATGCTATCTCTGTGCAACATTGCTGTACAGCCTTGCTCAGATCCCTCAGAGGTGCAGACCTCATCACCCGCTCCTAAATCTCTCCCCCTGGTGCCCAAAGGCAAGCCCACGGCTGACTCACCTCTGAGTCTGGCACCTCCTATAGGGACAGTATGCTTCCGAGGAGGAATGAACACATTTTCACTGAATAAACAAATGAGTGAAATTCAGCTTCCCCACCAGTGACAGATGTAGAAGGGCTTTGTAAATGGCAGAGTGCAGTGGGCACTCATGCACGCGTGCGCATGCACACACACACACACACACACACGTACACACACAGTCCAGGGCCTGACAGTGGCATGCACACACACACACACACACACACATACACGTACACACACAGTCCAGGGCCTGACAGTGGCAGGGTCTTACAACAGCTTGCTAAACTGAATTCTGGGCAATTCTGCCTGCGCCCTAATTCTGGGGTCCATAGCCACAGCCAAACACAGGGCCCGTGCAGCCCCTATTAGAGTGGGTGTGAGTTGGACAACTCATTACCTGAGCAGCCAGGAGGAAGAGGTTACTGAAACCTCAGGGCTGAGCACTGTGAGTCCTGGAGGGGGAGGTGAGGAGAGCTGCCTGCACATGTGAGCAGCAGATGGTCAGCCCGGTTGATCTGGAGGGTTCCATTTCAGTGACAATTCATTTTCAGTAATTATCCCAAGCTCCTTTAAAGTCACCTAAGGCAGCCCTAGTGGGCACAGCAGACCCCTTCCCTGGGCGAACTTTCAAGCTATTTGCACTTTTGGAGATGCGTAGAATTAAAAGCAGATGTGCCAAACTGAGCCTCCTGCTTGCTGCTCCATCTCTGATTTTTTTTTCCTGCCGGCCCACTGTAAATGTTTTTAAAATGGGACTCCAGTACTAGACATGTCAAACAGCTGAATTCAAGGTAGAGGAGGCTGCCAGCGGAGAAGACGGATGAAATTTAAAATCCCTTTCGACAGATTAACTAGAGACACTTTGAAGCCATAAATCATGCAGACAGTCTAGAAGAAGCTAATAATGGATTTTGGTTTTATTCGTATATTTATTATCTCAAAGAGATAGCAGAATGCCGGGCCAATGAGCCTGGCTGGGAAATCCACCAGGACTTCCTATAGTTGATTATCAACCAGAGAAGAGGTAGGATAGAAAGGGAGGAGGAATTTGAGAACAGACATCAATTACCTGCTGTGTGCCAGGCACTGGGCTTGGCATGACTTGTTTTATTTAAGCCAACCATGTGAAGGCAATATTGTCCCCATTTTAAGGATGAAGACTCTAAGATGCTTCAAGATGACTTGTTCCAGGCCACACAGCTTCACCTCCCTGACTCTAAAGCTCTACTCTTTCCACCCAACAGAATGTAGGAAAACAGATGGCCCAACACGAGAGCATGGACGACCTGAAAGACAGACAGACAGCAAGGATGTCAGCTTCTGCATCCCAAGGAGCCAGTGCCCCCAAGGATCTGTGCCCCTTTCCACTGCTGGGCCTTCAGCCTTGCTGTACCCTCTGCCTGGGGTGCCTTCAGTGGTCATGTCCTGAGCACCCAACCATACCAGGACCCAGCCTGGATCTCTGCCCTCAAGAGAGTGCCTGAATTATAGCATTTTTATATTTGTCTTATTTATCCCCAGAGGGCTTACACTGAATAAATATGACCGTATCCATTCCTGCATCCTGCCATGGCTACCCAGGTGATGTTTAATGCTGTTTTTATCATTCCCTGATGGCCCAGCACCTGGAACACCAGTGATGGCCAGGGCGAGACACTAATGCTTATGAAGCACAGCGGTAAAGAACCCACCTGCCAACGCAGGAGACACGAGAGATGAGGGTTCTATCCCTGGGTCAGGAAGATCCCCTAAGAAAGGAAATGGCAACCCACTCCAGTGTCCTTGCCTAGAAAATTCCATGGACAGAGGAGTCCACATGGGCTACAATCCATGAGGTCACAAAGAGTCAGATAAGACGGAACACACACACACAAGGTTAAAAAAAAAAAAAAAAAAAAAACTAGGAATGTTCAGGCCTGCTCACTGTTCTGTTCTCTCACACATTTTTGGTGCCCACTCTGTACCAATACCAGGGACGAACCATCAGCCAGACATAGTGCCCACGTGGAGCTTACACCTGAGTATCAGCCACTTTCTATGCTAATATAATCCTACTGACCTAGGTACAATTACCCCCAGCTACCAGACCAGGAACCTGAGGCTGAGAAGGTGAAGCAACTCTGTCCTGATCAAATGGGATGCATACCCGCTCTGCCCCATCAAAGCCCCATCCCACTCACCAACTTGGCAGGTCTAAGCACAGTCTGGTGTGTGCTGAGCATCAGGCATTAGCACCACAGCCTCAGCCAGTGGTGCAAAGCGCAGGGTGGGGACAGGATGGACTTAATAAGCAAAGGCTCAGGACAGGGACAAGCAACACCCTGAGAGGTGAGAAGAGACGGCCATCAGGGAAGGCCCCCAGAGCAAAGAACAGGGTCCCGGCCCTCCCTGTTTACAATTCTCAATGACTCTTTGTCCACAGCGTGTCCCCCAAACTCTGTGGCACGTCAGAATCACCTAAGGGACTTTCGAAAAACATATCTGGGCCCTGCCCTAGATAACAGCGAATGAGAATCCTGGGGTGGGGGCCGGCGTGCGGCCAAGGAAGCTGTTCTTCACGAGGGCTCCAATCCTGCTGAGCTCCACCTGCAGCCGCCTGCTGCCAGCCCCACCAACTGCTTGGCCACCACCGAACCTTAGGAGAAAAACCTCCCTCTTTGTCCTGACACATTCAAGGCACTTCACAGGCTGACTCCAAACCATCTCTCTGGTCTGATCTTCCAAGACTACATATATGTGTGGGCGTACACACACACACACACCATACAGTCATACAGTCCAGGCCCAACAGCTTTGTACCATTCCCCTGATAAGCCCTAAATGTGCAACCCCATCCCACGTTTTACGCTGTTCCCTCTCCTGGAACGCCTTTTTACCCACTTCCCCCCAGGGAATTCATTCCTCCTTATCTTTGAAGGCCCTGCTCAAACATTTCCCCTCTGAAGCCCTCCCAGATCTCCTCTGCACTTCACGGCCCCGTGAATGATGGGGCCCCAGCTGCCCTCATCACTGGACGGCTGGGTCTTCAGGGCCTCTCTCCAGTTCTCCAGTCGGCCTGACCTCCTGGCCCAGTGCCCGGCTCAGAGCACTGTCCTAGAACTGACTGAGCGTGAGATGGTTTTCAAGAACAAGCTCTGACTCAAAGATAAACAGGGGAGGGGAGGCGCCACTGGGCTCCTTGTTCTCCTGCCACAGCCCCGCTGTAGGCACAGAGGCCTCATCCCGCTGGGGGCCCTGCTTCTCCTTCTGCGCCTCCGCACTGGCGGTCTCCTCTGCCCCCAGTGCACGGACGGCTGCTTCCGGTCACGCTGACCTCACTTCCTCGGAGAGGCCTTCCCTGACCACACCCAGGGCTCATTACTCACAAACCCCTCATCTGCTTCATTTTTCTTCTTAGCATATAGTATGGCCTACATAGTATTCTAGCTGCTCCTGTCTGCCCCACTAAGCACAAGCTCCATGAGGGCAGGGACTCTCTCTGGACTCAACAAATATTTGCTAAATTCCAATGGTTTCTGGAGAGCCTTCCTGATCATTCACGCACACATGCAGGGACCTTAAGAAAGCCATCCTACACCATTCATTATGCGAGCCTTGGGTTTTCCTCTCATATTCGACTCTCCATGTTCATTTTTGGTAAATTTTAAGGGGAAAGATATCTTCAAAAATTGCTTTAAATTCCACAACCCTATCTCTCAGACAGCTTAGATTCTTTTTAAAGAAAATGTGTTAACTCACTTTTCTGTACAGCAGAAACTAGCACAACATTGTAAAGCAATTATACTCCAAAAAAATTAATTAAAACATTTTAATTGTGTTAAAATACACAGAACATAAAATTTATCATCTTAGCTATTTTAAGTATGCAGTTCAGTGATATTTAATACACTCACACTGATGTGCAGCTGCCACCACCATCTATGGCCCTAACTCTTTCATCCTGTAAATCTGACACTCTGTACCCATTAAACAAGATCTCCTTCCAGCCCCTGACAAGCACCATTCTGCTTTCTGTTTCTATGATTTTTGACCACTCTCACCACCTCATATAAATAGAATCATATAGTATTTATCTTTTTGTGACTGGCTTATTTCACTTAGTATAATATCCTCAAGGTTCATCCACCTTGCAGCATATTACAGAATTTCCTTCCTATTTAAGGCTGAATCATACTCCATTGCATGTGTATACCACATTCTGGTGATCCAATCATTGGTCAATGGACACTGGGTTGCTTCCTCAGACTGCTTAGGTTTCTAAAATGTTCCTTTTTCTTCCACTAGGCCTATGTGTGTGACTGTATCCGTTGTTTTTCTTCAGTCCCTAAGCTGTGTCTTGTGCATATACATGCACACATACATATTCAACATCTTACTTACATATTTACATTTACTATTTGTTACAGTAAATGTCAAATCATGAGCACATTTTCCCTTGTCACTAAGGATTCTTTAAAGCCCCCTTTGAACAGTTGCATAGTACTCCATCGTAGGATTCACCATAACTCTTTAGTTATTCCCTATTGGTAAACATTTAGATTGTTTCCAGTATTTGCTATTATAAATCATGCTATGATGAGCACCCTTGAATATAAATCACTGTCTGCACTGATGAACACTTTCTCAGGACAACTTCCAAAAGAGGAATTCACGGGTCAAGGGGACTGAATATTTCTTAGGCTCACAGAACATACTGCCAAATTGCCCTCTATAAAGACTGTCCCCATTTACACTTTCATCAGTGACTGATGAGAGGCCCAAATCCACTGCACGTTGCAACAACAAACAACAGGATTTTCTTTATCTTTGCTGATTAGTGAGATTAAAATCAGACTTCATTTTTATTTGGATTTTATTACTAGTGCGGGCAAATATTTGAAAATACTCTTTGGCTATCCATATTTCTTCTTCTGTCAAATGTCTGTTGCTATCCTTTCTGCATTTTTCTTATCATTTTGGGAGAGCTTTTCTTGGGTATTAAATATACCAGGCTTGCATACTCTTCTCATTTTGCCTATTGCCTTTCATTACTGTTTATAAATTTTTACTCATAAAAATGTTCTAAATTTTCAAGTAGTCTAATCCAACAGTCTTTAGTTGAGATCACTTCCATGGGCTTTAAGTAAAGCTAGTTCTTTTCCAACCAGACATAAGATAAATATTTCCCTATAAAAAAACCTTCTAATTTTTTGTGTGGTTTCATTTTTCACACTTAACTCCTTAATCCATCTGGAATGTATTTTCCAGAATAATGTAGGTGAGGATTTAACTTTATTTTTTTCCCCAAATAGTTAACCAATTGTCCCCATCTGTGTTAGTTTTTTCAAGACTGTGATGGCAAGGTTTCTACCATCTCCCTTAGTAGCACCACAATGCAATAATAACCACAAATATCATATGTATCACTTACACTTTACAAAGCGTTATTCATTTATCATTCATTCATCACGTTTTTGTTGAGCGCCTGCTATGCACTAGGGACTATTCTACGCACTAGGAATCCAGCATTGAGTAAAACAGATAATAATCTCTGCTCTCACGAAGCACGTCTTATAATGGGTGATGTAAAATAAATAAGTAAATTCCACAGAATGTTCATGATAACAAGAAAAATAAAGCAAGAAGAGGGACTGAAAGTATGTGAAGGGAGGATGTACTTCTATATGGGATGCCCGGGGAAGGCCTCACTGGGAAGTGTCACTTGGATAAAGACTTGCTGCAGGCGAGGGACTGAGCCGTATGGATGTCTGGCTGTAGGGGCAGGACATCCAGTGCCAGGGCCTTGAGGCAACAGGAGACCTAACATGTTCCAGGATCAGCAAGAAGCTGGTGTGGCTGGGGCAGAGTAAGCCTGAGGGCATGAAGGAAGACAGGCCAGAAGAGTGAGGGAGGGGTGTATGTGTGTGTGTGTGTGTGTGTGTATGTGGCCAGAAGAGTGAGGGAGGGTGGGGTGTGTGTGTGTGTGTGTGTGTGTGTGTCGTGCGGGGCCTCCTAGGCTTTGTACAGATCTTGCTTTACCTCTACATCTGGATAAGATGAGCAGTGCTGATGAATTTTAAACAGAAGAGCAACATCATTAATGTTTTAACACAGGATTTGTCGACCTCAGCACTGCTGACATTTGAGGCTAGATCATTCTTTGCTCTGGGAGGTTGTCTTGTGCATTGCAGGCTGTTTAGCAGTATTCCTAGTAGCTCACATGTGTGCCTGTGCGTGTGTGTGCCCTGCTGTGACAGTTAAAAATGTCATTGCCAAATGTTCCTAAGGGGGGCCAGAAAGGCCCCCAGGTAAGGACCACTGCTTTAACAGGATCACTCTGGCTGCTGTGAGAATGGGGACAATGGCAGAGACAGAGAGCGCAACTGAGTGGCTACTACAATCGACCTGTGAGAGATGAAGTGAGTGAACGTGAAGTCGCTCAGTTGTGTCTGACTCTGCGACCTCGTGGACTGCAGCCCACCAGGCTCCTCGGTCCATGGGATTCTCCAGGCAAGAGTACTGGAATGGATTGCCATTTCCTTCTCCAGGGGATCTTCCCAAACCAGGGATCAAACCCGGGTCTCCTGCATTGCAGGCAGACCAGGGTGGTGAGGTATGGCTGGGCTGGATATACTATGGGTATAGAGGCACCAGGATTCACTGACAGATCAGCTAAAGGAAGTGAAAGAGAAGAGTCGAGGATGACACCAGGCATTGGTCCTGAAGAGCTACAAGGACGGAGTTGCCACTTACTGAGACGCCCAGGAGGAGGTCCAGGAGGAGGCCCAGGAGGAGGCCCAGGAGGAGGTCCAGGAGGAGGCCCAGGAGGAGGCCCAGGAGGAGGTCCAGGAGGAGGCCCAGGAGGAGGCCCAGGAGGAGGACCAGGAGGAGGCCCAGGTTGGAGGAGACCCCCCAGGAGCTATTTTGGTCAGGTATGTTTGAGACATGTTTTAGACATGCCAATGGAGACCCTGAACAGCAACCAGATTGACAAGTCTGGAGCTTGAGACATAACTTTGGATCAATAGCAAATTGATGGTATTTGAAACTCAGTGATACAGGACGAGACCCCAAAGGGAGGGAGCATAGAAAAGCAAGTGCCCCAGAGACTAAGCCCAGGACCACCAGTGCTCTAGGTCAGGGAGCTGAGGAGCAGCGGTGGAGGAGCAGAAGGAAACCCGCAAGAGCCGTGTCCTGAAGCTGTGACAGGCCGGTGACTTTGGTGCCACGGAAGACACTAGAAGCCTTGGCAAGAGCCAGGAGCTCTGGAGGTGAGGACAGAGTGAGGGCCTGACTGGAGAGAGACGTGAGCCACTGAGCAAAGGCAGCTCTTTCATTTTGCTGAAGCGGGTCCCCAGACCCCTCTCGGCCATGCCTCTTCCTGCTGTCACTGTCACAGCAGCCAGGCTCAGGGAGGCTTCCAAGCTTCCTTCCAGAGGCTGCCTGACAGTCCTTCCGACAAAACACGCACATGCCAGGCAACCTCACATCAACTCTAAAGCGAGTGGAGGTTAATGCTTCTGCAGCACCCTTGACCAGTGGCTATGAAAGAAAGTGAAAGTGTTATTCACTCAGTCATGTCCAACTCTTTACAACCCCATGGACGACAGTAGCCTGCCAAGCTCCTCTGTCCATGGAATTCTCCAGGCAAGAACACTAGAGTGGGATGCCATTCCCTTCTCCAGGTAATCTTCCCAACCCAGGGATCGAATCCAGGTCTCCTGCAATGCAGGTGAATTCTTTACTGTCTGAGTCACAAGGGAAGACCAGTGGGGACGGACGCCCATGAATAAATACTGCCCCCTGGACAGCGCTCTGGGAGGAATTTAAAGACCTCTCAGAAGGTGAGGCAGCTCAGGAATGTACTCTTGTACTGGCTCTCTCCACCTCCTTTCCTGTCCTGCTTCACTCCCCCAGCTCTCATACCTGCTCCCTGAGATCAGCTCTCAAGGAAACTACCTGACTCAGAGCAGGAAAATCTCTGTCACTGGGGAACCTAGGCTAAGACAAATAGGAAGGTGAGAGAGTAGAAGGAGCCTGGGGGCAGGTACGGAGTCAAGAGAGGGCTTGGATTTTGTCTTTTTTTTTAAGATGTTAGAAATAATAGCAGACTTGTATGCTGATAGAAATGATCCAGGAAGGAGGCAAAAATTGAGGCAGGAAAGAGAATGGAGACTCACTGGAGCAGTGGTGTCCTTGAGTAAGGGAGGGGAGGACCCACAGTCTATTTACAAAACTCAGCCACAAAGCAAGTCTGAATACATTTCAAAGGACTGAAATGAACAGAACATGTTCTCTGACACAGTGTAAAAGATAATTTGAAATCTCATATGTCTGAAAATTAAAAAGATGCCCCATAACTGTGGGTCAAAAGTATTCAGAATGGGGACTTCCCTGGTGGTTTTTTAGTGGTTAAAATTCCTTGTTTCCACTGCAGGGGATGCAGGTTCAATTCCTGGCTGGGGAACTAAGATCCTGTATGATATGTGGCAAGACCAAAAAAATTAAAATAATAATAAAGGTAAAAAAAATTTAGAATGGAAATTAGAAAATATTTTGAACTAATTGATAAAGAGAATTCTATATATCAAAACTGTGGGATGCTGCTAAAGCAGTACTTAAGAAAACTCTATGGATTTTTATATCTTAAACACATTTGTCAGAAAAGAAATGTTGAGATTTAATGAGTTAAATGTTAATTTCAGGATTTTTTTTAGAAAGAACAAAATAAAGCAGGAAGAGAGAAATAATAAAGATATAGGCAGAAATCAAATATATATAGATGTGTTCATACACACAATAGAGAGGGTTAATAAATTACCCTAAAGTTGGTTCTTTGAAAAGAAATATGATTGACAAACAATGGACAAGAGAGATCACAAGGAAGGAGGAGGAGGAACAAATAAGTAATTCCAGTAAAAATCGAGACAACATTTGATGCTACAGGCAATATGAAGGTTCTTAATCATTATCATAAATATCTTTATGCTAATAATTTTGAAATGTAGCCAAAATGGACAATTTCCACCCCACTCCAGTACTCTTGCCTGGAAAATCCCATGGATGGAGGAGCCTGGTAGGCTGCAATCCATGGGATCGCGAAGAGTCGGACACGACTGAGCGACTTCACTTTCACTTTTCACTTTCATGCACTGGAAAAGGAAATGACAACCGACTCCAGATTTCTTGCCTGGAAAATCCCAGGGACAGAGGAGCCTGGTGGGCCTCTGTCTATGGGGTCGCACAGAGTCGGACACGACTGAAGCGACTTAGCAGCAGTAGCAGTAGAAAAAATATAATTTAGCAAAACTAAGAAGAAATAAAAAACCTGAATAATTACATAAGCATTAAAGTAATTAAATAAACGGTCTAAAATCTTCCCACAAGAAAACTCCAGGCCCAAATGCCTGGAGTGATTTCTACCCAAATGTTAGTGATTTCTACCCAACATTCAAGGAAGAAATACTTCTAATCTTATACTCGCTTTTTCAGAAACTAGAAGAACAGGGAATATTCCACAATTCACTATATATAAGGCTAGGAAAACCCTGATCTCAAACCTCAATAAAAGACAGTATGCGGCAGGAAAATTACAAGTTAACTTAATTCATGAACATAGATGGGAAAAATCTTTAAAAAAAAAGTAAGAAATTGAGGAACTTCCCTGGCGGTCCAGTGGTTAAGACTTTGCCTTCCAATGCAGGGGATGTGGGTTCAATCCCTGGTTGGAGAACTAAGATCCCACAAACTTCACAGCCAGAAAACCAAAATATAAAACAGAAATAATATTGTAACAATTTTAATAAAGACTTAAAAATGGTCCGCATAAAAAAAAATCTTAAAAAATATTAACAAATTGAATCCAGCACTACAAAAATGGGAAAACTACACAATGAACAGGCTGGGTATATCCAAGGAATTCAAAGTTGGTTTATCATTTAATGTTATTCATCACTTAATAGATTTAAAAACAAAACTGCAGAAAATGTAATTTGATAAAATTCAACACCATTCATGATTTTAAAAGAAAACTCTTAGCCAATCTAGAAAAGAGAGAAACTTCCTTACTATGATAAACAGTATTATCGAAAAGTCAACAGTAAATTTCACTGTTAGTGGTAAGACGTTGAACGATGTCCCACTGGCACGGGAAACAGACAAGGGCGCCCTCCGTCCTTGACGTCAGTCCTCCACTCTTACTCCATTACATAGTTGTGCTGTACTATGATTTTATATATTATGTTCTGAATGCAACCAGAACGGGAAGGCCAGAAAAGGAAATTCAAAAGATTTAGGATGTATGATTATAGCTGACACCTACACTCAGGCTTCTCTGATTCTAACACATGCAGAGTACTCCCAACCTGAGATCTACCCTTTTCACATGTTTTCCTCTACCCAGTCTCCAGGCCTCCCCCAAGTCCCTCAGCAAACGTCTGCTGGGCTCCTGTGAACCCACTGGCCACCTGACATGTTCTGCGTCCCCCTGCTCTGCCCTGAAGTCCCTTCCTCACAGACTGCGTGGGGTGGGGGGCACTGGAGGAAGACCGTTCTCGGCTTGCTCTGTGAGTGCGTGGTCCCGACCCCGGCTCCTTCAGCGCCCTGTGGGCAGGACAGGGTCTCCTCCACCCCGGCTCCCAGCCCCTCATGCACAGCAGGTCCAAGTCCCGCTCACCGAATGAGCGCACGGGAGGTGACAGCAGCCGCAGGACTATTTCCCAGGCAGGGCTTCCTGCTTCACCAGCACAAACCAGGGGCTTCCTCTCTTCCTTCCTGCACGGAGCAGCCCTGCACGGAGCAGCCCGCTGCTGGGGGACAGGAAGGCGTGCGCTGAGACCCAGCCCCTCCGTGATGTGCTGACAATGGCCACACAGAGAGCCGGGAGCAAGAAGGTGCCTGACTCAGCCTGTAGAATCGGGAGAGGCTGCCAGGAAGAGGGGGCTTCTGAACTGAACTACAGAATATGAGAGGGTATTAGAGTCTGAAGGAGGGTGGAGGTGGGAGGAGGTGTGGGGCTGAAGAGCTTCAAGTGGGTCCCTAGGGTAGAGCACTGCGAGAGTCAGCAGAAAGCAAGGAGACCAGAGAAATTGCTCCCATAATTGTGAAACTGTGGGCTCTCCCTCTAGAAAAGTGCATGAACATATTCATAAGATTATGCACATACTGGGACCCTAAGATTCTAATAATCTGGGCTATATCCTGAGGATGGCAAAACTGAACTGTTCGAGATTTAGGGGAAGAAAGATACAACTGAGCTTCAGCTGCTGTACACGTTCATCCATGACCTTGGCCGAGATCCGAAACAATCTGCCCAGGACCAACGTTGACCTCCCAGCTAGAACAGACACTCAGTCGCATGTACGAGGGTCTTGCTAGCCTTGGCCGTGGCACTGGGCAGAGCATGCTGGACAGAGGCCTTGCAGTGATCCCATCACCTTGAGGGAAATGTCACCAGTTCCCTCACGAGCAGCACCAAAGCTACCAAAATCGCTGAGCACTCACCATGTGTCAGGCAAAAACGGACAGATGTGTGCCAAACAGCAGGAGAGAAAAGGAAGCTCCAAAAACAGGACACATGTGAGCAGAGGACATGGGCATCAAAGAACCTGGTGGTTCAGAGGGCCTGGCTGGAGGATCCAAAGCCAGGACACTGACTGGACATGCGTGGGAGAAGCTGGCCCCTGTGGGCCAGCCCCGAGAGCTTAGGTGCTGAATGAGGGCAGGAAGAGCCAGAACCCAATGTAGGCTTGGAGAGGACACGCCGGTTGGGTGTGATGGATCCAAAACCGTGGTGGCAACTGCCGTGCTGTGTCAAGGCAGGCCCCGGCCGCAAGAAGCAGTGTGCGTGGCAGGCAGACCAGGGAGGTCCTCTCTGGGGAAAGCGGGGTTTCTGTTCCTTTCCACTCTGACCAGTACTAACTCCTTGGTGATGGACACCAAAGAGCCAAAGGCAAGAGCACCTACCGGCTCATCAGTCGTCATGGCAACTCTCCTGGGCGTCAGCTGCAGGACGGAAAGGCTAATGATATTGGCCCAAAGGACAGGTTTCCTTCAGGCCAACAAAGGCCCAGCTGGTCGGGAGCCCAGGTCCCTCCCTCAGGCTAACAGGGATCACTGCAGAGTCACGGAGTCTGTAAGTGGCCGTGCCAATCCTGAACCTGATTGCCCTCCCTTTTTTCACAGCATGGCCACGTCCCAGCCCTAGTGGGCTTCTGAGGCAGCACCGAGCCTGGGAGCAAGGAGTCCAGCATCCACGTCCCACCTTCCACCATCGTGTGTCCCTGGCCAGCTCCTCTCATTGCCACCGCAGGCTAGATGGCAGTGGATAAAGTTCTGTTCCACCCTAGAATCTCCCACACCCAGAAGCCAGTGGGCAGGAGGAGCCAACGGACATAAAACCATGAGTGCCCATAGAGGGACCTGTCAGGGAAGCCTCGGCCAGGCAGCTAGCAAAAAGCAGCAGCAAGGCCAATGGGAAGGGGCTGCTGGTGTGGGCACTGCCTTGGCTACCCAGAAGAGCTGGGGCAAGCCACGCCCTTCTGCATCCACAAATGGAGACGGGGGCGGAGGGCAGGGGGAGCGATCTGGACCGGCTGTGTCCAGGGCCTTTCAGCTTCACACTGATAGCGCAAGCCTGAACAACAGAGGACTGGAACCAGGACCTGTCACTGGGAACTGTGACAGGAGCAAGTCCTAGTCTCTCTGACCCTCAGTTTCCTCATCTGTAAAATGGGAATAATACCACCACCACCCCCGCCACAGGGTTGCTCTAGAGACTAAACTATATCAGGTGACACAGAGTAGCCACTTTACAGGGACCACACTCTCCAGCATGACACTGAGGCAGCCCAGGGGAGGCTGAGGGAGGGGTGGTGTGGTCTGTGGGCTCCACCAGGCCCCTGCCGCCTTGCCCAGTCCCACCAGGTTTGCAGCCAGCCGACCAGGCTCCTGGGGAAGCCTCTCAGGCCCACAGCAGGGCTTCGTCACCTCGGGCGGAGGCATCTTCCTCGGGCCCAAGTGAGCGTCTCTCCTTCCCTCTCCCCTTGGTCCACAGGGTGGCACCTCTGAGAAGACCTGTCCATCTCCTCGGGGCTGGCAGGAGGGGCCCCATAAATCAGTCAATAAATTCCAAGCAGAGGCTCACACTCTGTTTTGCTTGGAACCCTGGCTCCTTCCTACGGTTGCCATGAAACCAGGCTCTCTCAGGTGATTCACAATTTGACGGGGCCGGGGTTGGATCCACCAGAGGGTGACGATAATATTTTCTTTCCTGTCTTACCTCGGAGACAGGGTGGGGTTTTTTTTCCAGCCTTCTATCCTGGGCCGACAGAAAACGCAGGTTTACTCAGTGCATATTTATAGACCCCTAGGCTTGGGGAAGCCAGTAGCAAGGACAGCCAGCACTGCCGTGGGTGTGCAGACACCCTCTCTGCCAGGACTTCTTTTTCCTCCAGCTCCCCACCGGCAGGGGGTGGCTGCAGCTAAAAGCAATGGCTTTGCTCCTGAGGGCCCTCGGTTCAAGACCCAGGTCTGACGTTTCACTGAGCCGCTGTTTACGTTTTTATTTTGTAACTAGAGATCAATCTAGAAAGGTGAGATTTAGACTAAAACAACATACACGAATAGCTTACCCAGGACAAGCACATTTTGAATATTCAGTAGACTGTCACTATTGGTATTAAAGGCTTCCCTGGTGGCTCAGACGGTAAAGAAACTGCCTGCAACGTCAGAGACCCAGGTGCAATCCCTGGGTCAGGAAGATATCCTAGACAAGGGAGTGGCTACCCATTCCAGTATTCCTGCCTGGAGAATTCCATGGACAGACGAGCCCGGCAGGCTGTAGTCCATGGGGTTGCAAAGAGTCGGACACGGCTAAGCGACTAACGCTTCACTTTTACTTTTTTATTAATAATACCGAGTGCTCACAGAAGGGACGCTGCTAGCCCTGTGACTGGGTCATAGAATGGACCCTCTCATCCTACATCATACACCATGCCATAGTGTGGAGGAGGTCAGCTACAGCTGCCTCTATGGCTTTCTCTGCAGCCCACTGGACTGGTTGACCTCTCCCCCTATACAGGGGGCACCAGGACAGCCAGTCAGGAGAAGGAAAAGAAAGGAAGACACACCACAATGAGTGTGTCTGTGTGCCAGGCCCCATTCCACAGGCAGGGATGTGACACTCAGAAGTCAGAACTGAGGTGCCTGCCCCGCACACTCAGTCTGTTCCCCGGGCAGCCAGGCTTCAGGCCAAGCAGACACCAACTCCCTTGATGAAGAACGTCCAGTAAGAAGGGAAAATATCTGAGCCTGCATTCAGAACAACTTAATGATTCAACTACTGCTTGTTGTAACCAGAGAGAAGGAATATAAAAAGGCCATACATCTAAAAACAGGCCAATCCCCTCTATACTTTTTCTGGCTAAAGTCCCAACCTGCCCCTCCCCAGATCTTAGCTTTTCAGCTGACAGCAGGTTTCTGAGGTCCTTGGCGGTCTGCCCGTCTATCTGCAAGGCCTGGATCTGAACCTGCGAGTCAGATGGGTGTATGGAGTCTAACTACCACAAGTTTACTGAGCACTCGCCCTGTGTGGGCATCGTGTGGTCTCGCCCCTCCTCCCCAGAGCCTGATGAGGTGGGGAGCACCAGCTCTGTGCCCACTGCACAGAGGAGGAAAGTAGTATGCAGAAAAGTTAACTAACTGGCCCTGGTTGTCAAAGAGTTAACAGCAGGATATGAAATCCAGGCAGTCTCGACTCTGAGCTACTCTGCTCCCCCACCCTTACCTGTTCCCCTACATAACACACACACACACACACACACACACACACACACACACACACACACACACCATACATACACCCACATGCCCATGCTGAAGCAGCTACCAGAGTCTAAGCTCAGCTGAAATTCATAGCAGAACTCTGAACTTATTACCTCTGAGCCTCAGTTTCCTCATCTGTGAAATGGGGTAACACGTACCTCACAGGGTTGTCCCAGAGATTAAACTCCATCAGATGACACAGTTTCAGAGGTGAACCAGACACAGCCTCCCTGCCTTTAGGAGTTAATGGGCCAGCCAAGCATGCAGAAATATAATATGATACAGACAGCATGGGTCTTAGACTGGCCCTCAAGGCCCTTCAGAGCCTGGCCTCTGTCTGCCTCTCACATTGACCGGCTCTCAGGGTACAGCTACTCACAACCTTCCACACAGCAGTCTGGCTCTTTGCTGCCTCTGGGCCTCTCCTCTCTGAGCCCATCTGCTCAAAATGTCTTTCTTCATCCTTTTCCTTGGCAAACTCCTAACGCATCATTCAAAACTCAGTTCAGCAGCCACCTCCTCCAGGAAGCCTTTTCTGACTACCACAGGTGAGGCTGGTGCTTCTTCTGGCCCTGGCTGCTCCTGGCCTCTCTCCATCCCAGCCCTGCTGGGTACATCCAGCCCTGCTCCCTCTGGGTGGACACAGCTGTTAGGTACTCCCCTCCAGTAGCTCTGGGCTCTTCCAGAGCTAACGCTGCGTCCATTTAACTGGGGTCCCTGGCATAGGGGCTGGCCCTGAGCCGGTGTTCAGTGGATGTCCGTAGTATGAATGAGTCAGTAACTCAACAGATGGATGAGGTGGGGATGGGTGGCCAGAACAGCTTCCTAAAGACTCAGCTAGCTCTGTGCCTCTCCCAGTGTGAAGTCCTCTCTGCACCCGGACAGCATTATGTCCAACCACCTCCCTCCCACTTCTCCTAGGACACCTGTATGGAAGCCCTCTCTGGGCTGGACCCAGGGAACATGAAGATGAATCAGAAGGACTCAGGAAGGCCTGCAACTCACAGGTGTCAGTGTTGTGCTGGGTTCCCCCAGCCACCACCAGCACTAGGAGGGTGGGAGCCATTTCACCCCAGTAGCCACCTGCTCGGCCATCACAATGTGACCAAGACAAGCAGGCAGGCCAGCCTGCCAGAGCTGACTCTGCAAAGAGATAAAAGCCTGGGAAATAAGAACACGCAAAGGAGGGTTAGGGAAAAGGGGAGCAGGAAAAAAATTAAAAAGGGTTCTTTTGGTATTTGTTTTCAAAGCCGCTGACGAAAACCAGATTTGGAGTTTGGGGGAAAAAAGGGATTTGGGTCTTTCAAATTCCACTCTCCACTAATTGACTGCAGTTTCCTTTCAAAGAGCCTCCAGCTCTTCTGAACAGTCAGCGGCCCAGCTGGGACTCGAAACCAGAGGCATCCAGGCCTCCTGGCTCCAGAGGGTCGCGGTGGCTGGGTGAGCTCTGGACAAAGAGACAGACACTGGGGTACTGGGACCCTCTGGATGAACACTCAGAATCAGTGCCTGTGTGAAGTGCTTCCCATGGAAAGAGGCCTGGCCAGGACTCGAATTCACATCTGCCTGACCCCAGCTCTTGTCATTTGACATTTTGCTGCCTGCCTCTCAAGGTGCTCATGGCTCATCAGCGGCAATAGGGAGCCACAGCAGTTTCAAGCACAAAACTCCTGGAGTGTAGGTTTTTTGAGAGGAGTTGCAAACTGCCCGATCCAACAACCTCAGGGCTATGAGAATGAAAATCCTCCTGGGGTCAGGTGCTCACTCCATCACACACCCACCCAGCTCTCCTTCCTCAATGAGCCAGAGGAATCATCTTGTCCTCTCTCCTTCTCCTTCTGACAAAGTCAGAAACGTCTCCCAACTCAAACCCTGTTACCCCTCCAGCCTGTTCCTTTGCCTGACCTGGGAGCATCTGGTCAGCCACCACTTCTCCTCGGGGCAGCTCAAAAGCAAATATCCCTACTCTGTTCTTGCACTTGGAGAAATCTAAAACCAAAGGCTCAAGAATACCAGCAACCCAGCCCTGAGAAAATCCAGAAGCCTCACCTGATGGCCGTTATGACCATACTCCTGACTATAACTCCCTCCAACATGAAGCTTTCTGACCTCGTGTCTCACACAGAGGTCAGGAAAGGTGGGGAAAGGTAGGCAAGAGGACTTGTCCAAAGACACAGGTCAGTCGTGGAGTTAGGAGAGCCTGAATCCAGAACTGGCTGTGCACCCTGCTGCCTTTTCCCTGATCCAGCCCATCTGTCTGGACAAAGAGCTCTACTTGGTCCCTGAGCCCTTCTTCCAAAGGGAGCTATGAGCAGCTAACCCAGAAGGTCCTAGAAATGTCAGTTTTCCTTCCATGAATGAAAAGGGCCAACATCCTTCAGCAAAATCTGGCCTCCTACTTTTGCACACCTACTCCCTCTGCCTGGAAAGCCCTTCCCCTTGGAGAACGCACTGTCTTGCTAGAAGGTCTGCTCCAGGGGGCCCTCCTCCAGGACACACTGCTCAATCCCTCTTCTGCCTCCCCTGCTGCCCTTGCTCTCATACCTTGCTTGCCACATTATAGAACTCTACCCGCTGACTCCTATATATGAGCTTCTCTAAGGCAGGAATGTCTCGGCGCCCACAGCAGGAGCTCCAGCAGTATCTGGGGAAGGAGAAGAGCAGAGAGGGCCGGGGGGGCCAAGTACTCTGGAAAGAGTCCTGGGTGTGAGTCCTGACTTCATCACTCCCCAGCCATGTGACCTTGGGAAATTTACTTCCCCTTTCTGGGCCTTGGGCTCCTCACCTGAGAAAAAAATGTGAGTGATGAACTCTGTTCTGTAGGTTTGTATTACAGATCAAATGAGACTGAGGATACCAGGCACTTCATGAATCATGGAGCTTTGAACAGATAAGGACAATGGGGGTGATGATGATGGGGTGCTGGGCACAGGCACCACCTAAGTGGTGGAGTGAGTGTGACATTCCTAACACGCCCTCCTGACACTCGTCTGCCTCCAGCTTCTCAGGAAAGAACAGTCAGTCTGCTCATCTGTGCTGGAAAAAAAGTAGGGGAATTAATGATCATAGAGCACTTGCTCTGNCCTGGCATAGGGGCTGGCCCTGAGCCGGTGTTCAGTGGATGTCCGTAGTATGAATGAGTCAGTAACTCAACAGATGGATGAGGTGGGGATGGGTGGCCAGAACAGCTTCCTAAAGACTCAGCTAGCTCTGTGCCTCTCCCAGTGTGAAGTCCTCTCTGCACCCGGACAGCATTATGTCCAACCACCTCCCTCCCACTTCTCCTAGGACACCTGTATGGAAGCCCTCTCTGGGCTGGACCCAGGGAACATGAAGATGAATCAGAAGGACTCAGGAAGGCCTGCAACTCACAGGTGTCAGTGTTGTGCTGGGTTCCCCCAGCCACCACCAGCACTAGGAGGGTGGGAGCCATTTCACCCCAGTAGCCACCTGCTCGGCCATCACAATGTGACCAAGACAAGCAGGCAGGCCAGCCTGCCAGAGCTGACTCTGCAAAGAGATAAAAGCCTGGGAAATAAGAACACGCAAAGGAGGGTTAGGGAAAAGGGGAGCAGGAAAAAAATTAAAAAGGGTTCTTTTGGTATTTGTTTTCAAAGCCGCTGACGAAAACCAGATTTGGAGTTTGGGGGAAAAAAGGGATTTGGGTCTTTCAAATTCCACTCTCCACTAATTGACTGCAGTTTCCTTTCAAAGAGCCTCCAGCTCTTCTGAACAGTCAGCGGCCCAGCTGGGACTCGAAACCAGAGGCATCCAGGCCTCCTGGCTCCAGAGGGTCGCGGTGGCTGGGTGAGCTCTGGACAAAGAGACAGACACTGGGGTACTGGGACCCTCTGGATGAACACTCAGAATCAGTGCCTGTGTGAAGTGCTTCCCATGGAAAGAGGCCTGGCCAGGACTCGAATTCACATCTGCCTGACCCCAGCTCTTGTCATTTGACATTTTGCTGCCTGCCTCTCAAGGTGCTCATGGCTCATCAGCGGCAATAGGGAGCCACAGCAGTTTCAAGCACAAAACTCCTGGAGTGTAGGTTTTTTGAGAGGAGTTGCAAACTGCCCGATCCAACAACCTCAGGGCTATGAGAATGAAAATCCTCCTGGGGTCAGGTGCTCACTCCATCACACACCCACCCAGCTCTCCTTCCTCAGTGAGCCAGAGGAATCATCTTGTCCTCTCTCCTTCTCCTTCTGACAAAGTTAGAAACGTCTCCCAACTCAAACCCTGTTACCCCTCCTGCCTGTTCCTTTGCCTGACCTGGGAGCATCTGGTCAGCCACCACTTCTCCTCGGGGCAGCTCAAAAGCAAATATCCCTACTCTGTTCTTGCACTTGGAGAAATCTAAAACCAAAGGCTCAAGAATACCAGCAACCCAGCCCTGAGAAAATCCAGAAGCCTCACCTGATGGCCGTTATGACCATACTCCTGACTATAACTCCCTCCAACATGAAGCTTTCTGACCTCGTGTCTCACACAGAGGTCAGGAAAGGTGGGGAAAGGTAGGCAAGAGGACTTGTCCAAAGACACAGGTCAGTCGTGGAGTTAGGAGAGCCTGAATCCAGAACTGGCTGTGCACCCTGCTGCCTTTTCCCTGATCCAGCCCATCTGTCTGGACAAAGAGCTCTACTTGGTCCCTGAGCCCTTCTTCCAAAGGGAGCTATGAGCAGCTAACCCAGAAGGTCCTAGAAATGTCAGTTTTCCTTCCATGAATGAAAAGGGCCAACATCCTTCAGCAAAATCTGGCCTCCTACTTTTGCACACCTACTCCCTCTGCCTGGAAAGCCCTTCCCCTTGGAGAACGCACTGTCTTGCTAGAAGGTCTGCTCCAGGGGGCCCTCCTCCAGGACACACTGCTCAATCCCTCTTCTGCCTCCCCTGCTGCCCTTGCTCTCATACCTTGCTTGCCACATTATAGAACTCTACCCGCTGACTCCTATATATGAGCTTCTCTAAGGCAGGAATGTCTCGGCGCCCACAGCAGGAGCTCCAGCAGTATCTGGGGAAGGTGAAGAGCAGAGAGGGCCGGGGGGGCCAAGTACTCTGGAAAGAGTCCTGGGTGTGAGTCCTGACTTCATCACTCCCCAGCCATGTGACCTTGGGAAATTTACTTCCCCTTTCTGGGCCTTGGGCTCCTCACCTGAGAAAAAAATGTGAGTGATGAACTCTGTTCTGTAGGTTTGTATTACAGATCAAATGAGACTGAGGATACCAGGCACTTCATGAATCATGGAGCTTTGAACAGATAAGGACAATGGGGGTGATGATGATGGGGTGCTGGGCACAGGCACCACCTAAGTGGTGGAGTGAGTGTGACATTCCTAACACGCCCTCCTGACACTCGTCTGCCTCCAGCTTCTCAGGAAAGAACAGTCAGTCTGCTCATCTGTGCTGGAAAAAAAGTAGGGGAATTAATGATCATAGAGCACTTGCTCTGTGCTGGGACCTGCCAGAGATAGCATCTCGGCTAACCCCCAGCCGCAGGGCGCACCAGCCACTGATGCCAAGAGGTAAGATGCTTGGTTCTGGTCTCACGCTCAGGGCACTCCCACCCTAGAGCCTGTCCTTCCTGTGTCTCCCTCTCTAGCCTGAATCCAAAGCTCCACTTGACCACACGTCTAGCCCACCCTCAGGCGCTGCTAGGCATAGGGCCTCTCAGGCTGCGCCTGGGGTCACTAGACCAGAGCCAGGAGATTTCAGGGGCCCGGCAGACTCAGAGTTCCTCGGGCCAGGCCATACCCACCCTGATGAATCCTCAGGCAGCCTTGCTTCTGTTCCCCATTATGAGCGAGGACCAGTACCCATCACACAAACCAGGCTTATGAAGTCTGAAGAACAAGGACTCTGATGGTGGGATGCTGTAATTATAAACATTGGCAGCTCAGTAATCTGGGATCAGGGGAGTCGCCTTGCTTTGATGGGGGCGAGCAGCAGAGCAGCTCAATTTAGATTATTCTGGACATCATAGGCAGGAGAAGATGGGGTCCTCTATTGCAACTTCCAAGCAGACTTCAAGGGAGCTTCAGGTTGCTTCACGGCACATGAGGCCTTTTACCACAGGTCCCCGTGGACTTCTCTGACCCCTGCATTTGCAATACCTCGCTGGAACTGAAACTGCTCAATGCTATCCACACTCACCACATCATTTCACAGTTGCAGGCCTTTTTTGAAGGTTATTTGTGTGTTGATGAAGTCCGTTCTATGCTTTAAGACTCAGTTCAATTGCCACCTGCAGTCAGAAGCCTTCCTAGCACCCCACACAGTAAAGCACTCCCTCCCCTTGGTGTAAGGCTTGTCTCTCCAGCCTCGCATGAGCTGAAGTTCCATCTTTTCTCTGGTCTTTGCATAAGTTGTTCCTGCCTTCCCCCTGCAGCTGTAACTCCAACTCACCTGTCTTGTCTCAGATTAGATGTCCTCTCCTCGGGAAGCCTTCCCTGATCTGCTGCCAGGCTGCCTTGGGTGCTGCCCGGCTGCCCAGATCCCTGTGCTGGCCTCATGTGCTGTGATGGTCAGTTGGCACATTTGAGTCCCTTCTAACCTAGATGCTCTCTGTCCCCAGTGCCCAGCACAAACCTGCAATTCGGCTGGAGCTCAGAGAATATGCACTGAAGACATATGCTCCCTCGCTATCAAATAGCCAAGGGACAGGACAATCCGAGGCCTACGGACTGTGGTCTGAGTCCCGTGAACCCTGTCTTCTGAAACTGACAAGCCCCAGCTCCTAGTAACTGACAAATGAAACCGCCAAGGGCTGCCACGACCCAAGCGCAGAGGGCTTCATATGGAAGGAATCAAGAGGATGAGGAATAAAGTATCAGTTGGAATAGACACTTTATTATCCAGCCCATAAACCTGATTTACACTCAAGTTTCTTCTTTCCAGAAGCTCTGTAAAGTTTTACCTTTGCCCCAGCAAGTCTTGGGAACAACCCTACAGAGCAACAGGAAATGGCCCATTATGGCTGGGGGAGGGAAGGGATTCCCAAATGCTCCTGCCCTCCCAGTAACCCTGCAGGTTGAGTCACCTGAATCAGGTGCAATGGACGGGGCCCAGAGAGGGTCAGGGGCCCAGAGACCCGGCTTCTAGTAGGGACTCTGCTACGCCCATGGGTGTGGCTTCAAAGGCCACTCCCTGGTCTGGGCCTCAGTCTCCCCACCTGTACAATGGCCTTGGGGAAGGAGGAAGTTAGGCCAGATCTACTGCTAACGTTCAGGGCTACAGCTTAACAGTGGCCATGGGCTCAAATCTCAGTAGCGATGTGACTTGGACAAGCCCAGGGGGCTTCCTGCCTCACTCTGGACATCTCTAACATGGGGAAACCAAGTTGGGACCGCACAAGGAACTGTGTCAAGGGCTGCCACGAGCCCCACGGGAGAAGGGTGCAGACCAGGGCTCCGCACACAGTGAGCCCCTCCATTCTGTTCCCGTAGGTCCTCTCCCATCACCCTCAGCTGGCAGACACTGACAAGAGGACACAAGGCCTTCCAAATCCACTGTACAAACGTATCCCTTTAATCAAGTGAGGAGGTATTAACATATGATGTTATCTCCACATTAGAGATGAGGGAAATGAGGCCTGAAAGGGGCCTTGCTGCTGCTGCTGCTGCCGCCGCCAAGTCGCTTCAGTCGTGTCCGACTATGTGCCCCATAGACGGCAGCCCACCAGGTTTCCCCATCCCTGGGATTCTCCAGGCAAGAACACTGGAGTGGGTTGCCATTTCCTTCTCCAATGCACGAAAGTGAAAGTGAAGTCGCTCAGTCGTGTCCGACCCTCAGCGACCCCACGGACTGCAGCCTTCCAGGCTCCTCTGTCCACGGGACCCTCCAGGCAAGCGTGCTGGACTGGGGTGCCACTGCCCTCTCCGAAAGGGGCCTTAAGTCACTGGAATTCTGTGAGCTGGGGGCCTGGCCCTGGATCCCAATGCCAAGCCCAGTGTTCTCTCCCGGGCACATAATGTTCCAGGACAGTGTGTTTTGAAAAACAGAGGCAAAAACAGAGGAGAAGGGGCAAGCATCCACATTAAGGGCAACTCAAACATACTGGAAGACGTGCCTAAAAGACACCGTTACGGTCAGCTGACCTGCCTCTGTGTCTTTCTGTCCCGCCCCAGTCCCCAGCTCCCACTGTGGTCGGGCTGCCTGGAGGCCCTTCCCTGCAGAGTGCTGGGCTTCTCCCTCACTCTATGGAGACCTCTGCTCAGATGCCACCGCTCTGGAGAATGCAACCCCACCGGGCTACAACAGCATCCATCCAGCCTCTCAACCTGCCATTTTTATATATCACCATATGTCATACTACCAGAAACACCATCAAGTTTTTCTCATTCAACAACTATTTATTGAATACCTATTATGTACCAGAAGTTGTAGCAGATGTTTGGGAACAGAACAAAGCCCCTGTCCTCATGGAGCTTACACAACAGAAGCGGAGACAAATCATAAACAGGAACTCCGAGCTCCCGCTGCAGGGGACATGGGTTCGAATCCTGGTCAGGGAGCTAGGATCCCACATGCCGTGCAGTTTGGCTAATAATAAACAGGACAAATAGGTTACATGATAGCCTGTTAGAATGTGTAAAGTTATTTTGGGGAAGAAAAAGAGTAAGGAGATCAGGCATGATAGAGTGGGCTCGGGGGGCGGGGGGGCATATTTTTAAATAGAGTGTTGAAGTGGGCACCACAGGGAAGAGGAGGAGTTGATCCAGCAGATGTCTGGGGGGAAGGGCACGCCCTGCCATGGGAACAGCCAGAACAAGGTCCCTGAGGAGGGAATGTGCTCGGCTGAAGCGGAGGAGGCGCAAGGAGAGAAGTAAACGACGCTGTGGGCAGGCGGTGCAGAGCCCAGGTTCACACTGCAGGCCATCATGAGGACTCAGGCTCCTGCCCTGAGTGAAATGGGGAGTCATTTCACAACAGCAAGGGCCAGTGACAGAGGAGAGGCATTTGACTCAGAACAAGAGGATCACTCAGGCAGTCTCGCCTGTTTGTTGTTTTATTTCTGTTTGTCTCTGCACAGACTCATGGGATCCCCGAGGGCAGCCCTTGGTCTGAGTTGGTCACCATCATCTCCTCAGTGTCCAGAACAAGGCTTAGCACCTACAGGTGCTCAGTAAACGTCTGTGAAATGACTGACCGACCAGACAAGCACCCCAGCCTGCCTGGTGGCTACTCCTCACACAGCCAAACTCTCTGGCCTCAGGGCCTTTGCACTGACTGTGCATTCTTCCAGGAATGCTCTTCCCCAGATATCTTCAGTTTATTCCCACAATTCAGACCTTCACTCATACGTCACAGAGTGACCTCAAATGGACACAGAGGCCTTTCCTGGAGGGATTTGCCAAATACCACTTTCTGACACATCTTTCTCTTCCCTGCTCAGTTTTTTCCCTATTGCACTTGTTGCCAAATGGCACACTCTTTATTTTCCTTACTATCTGTCTCCACCCACTAGAAAAATAGGCTCCTGAAAGACTTTATGTTACTCACTGATCAGTCTGCAGTGTCTAGGACACTGCTAACACAGCAAGAGCCCGGGAAATGTTTGCTGAATGAGACAATAATGACTCTTGCCTGCCCCCATGTCCAGCCTCAGTGAGCAGGATGACAGGCCAGGGTAACAGATGGGGAGGACCCCTTGTCCAGCAGCAAGACGCTCTGCTAACCACAGGCCTGGAGACAGAGGCCAGAGCCGAAGGAAGGGCCATGCCATCCCGCAGTTAGTGGTTTCATAGAGTTATTGCATGGTAACCACACAAACTAAATGTCATCATCTCTGTTTTACTCACGAGGAAAAACTGAAGTTCAGAGAAGCTAAGTAACTCTCCCAAGATCACAGAAGTTAGGAGACAGCAGAGTTGGAATTTAAATCCGAGTCTATTTGCTGCTTCCAGTTCTTATTCAGTCCAAGTCTTACTGACCTGCCAGGCCATGCCTGACCCTGCGCTTGGTCCTGAGTAATACAGCAGTGAACAGGGGGCTAGGGGGTTGGGTGAAAAGGAATACTTCATGCAGGGAAGAGCAGGTGCAAATGGCTGGAGGTGAGTGCATCAGCCTGGATGGTAAGAGGAGGCTGAAACAGGAGAGAGGGGTCAGATGATGAGTAAGGAAGCTGGGACCACAAAAAAACCCAAGTCAAGACGGGAAAACAACCCAAATACCACCAAGTGGAGTAGATAATAACTATGGTATGGTCACACAAGGGAACATTACACAGCAGTGAAAACAAATGCACCAGAGGCACCTGCAAGGACCAGTAAATAACACTAGGTTTTAAAAAATGAACCCCAGAATACAGAATAACGTTCAAGTTCAATTAATACTAAATAATATATAGTTTTGGTACACATATGTATGAGACAAAAATTATTATTTTGCATAAAACTATTTTAAGGAAATAGAATGACAAACATAAAATTACATTAGGCAGGGATGAAAGAAATAAAATATATAAAAATTAAAAGGAAAGAAAACTGGCATCATTCACAGATGACAAAAAGAACCTAGAAATAAGCGATCAATCTTAATAAGTGACCTTGACAAGGTCAGTACACATAGGGTGAATACTCAAAAAATCAACTGTGTGTCTAGCTACGATAAACAAAAAAGGAAAAATTTTAGACAGCATTTACAATAACATCAAAAGACATCAAACAGCTATAGATAAATCCAATACATGCAAGACTTTCACATAGAAAATTACAAAATATTATTGAGATAAATAATAAATAAATAAAGACCTAAGAAGGATATATTACATTTATGCACCAAAATGAATTTGGGAATTCTAAATTTATCTTCCCAAATACTCTAAATCAAAATGCCAGCAGATTCTTCTCACGTGTAGAAATCACCAAGCTAACTCTAAATTTATACTAAAATCCAAACAGCCAAGAACAGCCAGGGTAATCTTGCAGAAGAATAAAGTGACTTCCACTATTGGATATCAAGCCTCATTGTAAAACTGCAGTTAACTGAGACTATGAAATCGGCAAAAAGAGAAACATACAGACCAATGGGACAGAACAGAGAATGCAGAAATAGACTCACGCGCTGAATTGATTTACAGCAAGGGAGGGCGGAAGAAAGGACAAGGTATCTGATAAAAGCAGCTGACTTTCTCGATTTCTATACTTAAGAAATAAATCTTGACCACTACCACACACCATACACAAAAATAAAATCCAGATGGATTACAGATCTAAATATGAGGTGTAAAGCGGCTAAGCCTCAAGAAGAAAAGACAGGAGACTGTTTTCACAATTTGAGGTAGGCAAAGATAAGAATTAACTAGGACTCAAGCACTAACTGTAAAAACAACAACCAATAAAGCAGACTGTTATAAAGTTAAGACCTCCTACTCAACAAAAGGCGCCACGAAGAGAGAAAAACGACAAGTCAGAGAGGGAAGAGATATTTGTAGCCCGTTTGACTAACATAGGGTTTAGATCTAAAATGAAGATCTTCTACATATGGGACTTCCCTAGTGGTCCAGGTATTAAAACTCCAAGCTCCCAGCGCAAGGGCCTAGTGTTCGATCCCTGGGCAGGGCACTAAGATCCCACATGCTGGGTGGCACAGCCAAATTTTAAAAAGAGATCTTCTATACAGAAAAAGGCAAAATATCCCTCCTAATGACAGACTTTGTTTCCTTGGGCTCCAAAATCACTGTAGTGACTGCAGACATGAAATTAAAAGATGCTTGCTCCTTGGAAGGAAAGCTCCAACAAACCTAGGCACAGTATCAAAACCAGAGATATTACTTTGCCGACAGAGGTCTATATAGTTAGAGCTATGTTTTTTCCAGTAGTCAGGTACAGAAGTGAGAGTTGGACCATAAAGAAGGGTGAGTGCCAAAGAATTGATGCTTTTGAACTGGTGCTGGAGAAGACTCTTGAGCATCCTTTGGACAGCAAGGAGATCAAACCAGTCAATCCTAAAGGCAATCAACCCTGAATATTCATTGGAAGGACTGATGCTGAAGCTGAAGCTCCAATACTTTGGCCACCAGATGTGAAGACCCTGCTCATTGGGAAAGACCCTGATGCTGGGAAAGACTGAGGGCAGGAGGAGAGGGGGACGACAGAGGATGCGACAGCTGGAGAGCATCACTGACAAAACGGACAGGTGAGTTGTGCAAACTCGGGGAGACAGTGAAGGACAGGGAAGCCTGCTGTGCTGCAGTCCATGCGCTCACAGACAGCTGGCCATGACTGAGTGACTGAAAAACAACAAAAAATTTAAGGACTTAAATAGACATTCCACAAAAAAGAATACTCAGTGGTCAATAAACATGTGAAATAGTGCTTCGTATAACTTGTCATCATAAAAATGTAAATCAAAATCACAATAAGATACCACTACACAACGACCAGAACAGCTACAAATTAAGAGACAACACTAAGTGTTAGCAAGGATGACAAGCTATAGGAGCTCTTTCTCTGCTGACGGGAGAATTAAAATCGTGTGGTCACTTTGGAAAACCGTACAGCATTACATGGGCTTCCCAGGTGGCTCAGTGGTAAAGAATCCACCTGCCAACGCAGGAGATGTGGCTTCAGTTCCTGAGCTGGGAAGATCCCCTGGAGAAGGAAATGGCAACCCACTCCAGTATCCTTGCCCAGGAAATCCCATGGCCAGAGGAGTCTGGTGGGCTACAGTCCACAGGGTCACAAAAGAGTCAGACACAATTTAGTGACTAGAACGAAAAGAACAATGGCGCTACCCACGAAAAGTGAACACATCTGAACATCATTCCTGGGTATACACCCAACAGATGCGTAAATGCACCTGCGTTGTGACACATACACACCGGTATTCACTGCAGGGTTGCTGTTGCCGTTGTGTTGTCTAGTTGCTACGTCGGGTCTGACTCTTGCAATCCCATGGACTAGAGCCACCAGGCTCCTCTGTCTGTGGGATTTCCCAGGCGAGAATACTGGGGAGCATTGCCATTTCCTTCTCCAGGTGCTCTTCCCAGGCCACGGACTGAACCCGTATCTCCCACACTGCAGGTGGCTTCTTTACCACTGAGCCGCCAGGGAAGTACTGCAGCATTATGCAGTCACAAACTGGACACAACCCAAACGTTCAACAGCAGTGAAAAAGATCAACCATAATTCCAAAAGATACCTGGCATCCCAATGCTCACCGCAGCACTACTCACAATCGTCAGGACACTGAAGCAACCAAAAAGCCCATCAGCAGAGGCATGGATAAAGGAGATGTAGATGCGCTACATATTAATACATACAACGGAGTATTACTCAGCCATAGGGAAGAGCCAAATAATGCCATGTGAAGCAACATGGAGGGCCCTTACTTCATACTGAATGAGGTCAGTCAGACAGAGAAAGAGAAATGTATGATGCTGCTTATATGTGCAGTCTTTAAAAAGGGTACAAATGAACTTACCTACAAAACAGAAATAGTTACCGATATAGAAAACAAACTTATGGCTACCAGGGGGTAAGTGGGGAGGGATAATTGGAAGATTGGGACTGACATATGCTATATATAAACCAGATAACTAATAAGGACCTACTCTATAGCACAGGGAACTGTGCTCAATGCTCTGTAACGGCCTGTACAGGAAACCAACCTGAAAAAGAATGGATATGTGTATATGCATAACTGATCCATTTTGCTGCACACCTGGAACTAACACAACGTTGTAAATCAACTATATTCCAATAAAAAAATGCTGCTGAGTCGCTCCAGTCGTGTCCGACTCTGTGCGACCCCATAGACGGCAGCCCACCAGGCTCCCCCGCCCTGGGATTCTCCAGGCAAGAACACTGGAGTGGGTTGCCACTTCCTTCTCCAATGCACGAAAGTGAAAGTAAAGTCCTTAGTCCTGTCCAACCCTCAGCGACCCCATGGACTGCAGCCTACCAGGCTCCTCCATCCATGGGATTTTCCAGGCAAGAGTGCTGGAGTGGGGTGCCATTGCCTTCTCCGTTTAATCTAACTCTATGCATTTATGATTAATAACATAAATACATAAAAAGGATCCCGCTCTAGAAGGAAATTACTGGAATCAGACCACCCCAGCACCTATCTCATGGGGTCAAAGTAAGTGATGTTGTGCTCTGTTAAAGTGGGTATAAATATTATTTTTTCATTTGTATTCAGCATCTAGAGCAAGGCAGAGCTCCAATAAGTAATTCCTGAATGAAGAGACGCATGTTTGGAATTCCCTGGTGGCCCAGCAATAAAGAATTAGCCTGCCAAAGCAGGGGACACGGGTTCGATCCCTGGTCAGGGACTATCCCACATGCCACGGAACAACTAGTCCTGTGCTCCACAGCTACTGAAACCTTCACATCCCAGAGCCTGTGCTCTGCAACAGGAAAAGCCAGTGCAACAGGAAGCCCGCACCACAACTAGAGAGTGGCCCCTGCCCTCCGCCACTAGAGAAAGCCCGCGTGCAGCAACAAACACCCAGCGCAGCCAAAATAAATGACTTGTGAGTTTTTAAAAAAGAGAGAGAGAGATGGATGTTCTCTTAAGATAAATAAGCCCTAGGGATGTAATGCATAGCATGAGTATAGTTAACAATTGTTGTTATCTAGTCACTAAGTCCGGTCTGACTCTTTGCAACTCCATGGACTGTAGTCCGCCAGGCACCTCCGTCCATGGGATTCTCCAGGCAGGAATACTGGAGTGGGTTGCCATTTCCTTCTCCAGGAGATCTTCCCGACCCAGGGAGCAAACTTGCGCCTCCAGTGTCTCCTGCACTGGCAGGCAGGTTTTTTGTTTGTTTTTTTTTAACCATTGAGCCNGATTCTCCAGGCAGGAATACTGGAGTGGGTTGCCATTTCCTTCTCCAGGAGATCTTCCCGACCCAGGGAGCAAACTTGCGCCTCCAGTGTCTCCTGCACTGGCAGGCAGGTTTTTTGTTTGTTTTTTTTTAACCATTGAGCCCCCTGGAAAGCCCATTAAATGTCAATAGTATCACAATAAAACTGTAAAAAGAGAGATGGATGGACAAACCAATTGGTGAGGCAAGACATGACCTTCAGTGCTCGTCTCATCCCATCCATCCACCAGCGTCCTCTCCCCATGCTTGTGTTCCATTTCAACTGGCATGGGCCTAATTAGTGCAGCCTCATTCAAACCCCCTCGCCACCCTCTCTCTAGCATCGAACACCAGCCCAGGGAACTGTGGACGTTGGGCCAAATGAGTTAGCAATTTCCTTTCACCCCTGTGGTGTTTCTCAAATGTTAGTCCATTTTTGCACAGCCTGAAAGAGCCAGAGTCATTTTTAACAGTCCAGTTCTGGGCTGGATCTGTCACCACGACAGTAAAAAATAAAAATTGAAAAAAAAAAAAAGTTTAGTGCATCGTGTGCTTATAATAAATAGCTTGCACAAAATTATTCATTCCACATATGGGCAGAGCGATGCCTTTAATGTGCATGTTGTTTGCGGAGAGCCCATAACCCAGGCTGTTACTGAGCAGAATGTGGAAGTCGTTTTCTACTATTAAATAAGGGAAACAAGGTTCTCATTTTAAAATTAATTCAATGAAAACTATTAAGCAGTTGGCCGTGAATGCCTCGGTATTTTTTCCAAACTGATACTAATATGGGCTCCTGCTCCAAACCCTGCCTAAACAAAAACACAGAATTAACCACATCATTTCCAAGAACGTTTTTCCAGGGCTGCTGCTGCTGTTTTTTCTGAAACACATAACCCAGAGGAGTGTGCAGGTTCACCCAAAACCAAGACCCAAGTCCCCATGACGCTGTCCTCAGGCGGTCTCTATGGGGCATTGACCGAGTGGGTGCCACGGGCTGGTGAATGGGCTGCTGTTCTTTGTTCGACCATCTGTGAGTGCTCAGGACACACATGGTCCTGGGCTCCACTGGAGTAGCAAGGAGTAAATGAGACTAACACAAGCCCCCAAGACCTCTCCAGGGACATGTGGTTAGCAAGCATGGGCGGTGCACTCGCTGTGGGGCTGCTGATCAAGGGGAAAGACTGCGGGAGTGACCAGAAGTCAGAGAGACACTGACAAATTCTCCGCTATGTCACACCCTAGCACCATGGCCTCAGTGTCTTCATCTGTATAATGGGGCTGTTCACAAACCTGATGTGTCCCTGTCCATAAGAATCCAACACGTGTTTGGTGTGCAGCAGGGGGTCATCTGGCGCTGGGACCCTTCTCTCCGTCTGAGCCAACTCTGTGTCCAGGATGCAGAGACAAGAACTGGTTACAGCTCCCGGTAGTGCCAGCTCGTTGGAGCAGGAGGCGCCGAGTCCCATGGGAGCTCAGGGCAGAGGAGGCTGGGCTCTGAGGCCCAGGCATCACTCCTACATCTATCATTCCTAAACGGGTGTCCTCAGCTGATGAGCACGCAAACCAGTGCTGACCAAGAAGCAGAGTGGCAGGACAGTAGACGAGACCAGGTCAGGATGACACAGACCATTCGGGGATGGATGGTGTATCCATGTCCCCCAGACCCTGGGACCGTCAGCCCCCGGAGGGCGAGGATAGTGCCTAACTCAACACTGAATCCTCAGAACCCAGCCAGGCTGGGTACTCACAAAAACTCAGCGAAGGACTTCCCTGCTGGCCCAGTGATTGGGAGCCTGCCTGCCGATGCAGGGGACACGGGTTCGATCCCTGGTCTGAGAGATTCCACATGTTGTGGAGTAACTAAGCAGCTAAGTCGCTAACCAACTACTGAGCCCGCGAGCCCGGCGGCCTGTGCTCTGCAGCGAGAGAAGTCACTGCAGCGAGAAGCCGGAGCGGCACAGTAGAGAGCAGCCCCAACTCAGCCAGAGGCCCGAGCGGCTCAGTAGAGAGCACCCCCAACTCAGCCAGAGGCCGGAGCAGCACAGTAGAGGGCAGCCCCAACTCAGCCAGAGGCCGGAGCGGCGCAGTAGAGAGCAGCCCCAACTCAGCAAGAGGCCGGAGCGGCGCAGTAGAGGGCAGCCCCAACTCAGCCAGAGGCCCGAGCGGCGCAGTAGAGGGCAGCCCCAACTCAGCCAGAGGCCCACGGGCAGCAATAAAGACCCAGCACAGCCAGAAACAGACTAATTTTTAAAAGAACTCAGTGAAGCTTCTTGATAAACAGAGTGAAGTGAAGTGAAGTCGCTCAGTCGTGTCCGACTCTTTGCGACCCCATGGACTGTAGCCCACCAGGCTCCTCCCTCCATGGGATTCTCCAGGCAACAGTACTGGAGTGGGTTGCCAGTTCCTTCTCCAGGGGATCTTCCCGACCCAGGGATCGAACCCGGGTCTCCCACATTCCAGGCAGACACTTTAACCTCTGAGCCACAAACAAATGAGCCCCCAGTGACATCCTCCATGTGTTTCTGGTGGTTCAGTGGGGAGGGGGCCTCCTGGGTGGAAACACTGATTCCTGTGCGATTCAAGTCTCCTGTACCACACCCCTTAAAACTGAGGTGTCACCGAGGGGCCTGGACTGTGGGGCCAGTTCTAGGAGACATGAAGACCAGATAAAGTGAAAGTGAAGTTGCTCAGTCGTGTCTGACTCTTTGCGATCCCATGGACACCAGGCTCCTCCATCCATGGGATTTTCTAGGCAAGAGTACTGGAGTGGGTTGCCATTTCCTTCTCCAGGGAACTTCCCGACCCAGGGATCGAACTCAGGTCTCCCACATTGTAGACAGACGCTTTATCGTCTGAGCCACCAGGGAAGACCAGCTAAGGCTACCCCAAAAGAGGAGAGGCTGAGCCTCCACTTCCTCAGCCTTACGTGGGGATGATGAAGCAGCCACCCCGGCGTTCTGGGCCGCCAAGAGGACCGGATGATGTGACAGAAGGGAATGAGGAGAGCTGGGCACCTCGGCGGCCCCAGCCCTCCATCTCAACTGTCTCTATCTCTCAACAGATTTCAGCTGTGCACCCACTGTGGGCAAGGCTCTGTGGTCTGGGAGCCGCACCCGGGCTGGAGGTCAGCCTAGAGACCAGTAGGGGCCCTGAGCACCACCAAGGCTGGGAAAGGCAGACAGGAGGGAAAAGTGGCAGTGGCCCCAGCGCATGGCTCAAACGGGAGCTTAGTAAATACTGGGCTACAATGAGGCAGACAGAGGTTAGTAAATACTGGGCTACACTGAGGCAGACAGAGGGATGCACAGACGTATGGCTGGGGACAGAGGAATAAAGGAAGCAGTGGGCAAGACTCAGACCTCCGGTTTCTGGTTCCTCCTGATCCCATGGAGGCGGTTTGCTATGCACTGTCCCCCGAAACCCACAGCCAGATCCACACTCTTCCGGTGGCCCCAAGGAAGGACCTGTAAACAGCGTGCATCACAGCCTGAAAGCCTTGCCCACGTGTCTGCCTCCCATTCTGTCCCTGCTTGCCTCTTCCCAGATATCTCTCTGCTCGTCCACTCTCTGCCTTTCTGTCTCATTCTGCTTTTCTCAGTCGATGGGTCCCTCCCTCTTTCTTGCTGTTTGCTTCTCTTTCCAGCGCTCTCTCTTCTCTTTTCTTACCTCCGCCCCATCACGCATCTGTCTTCCCAACTCCCCTGTGAAAGCCCAGCTTCCAGCCGCCACAGGTGTGTCTGCAGATGTTTTACCCAGACATTGGTTGTAAGCAGTGAGAGAGGGTGAAGACAAAGCAGACATCCTTGTTGAAAGGCAGCATAGCTAGAAGCCCAGCAGTGACCCCGGTCACGAGCAGGGGGAAACCGGCATCCCTGTCATGCCCCACCCTACCTGTGGATCACCCCTCCTCCCCACTCCTCGCTTTCCTTTGGTCGAGTCCTCCTGACTGCCAGAAGGTGGTGAGGAGGAAGGGGGCGCCCGGGGAGAGGGTGTCACCTAGCACAGAACCTAATGAAAGGATACCATGGGACCACTGGTAGTCTTCACTAAGAGGCTCCCAGCCAAAGTCCTACCACCCTGGCCAGAAGCATGGGGATCTGTCTGTGAGGCGCAGCACCAAACCCATCCGGCGTGGGCCTGAGACCAAGACGTGCAAGGCCGCTCGGCACAACAGCAGTGCTGGTCACTTGCACACGTGGGCCAGCACTTCACAATTTTCAGGGCCCTGACACTCCACCCACCCATTCAACAGATACTCCTGAGCACTCCACTTTGTCAGCAAAGGTCCGTCTACTCAAGGCTATGGTTTTTTCAGTCGTCATGTATGGATGTGAGAGTTGGACTATAAAGAAAGCTGAGCGCCAAAGATTTGATGCTTTTGAACTGTGGTGTTGGAGAAGACACTTGAGAGTCCCTNAGCCTGCTGGTAAGGTTGTTTACAAGGTTACTGATGACCACATCTAAGTTAGGTCCTCAGTGAGGGGTCACCAAGGGTGCCCTCGAGACTTGACTCTTTCGACTGAGGTTCAGGGAGGGAGCAGTCTAGCCACCGGAGAAGATGCGGGAGCATCTCCTGGCCAGCCGGAGTGGCTGAGCCCAGTCTGGTGGTCCCCGTGGTACAGAGGCCGTGGCATTCACGCCTCACAGCCAGTCCCCGCCACACCCTCTCCCAGGGTGCTCTGTGCCAGCCTGGCATGCCAGCATCAGCTCTGCCTGGCAAATTGGGCTCACTTTTACTGTATTGTTTCCAAGCCATTTGGCTTTATCTCTGCAAGAGTGACACGCTCAGTCTTTCCACTTCCTAAGGGCTGGAAGCTCATTCCTTTCCCTCCCTTGGGCCTGAGGAGACTGTCAACACTATGTCCATGGAGAGAGACTGGGAAATAATGAAATTAGCAGTAACAATTCAATAATTATTGAAAGTCCTGATTATTTGAGACTGATGGATATTAATGGGAAAAAGGCTATGTGAAAGTGAATCCACTTAAAATATTGATCAAAAGATGCAGCTGCTGCTGCTGCTAAGTCACTTCAGTCGTGTTCGACTCTGTGTGACCCCATAGACGGCAGCCCACCAGGCTCCCCCATCCCTGGGATTCTCCAGGCAAGAATACTGGAGTGGGTTGCCATTTCCTTCTCCAATGCATGAAAGAGAAAAGTGAAAGTGAAGTCGCTCAGNGTTATCAACCACTGGCAACCATGTGGAGATGCAGGGAAGGCAGCTAGATGTACACATCTGAGCTCCAGGGGCAGTTCTGGCTGGGCTTATCCATTCAGGAGTCATCAACAGATGATGTGCTTCAGAGCCGCAGCCTGGAGGAGGTCACTGAGGGAGGGAGAGAGGTCAGTGGGGTGAGGAGGACCCAGCGAAGGGGGCCAGAGACAGCAGACAAGTGGGGAGATCAGGAGACTGTGGGGTCAGTGAGGAGGAGAGTAAGCACAGGCAAACACTGCTGCTGGGCGGAGAGACAGAGATGACGGTGGCCTGAGCCCCACCGAGGCCACGCGAACCTCGGCAGGAGCAGCACAGCTGGGGACGAGGAATCCTAGCACAGGCCCAGGGAGAAGAGAAGAGAAATGGGACAAAGAGCACAGCTGACTCTTTCGAGGAGCTCTGCTCTAAAGCAAAGAATCGAGGCGGTATCTGAAGAGGGAAGTGGGTCCCGAGGTTTGTTTTGTTTGTAATAGGGTAGAAAACACAGTTTGCTTAAGTGGGGATGGAAATGACTCAGCAGAAAGGAAGAGCTGACGCACCAGGAGTCACGCGCCTGCTGGGGCCATGTCCTTGAGCAGGTGAAGGGCGTCTAGTGTATGGTCTGTCTGACGCCCACATGCCCCCCAGGAAGGAGGGCAGGGGGCACCGTCCTGTTCTCAGATGAGGACACGGAGGGAAAATGGCTGGCCTACTCCT
Organism: Oreotragus oreotragus; assembly: GCA_006410675.1. NCBI lineage: Eukaryota > Metazoa > Chordata > Mammalia > Artiodactyla > Bovidae > Oreotragus > Oreotragus oreotragus. Next base: position 159,158 of record SJYX01011826.1, read on the forward strand.
CCAGAACATTCACCCGGGAGTTCCCTTCCTTCCTCACCTGCCCCTGCTCAAAAATCTCCTCTACCTGCCCCCTGTACCTGCCACCCCAGGCAGGGCAGGAATCTGCACTTGAGCCTGCTCCTTAGATGCTTCTCACATGCACTAATGTGTGACAGTCACTGCTCTAGGTCAGCAGGTGTCAGACTTCTTTTTTTTTTTAATCTCAGATCCTTATCAGGTGGCGTTAGTGGTAGAATCCACCTGCCAATGTAGAAGACGCAAGAGACTCAGGTTCAACGCGTGAATCAGGATGATCCCCTGGAGAAGGAAATGGCAACCCACTCCAGTATTCTTGCCTGGAAAACTCCCATGGACGGAGGAGCCTGGCAGGGTACAGTCCATGGGGCTGCAAAGAGTTAAGCACGACTGAGCATGCGCTTCCTTTCCCTGCCTATCAGGAGAAAACCTATTCATTTCTAAATCATAGACATAACCTCTATTCTTATATATTCCCAAAAATACTTCATCACTTGCTAGGTGTGCAGCCTTGGGCAAGTTGCTCGAGTAACCTCTCTGTGCCTCATTTTCCACGCCCATAAGATGGGTGATAATAAGAAACCCTACTTACATGGCTGTTTCAGCAACCACAGTTGTTGAAAACACAGGCAGTGCTCAGAACATTGCCTGACACTTAAAAATCATCAATATCATTACACCAAAAACAAGATAGGTCATAAACATCAATCATGTTCTAATATTTCTCCCCCTCTCCATAGGTCATCTTTCCCTATTTCGCCCCCTCTCCATAGGTGACCTTAGTACTCCACCTTAGCAACTGCCGGACCACACTGGGAGGCCCCCAAGGACAAGAACTGTCTGTCTTGTCATCTTTTTATCTCCAATGCCTCTCAGAGGGCCTGGCACAAGCAAGCGGGCAATCAACTGTTGCTGGAATTGAGACCCACCATGGTTGAGGTCCTGTTGTGAACCACACATCACCTAGTCCCTGCACCAAGCACCGAGGTGGGGATGGGTGTTCCATTTGCAAGGGGAGGGACTGAGGCTCCAAGGGGTCAAGAGATTGGTCTAAGGTGGCAAGGCAAGTTACAGCAGAGCTGGGGCCCAGGCTGGGGCGGCTGGACGCCTTGTCCCCTGGTTAGCAGCGGCCTCTCCCCATCAGAGGGGTGCAGCCAGAATACACTGCCAGGATCCGGCCATTTGGGGGGCCAGGACTGGCTCTTAGTTTGCCTGTCCGCCTGCCTTCCAGCAGAAGAGAATTAGCTGGACCAATGCACACACACCTCATAATTAGCAGAAGCGCAGAGGAAAATGGAGCCTAGATGTGAGCAGGAAAGCTGGAAGAGGGAGACCCTGACCTGGCCACCCTGCCCCCCTCCCCACCACCGCCCTGCAGCTGAGCCCCGTCTGAGCCAGAGATGCACCACTGCACCTTCCCTTCACCTCCCGCCTCCCGCCAGGCCGAGCTGCAAATCAGCCAGCAAGGCTGCATTAACGGATTTCTGAAATGTCACCAAGAACAAAGCTACCCTTTCTGCCAGCCCCTAGTATTTACAAGCAAGCACAAATCTGTGAGAAAATTCAATTGAACGCAGATGGCAGGAAATTCCTCTAAAATGACAGTGGCCAAATTCAAACCACAAGACATGAAAATAACCCAACATACTAGACATGAAGAACGTATCTTATAGACCGCTCCTCGTGCGATTTGCAATCTGTGATTGATTACCAGGAAGACAGACTGCAGATTTATTGGACTTCTGTAGAACACGGATTCCATTTGCAACAATTAAACCTTCCGTGGTTGAGAGAGGGGTCGGAGGGGGCTAGAGGGAGATGGTGAAGTTAAGGAATGCAGTGTGAAGCTGATAAAGGCTGGTGTTAGCACCCATCAAGCTGGGCGTCCGCTGGCAGGGGAGGGTCTGGGTGTGGGTGCAGCTGAAACCCCAGGCACCTGCCATTAGGTTGGAGGCCCAGCTTGAGGCAGTGGGCTGGGGGCAGAGGTGTGCTGACAGGCTTCTGAGGGACAGGTATTTGCAGATCTGCTGACCCTCTGGGTATACGCGCTAGACTAGAGGCATCCTCACAATGGCGATTGTTCTGGAGGTGCTAAGGGAAAAGAGGACACAAAGAATCAGCAAGCTGAGGGACTGACCCTGCTTCTTTTCCCCAGGGCTTGCACAAAGCAGACATCACTAACAGATCACACCATCTCTTTCCTGCTAAGCTCAGAATTCTGCTCAACATGGTTCCCCAGGCAGCACTAGCAAGTGACCGAAGCTGGGCTAAGAGTGGAAACCTGTTCGCCAGCCCTGGGTTCAAGCGCTGGGGGAGCCTCGTGGGGTGTGCTGAAGCTGGAGTGCTGCTCCGGCATTGAAGGAAACAGGTGTGTTTAAAATCCTAATGATCTCAGCACAAGCTAATATGCTCCAGGCTCTTGCATGTGGAATGGTCCAGGAGTTGAGATTCAAATCAGTCAGCTAAGCAGTCAGAGATTCAAATCTGCACTACCAAGTTAAGTTTCTTTACCAAGTGCCTGACACCCAACATCTGAAAGATTCCATCCAGCTCTCAGTCCTCAGAGGGGCTCAGATTTCTCCAAGGGAGATGGGGGAGAAGAGTCACACACGGATTAAAGACGCCAAGGGACTTCCCTGGTGGCCTAGAGGTTAAGAATCCACCTCCCAAGGCAGGGCTTCCCTGGTGGCTCAGCTGGTAAAGAATCCACCTGCAACACAGGAGACCCTGGTTCAACTCCTGGGTCGGGAAGATCCACTGGAGAAGAGATGGGCTACCCACTCCAGTATTCCAGCCTGGAGAATTCCATGGACTGTACAGTGTCACAAAGAGTCAGACACGCCTGAGCGGCTTTCACTTTCCAATGCAGGGGATGCTGGTTCGAACCCTGGTCAGGGAAGTAAGACCCCGCATGCCTGGGGGCAGCTAAAGCTCACGCACCGCGACAACCAAGCCCAAGCGCTCTGGAGCCCGTGCTCCGCCCACTACTGAAGTTTCTGCACGCTGCAACTAGAGAAATTCCGAGAACCACAATGAAGAGTCCGCACGCCGCAACAAAGACTCGCGCGGCTGAAAAAACAAAGACGGCCACTAAGAGGTGGGGCTGGGTCTCTCTCTGAACGCAGCTGGGTGTGACTGCCTTGACAGATGCAGCATGGCAGAGGGAGCCTGTTCCTGACACCGCCTTTCTAAGGGCCAGCAGCTTCCCTCTTGGTCCCGGAGCCCTGAACTGCCACACAAGAAGTCCGATGACCCTGCTGGAGGCGCCCCAAGGAGACTGCACAGAGAGATGGTAGAGCCCAGCTGAGCCCAGCCTCCCAGCCACCCTGATCCATGTGTCAGCACACAATCAATCTGTCCTGGGCCCTCCAATCAGACCAGATGCCAACTGAATACCACCAAAGTGACCCCAGTCGATGTCATGTGAGAAGGTTCAACCAGAAGAGCCTTGCCCCAAATTCCTGACCCACAAAATTGTGAGACACAGTGAAATGTTTGATCTAAACCACTACATTTTAGAGTGGCCCATTCTGTGGCATCCATCCTTGCCCCCTTCCTCCCAGCCTCACTTTCATCCTCATCACTTCAGCGTGGAGAGCTACCCTGGTCTGGCTTCCCGGCTTCCCATCTGGTCCCATCCAGTCAGATCCCCTTGGCTCCATGACCTTGATCATGTCCACCCTCTCTCCGCTGGTGCCCAAAGCCCTGTAGGGTCCTGACCACCCCTCCAGCACCCTACCTACCACTCCCCTCCCCACCTCTAGGCTCACCAGGCCGCCGCGTGGAGCACACTCTTGACAGGCTCGCTGCTCCCTCTGCCTAACGCCCTGCTCCCTGTTGCCTCTCGGCAAAGTCTTCTCCATCCCTCAGTGCCCAGCTCAAACTCAGGGCATCTGGTAGTTACCTACTCCAGGATTCTATCGTCTTCACCATCCTGTAGTGTCATTATGCACTTGACTCTCATTATAAAGGCAGCATGAGAAGAGGAAGAAACTCTTGCGTTTTTGTCTGCCCTGTGTTAACGTGGCACCTGGCATGGAGTCCAATAGTGTCTTATTGAATAAATTAATCAAATAAATGCAAGACGCAGGAAGTTCAGTACATATTCTGGCCCCAACCTGTCTGAAGGAAAAGAAAACATGACGAGTTGAATTCCAACAAGCAGCACAGCAGAGATTACAGGTTCAAGTCAGAGAAGGGAGAGGCCACCGGAAGCCCAAAGAGCCACAGAGGACCTCCTAGAAGAGGAGGATCATGCTGGTGTCAGAGGCTCCTCCTCCAGGAGCTCCCCCAGAGAGTCCTCGGGGCAGAGGCTGCCCCTAAACACGCACTCACTGCACACGTCTGACTGCATCACAGGCGCTCCTCATGCACCCCGCGCCCCACTCACTGCTGCATCCACAGCATGCAGCCAGGGGGTCAGCGACAAGGGCGTCGTAACCAGGCGGCTTGTCTCTCCTCCCTCTCAGGGACAGGGACCAGCAGAGGAGCCCACCCAGGGCAGGCAGGAAGCGGTGGAGTTGTTGAAATGAAGGAGGGGGAGATTAAGGAGGCTGTGTGGGAGGAGGAGGGTCAGAGAGGCCTGAGGCAGGCACCAAGGAGCCCCGGGGCACTGGCCTGTGAGCCTGCAGACCCCTGTGGGCCGGAGACAGCAGCAGGTTCGTGCATCAGTGCCTAGAACAGACTAGTGAATGCCAATGCCCACTGAACACCAGCCTGGGCTCCGGGGTCACTGGAGGATGAGCCGGGCCCTGAGTGACAGCCCAGGGAAGGGATGGATACTTTTCCAAAGTGGCAGCAAACGGCCAGGCCCAAAGCTTGGCCGTCACACTCAGGCAAGGGAGCACCAGAGAAGGGCAACCAAGGCAACAGGGAGCAGAAAAACTCAGAGAGCTGGGCTCTGCACAGAGGAGAGCTGTTCAGCACTGGGATGGGCTGACTACACAGGTAGTGAGCTGTCCATCCCAAGACCTTCAGCCGTCGGGTAACCTCAGAATGTCAGGCCTGGACAGTCTCTTAATCTTCCTTATTATGCACATGGGGACACTGAGGCCCAGAGAAGCAGAAGACCCTGCTCAAGGTTGCTCAGTGAGTGAATGACAGAGCAAGACTTGCACCCTGGCCACTCCTCCTAGTCAGGACAGCACTCCACACAGACCCTCCTCAGCTGATTCACAGCCAGGGATGCTTATGAGGGGGCCTACAGGCAAAAACAGACACCCCCAGGCCCCTCCCACGGAGACCGAATCCCAACCCCAAGGCCCTGCAGCACAGAGAGGGCTGTGCCACGCTGGGAAAGCTGTTCAGAGACTTGGAGCATCGGTCTGCTCACCCACCTGCACGATGGAAATAAGAATAGATCCCACCTCAAAGGGTCTGTGTGAGGGTCAACAAGATAAAAAACACTCAGGACAAGCCCAATGTGATGCAAAGGCTACTCAATAAACATCAGTCGTCATCTTTTTTTAAAAACAAACATTTGAGACACTGGAATGGAAAGGACCCAGCTTTGCTCACTTCCGGCTATGTGACCTTAGGAAGCCCTCTTTCCCTCTCTGAGTCTCTCTGCCTTGTCTAAAGGGAGTGATTTGGGTAAATGATCACAAAGGTCCTGACTAGCTCAAAGAGTCTTCACATCTCCTCTAGGTTTTCCCAGACATTCTCTGAGTTGGGGAGCCATCTCATTAGCATAGGAGAAGCCTGGCCCCTTATCTAGACACCTCAGGTGGGGATAAACATCCAAAAGGCATTAGGGCCTCCCTTAAGAGGCCAAGGAGCCGCTGCCTCATTCCCATCCTCCAGACCTCTGGCAAGGCCTTTCTTGGCTCACTTCACATGCACCCCTATCCCCATGCCTCTCTTGCCTCATCATTCTCCCTTCTCAGCAAGGAAGGGACAGGTCTCTAATCAATGCAGTAAGAAAAAAAAAAAAGCTGACATTTATTTAGCACATACTATGTGCTGCTTTCTGCACCAAGCCCTTTGCTTATCACTTGTCACGGCCGCTTCTGGATGAGGATGGTGTACCCACTTGTACCTAAAGAAGCCAGTTCAGAGAGAGGAAGTGCCTGGCCCCTGGTCACACGGACCCTGGCCACACTGGTAAGGTGGCAGGAAAGAGACTAGACCTCAAGCACACACGCCACCCTCTGGCACCTTCGAGTCCCCAGGGTGAGTAAGGACCCTAGGAGGGACAGAGCTTAGATCTCAAGTCTCCTTGAACCCGACGCTGGGCCTGGAGTCAGGGAAAGGGGAGAGCCTGGGCCAGTCTGGAAAGGGGAAGGAGGTGGCGGGAGCAGGATCCGGGGCTGCAGGCAGATTCAGACCCCTGAGCAGAGCCCAACCTAGACCTTCCTCTCTCTCATCTTCTCATCTGGCTGGCTGGGGGAGGTGGGGGCTCTCTGCGGTGCTCAGGTTTACAGAAATGCACTCCCCCAGGACTCAGTGGGGAGGATCAACTACAATGAGAGCAGTGGGCACTATGAATCAAAGCGCAGCCCACCCGAGCAACAGCTCTCCCAGCCGGGCAGCATGGACTACAGTGGACAGCCACAGTCCGATTCCCTGGGAGGCCACAGGGCCAGGTGGAACGTGCACTGGCAGACCCACATCTGAATGTGGCTCCATGACCTGTCCACTGAGCGGCTGCAGGCAACACCCACTCCACTCCATGCCCACAGTAAGGTAATCAATGCATGTGTATGTGTACATGTATATATATTTCAGTGCTGCCTAACTCATGGGATACAATCAGAAGAAAGGCAACGTGGGAAATACTAACACTTTTTGGGAGTCAGGGACAAGGCTGGGGTCCCTGCCTGTTGGGAAGGCAGAAAAGCAAGTGACTGGTGACAGAGAGAATGTCTGAGCACTGCAGGAGCCCCAAAAAGGCCCCTTACCCACTCAAGAAAGTTTGAGACGTCTTCCTGGAGGAGGCGGTATTTGAGTTGGGCAGGAGCATGGGGTTGGGGAGACTGAGGACAGCACATGGGTGCAGAGAGGCAAAGGAAGGACTGAAGAAGCAGTTCACGATGGCTTGTTTGCTCGGCTCCGCATCTGAGCTCTGTCCTGAAACAAACTTCTTCTCCCAAACGCCTAATTTACTTTTATCAAAAACAATCCCTCAACACTGACTGCTCCCCAAATGTCTAATCTTCTAAGCTCCCCTTAGAAGTCTCCCCTTTGAAGCACTCTGTTTGAAACAGGCCCACACAGTTGGAAGGCCGTTAGAGGAGAGGGGCTGAAGAGGACAGGACTGAGTTTCTGGGCTCAGGATGGACCTTAAAGGCCTTCTGATTCAAGGAGATCTAGGAATGCACTGACCTGTAAGGATCAAGCAGAGCTCAGACCCCCAGCTGCACAGCCCAGGGCTCCTTCTCACATCGCTGCCCACATGGTCTCCATTTTGCCCTCTTTCTGGGGCAGCCCCAGGATATGCCCTAATAGTGGGGGAGGGGACAAGGTAGGCTGGGACCGGGGACAGATGGGGTTGGGGGCAGGGCACGTGGATAACATCTGGTCATTTGGAAGGTCATTCAACCCAGGGCTGCACATCTGGGGAGACAAACCTCCTATCCTGATGTCTCAACCAGGCTAGGCATCGCCAGACCAGCTAGGACCAGGGGGTCGGGATGCGGAACTACAGATTGGGAGAGAGACCTCTGCTTGACTCACGTAGTGAGCTTCCTATCCCTGGAGATACGTAATCAAGTGGCTGAGCTGCTGCTACAGAAGTGAGGCTTGCTTNCAGACCAGCTAGGACCAGGGGGTCGGGATGCGGAACTACAGATTGGGAGAGAGACCTCTGCTTGACTCACGTAGTGAGCTTCCTATCCCTGGAGATACGTAATCAAGTGGCTGAGCTGCTGCTACAGAAGCGAGGCTTGCTTTGAATGGAAGGTTAAACTGAAAATGAAGAGTCCACACATCTCTTCTACCAACTTAAGTCCCAGCCTCATAAGCTGGGACAACCTCAAGCAAGTCACTGCAATTCCTGGGGTCTCAGATTTTTCTTGTCAAACAGGATGTTCGTTCCTGGTTGATGGCCCTTGTGAGGGCCAGATGGGAGCATGGACGTGAGGGAGCTTGGCCAAGTACAAAGCGCTATAAAAATGCACGGCATTGTTACCATTTGAAACAGACGTTCAGAGGAGTGGGCCCCATGGGACCGAGAGAAACGCCTCCTTCCTTCTACTGGAACCATGTGTTCTCAATGAGGTAATGGAGGAGAAAGCACTTTGTAAAATGTAAATCCCCACACAAATGGTAGTTGTTATCATCGCCATTATCCTGATGACGACGGTGGGGATGCTGATGATGACGGTGAGCGCTGTTCTCCCATCTCCAGCCGCGGGGACCCCAAGAGGCCGAAAATCATCAACCTGTAGGTCCCCAAAGCAGACCTGTCACCTGCCGGGCCATCAGCTTCCTGATTTGGAGGTGGCTGAGGAGCAGTTTCCGACAGGCCTGGCCAACCCCAAAGGGCCTCTGCATCTCCAGAGGATACCCCACAGGTATCCCAGGTTCAGCCAAGCTTCCTCCAAACCCAACCCCAACCTGCTCTTCCTTTTTCACCTCCAGACACCCAAGGCATCATTGTAAATGACTACGTCTGCCCCGAGTCCCTCTGATCACCAATAATAATGACTAATAATGAGAGCTAATGTTTACTGTGCCCCATATACATGCAAAGACTCCTCTAAGTCCTCTTCAAAGCTATCTCCCCTACCCCATAAAGAAAAGATTGTTAACATCCCCATTTTATACATGAGAAAACTAAAGCACAGAAAGGGTATGTAACCTGCCCAGGGTCACACAGCTGATAAATACTGGGGCCAGGGTTTGAACTCAGGCATTATGCAGCCAATTAACTGCCTCTTCCATCTCCTAAGTGTATTTCACATCCCTCCTCATGAACACTGCTGCCACCCTAGTCCAGGCCACCAGCACCTCTCATTTCAGCCCACTATGACCACCTGTCTTGACACACCCACGGTAGATTCCATGAGGGACTGGACTTGTCTGGTTCTTCTCTAGGCTCCTAAATTCTGGCACAGGGGTGGGACCAAAGCTGGCCAGCCTCAGTGAGTGCCCATTACACTGAACCGAGCCAAACACGTGCAGGAGGCCTGGGGCTGCTAAGGCTGATGAAGGGGCCACAGGCAGCAAGAGGATGGCCTGTGGTGCCAGGCATGGGCTGAGTACTTTCCATGCCTCACCCCACTTCATCCACACGAGACTCCCCCAGGTGCAACTGTGCCCCTGGACAGATCCAGCTTCCCTCCACTCACCAGCTGGAGAGTTCTCCTCTGGCCTGCAGAGGAGAGCAGCGGGCTTGATTTCAGACGGGAGACGAGGCTGACCTCTGAGCTCCCACTCCACGGCCCTTCACTGCACTGTGCCTCAGTCTCCTCGAACATCCCGTGGGGCAAGTCAAACCATCCTCAGGGTGGTCGAGACAGCTGAAGGAGGGCGCATCAGTGGATTGCTGGCACAGCTCTGGTATGGAACCGGAGCAACACTGCTGCCCACGCTCCACGGAGGTCTCTCCTGAGGGAGACTGCTGGAGCCAGGGGTGAGGACAAAATGTTCCGAGGCGGAGCCGTGGCTCCCTCTGGGCCAGCAGTCAGGCAGCCCCAGGCACTGACCTTTATAAGGGGTCATGATTTATGGGCTCAGGTTGCAGGGAAAGCCTCCTCTGATGTGGCTCCAGACACCTATTAAAGGAGCCGGGAGACCAGCACAAGAATAGCCCAGGGGGCCCCATCCCAGGCCGGTCCTCCCTGCCCATTCGCTTCCTTTCTGCCTTCTCCTAGCCCACAGAGGATGACATGGCTGGATGGCATCACTGACTCAACGGACATGGGTCTGAGCCAACTTCGGGAGAGAGTGGAGGACCGAGGAGCCTGGCATGCTGCAGTCCATGGGGTCACTAAGAGAGACAACTTAGCGACTGAACGACAGCAAAGCCCACAGATTTGGAAGCGGCCAGGAAAGCCAGCTCAGAAAAAAGCAGACAACCAGAACGTGCTCTCCACTCAGTCCCACCCCAGCCAGAGTCTGAAGCAACCCGACAGGGTCCGCCAGGCGTCCCCCCGGGGAGAGCCCGGCTCGCTGGAGATTCAGGTGTGCTGCCAGCGGAGAAGCGGCATCCCTGGGCTCCTGCCTGAGCAGGGCTCTGGCTTCGGGACGGCCACCATGGGAGCAGGGAAACCAGGACAGAGGCAACATCATCCCGGTGAGCACGACAGTGGGGTGAGCCAGGATGACCGCAGGCACAGGACGGGACTCAAAGGGCCAACGTCTGCCTGCGTGGCGAAGGCAAAACCACCAAGATCTGGGGATGAATTCCATGTAGGGTGCTGGGGAGAGAAGGAGCTCCAAGGCTTTGGGCCTAAGCAACCAGCAGGAAAATGGGGGAGGCTGGGGTGTTATCGGGAGTTCAGCTCTGGAAGTGCTACGTCTGAAATATCAGTTAAGACATCCAGCTGAAAAATGGGGCAAACAGAGTTGAGGTCCAAGCCGGAAGGAGAAGCATGGGATTCACCCGGTGACATTTAAAGCCATTAGCGTGGAGATCACCCAGGGAGTGAATGCAGACGAGAAGCTAGAAGCCAGGTGCCCACGAGCACTCAGACATCAGCAGGAGGAACCAGCAAAGGTGAGTGAGCAGCTGCCAGGGAGGGAGGAGGAGGGAGCACCACGAGGTGTCCCGGAAGCAGCGAAGAAAGTGTTTAGAGGAGGAGGGAGCGAGCCAGTGTGTTGGATGCTACAGAAAGGTCAACTCGGGTGAGGCCTTGGAACCACTCCTGGATCCAGGCACCTGATGGGGTGACTCCTGAGATGGGGCCAGGAGCCTGAGTCGGGAGGATTCAAAGAGGACAAGGAGGAGAGGGAGCGGGTACTAACTCATTTAATACTCACAACAGCCCCAGGAGGTCAGTACAACTTTTCTCATTGTTTTAAATTTAAAACAACAGAAATAAACGAGACTCAGGGAGGGCAGCCAGCGTGCCCACACAGGTCACACAGCCAGGCTGTGAGGCCAGGCAAGCTGGCCCCGAGGCCGCTGGTCTCACACACCCTGCTCTGCTGGTCTTCATTCTGATGTGCACACTGCTGCCTGTCTACTGAATACCGCCACGTGCCAGGGCTCGCTCTTTGCAACACCACCTAGACAGCACGGCGTGTCCCTCCACAGCCGCAGGTTGGCTGTGACTGCCCACCTTGAAAACCAGGAGACCTGGGCTCGGAGTTAGCAAGAGGTGAGGCCTGCATTTGAACCCAGGTCAGGGTAACTCTGATGCCTGTGCCCTTAACTGATAGCATCAGGATGGCCTCCTGAGTCCCATGGGATCAGACACTCTGTCTACACAAGGAAAGGCCAACCCCCAACACAGGGCCCCCAGATCCCACTGGTTAACAGAACCCAAGCATCATGGACAGCTCTTGGGGTCCCTGCCCCGTCCCCAGCTTCATCTTCTGCCCTACCTCCCACCACACTGCAGTCATTTCTGGAGATCCAAACCCTGGTCCAGCAGACTTGGAGTCCAGCACAGAGAGGTGCAGAGCCCAGGCAAGCCCCTGAATGGTGGCAACAATCACATCCACCCCCTACGTCCTCTAGAGCACCTCCCTAAATCCCTCCTCCGCTGCTGGTCCTGGCCTCCAGCCCTTGTTCGTCCCGAAGGAGCTTGACGTAGGAGGGATGGACACAGAGAAGTGCACTGAAGTGTCTCAGGGGCTCTGAGGGAGGACCCACTGGGATGCCCGGGGTGAGAGCAGGGCTCCCATGTTCTGCACCCCAGGGTGCCCCCTCTGGATACCCAGTTACCAGCACAGGGCCTGGACCCCAGGAGGAGCTCAGAAAGGGTCAGATGGGAGAAAGGGAGTAAGGAAAGACAAGCAGAGGGAGGGAAGATTGTCTCCTACCAGGCAGGACTGGGTGATGACTGAATGCCCACTACACACATTCCTGGGCCGGCCTAGGTGCTACCTAGTCATTCATTTCACGGGTACTTACTGGGCATCTACTCTGTTCCAGACAGTGTGCTGCTGCTGCAGGTGCTGTGGAGAACAAGACAGGTGCAACCCAGCCCTCGTGGACCCTACGCACTGGCAGGATTTCCAGCTGCACAGCCCCCGTGCCTGCTCCGTCCCAGCCCCTCCTACCACGAGGTCACTGCCTGCTAGGTATCTGCCCCACTCGGACTGAGCTCCCTAAAAGGGGAGGCTGGGTCTACCTCCTCCCTGTGTGCATGCACTCAGGCCCTGGCACCAGCTGATCCCTGAGGGACCACTTGCCAGATGAAATGAACAAGCAGTGCATCCTAGGATGGGGGTAGGGCCCAGTACTGCTTTGTCAGACCAGCAACAGACACTTGAAGCTGTGCAGCCTCCATGACACATGGTAGCTACTGGTCTGGTTTTCTACCTGCTTTTTTTTTTTTTTTTTTGGCTGAAACATAAGGCATGTGGGATCTTGGTTCCCTGACCAAGGATTGAATCTGTGCTCTCTTCAGAGGGAGCATGGAGTCTTAACCACTGGACTGCCAGGGGAGTCCCCATCTGCTTATAGCTAAGTGACCCAAAGCATTAAAACAAAAGTAACTCGGCAGCCACAGCCCAGGTGAGAACGCTATTTCTGGAATGACTCTCTCTGGATTCAACACTCAACCAGCTCTGTCCAAGAACAGCTCAGCTGACAAGAACTGAGTTCTGCCCCAGCCCAAATCCACATCTCCAGTGAGGGCAGATGGCTTCCTGAGTCGCACAGCTCAGGACCAAGCAGACAGAATAACTCCAGGGGCCTGAGTCCAAACGAGGCAACAAGCCTCTTGATTATAAATCCCCCCAAAGTGAGACTGCTCCCCCAAGCCGCCATCTGCTGACTCCTTCTCCCTCCCGCCTTCTCCCTGTCTCAAACCAAAGTGACTAACACTAGGAACCCCACCAGGAACACTTTCGACAGTGAAAGGGGGTGAGGATGAGCAGAGTAATTCTGGGCAAACTCTAGAAGTGCCCTGGGCTCGGGTGTAAAACAGGAGAATGCATCTCATTTGAAATTAGTTATAGCCGTGCGTGTGGGCGCACTAAGCCACTACAGTTGTGTCCAACTTTTGGCGGCTCTTATGTCCCCTGCGTTGGCAGGCAGGTTCTTTACCACTAGTGCCACCTGGGAAGCCCAGTTATTGCCATAGTTACATAGTTACCAGTAAAGAATTTTTCAAAACTCACTCACAGAAGAACAGGAAGGTGGAAACCTGTCAATAGCAGAAGATGTTTTTAAAGGACAGAGGATTTTGAGGGATGGAGATGCTTGTATGCACTGAGTCAAGTTGAGATTTCAAGATGCATTTGTTCAGGTGTAAAACTCTCCTCCCAGGCCCAGCTAGGTTACCTGGGGTACCAGGCTCAGCTTCTGGCACCAAATTCTAAAATCAGCTTGGGGACCCCACTTTCTGAGAAGGCTGCCCAGGGCTGATGGCCCCAGGGATGTGGCTCCTGGGTAAGGGAAGGCTTGCTGACCCCTAGAGCCCGAGGCCTCACAGAACAGAACCAGAATCAGTGAGGGAAGTTACAGGAGCCAGATCTCACTCAATAAAAGAACTGTCTAGAAAGCAGAGAGCTTCCCATCACTAGGAGTATTCAAGGCAGACTGCAGGCCTTCCACCAGGAATGTTTTAGGGAGCTAGGCTGATGAATTTCATGTATGCTGTGGGAAATGGAACTTATATTTATTGAGCATCTTTATAAATCAGAATACACTTTGCTGCCGCTGCTGCTAAGTTGCTTCAGTCATGTCCAACTCTGTGCGACCCCATAGACAGCAGCCCACCAGGCTCCCCCGTCCCTGGGCTTCTCCAGGCAAGAACACTGGAGTGGGTTGCCATTTCCTTCTCCAATGCATGAAAGTGAAAAGTGAAAGTGAAGTTGCTCAGTCGTGTCTGACTCTTAGCGACCCCATGGACTGCAGCCTACCAGACCCCTCCGTCCATGGGATTTTCCAGGCAAGAGTACTGGAGAATACACTTTAAATATATATTATTTCATAGAATCTTCATAAGTTTTTACAGATGAGAAAACTGAGGTTTTGGAAGGTGAAATGGTTTGCTCACACTTTCAAAGCCAGCCAAAGCAGAGTAGATATCTGTCCAATCGAAGTCAAATCTGTTCAACTCCAAAGCTCCTTCCCCTCACTCTGACCTGTAACTGCTTAAATATTTCCTTCATTACCAAGAATACACCCTAGTGTTCATTCAGACTTCCTCCTCCTGTAGGATGAGGAAATGCTCAACTTCTCCATCTGGGAGTTGTGGTGGGGAAACACAGCAGGCACTGGCCAGGCCGGCAGCTGCCCACCTGCAGGGCCAGGGGGTCACGGCCAGTGGGGTTAAAGCCCTGCCTCCAGGCAGCCCGGGGGCCACTCTGTCAAGCCATTCCCACTAGTCCACGTGCTAAAATGGAACAGATGCCTAAGAGCTGACCTAGGAGGCAGTGTGGGGCAGTGAGCAGAACGCCAGAAGAGGAATCTGGAGGAGGTCTGGCCTCCCTCACGCAGGGCAAGCTGCTCCACCTTCCCCAGTCCTGCTCTCCTTTGTGCAAAGTGGAACCATACCGTCCACCTGGCCCAACTCAGAGCCGCATGCAGTTCTGCCTGCAATGTCCCCTCACTAGCCTGTCTCTGAACTCCTACACATACTCTAAGGCCCAGACCCAATGTCACCTGCTCTGTGAAGCCTTCCCTGATTACGTCCTGTCCCCGGGCCCAAAGTGAGTTACTCTGGACTTCTTTAGCACTCAGAACATCCCTGGACTATTGGACTGTGGGCCTTGGAGCAGGGCCTGTGTGTCTCCAGCTGCACAGACCGATGGGCTAGATTGACAACAAGACCTCTCTGCCCATCCAGAACCAATGGAGCATTACTGGATCTCTGTCTGCAGCCTCGGGAGCAGGTCTTCCTCCTGCTCTTCTCACCCTGCCTCCCCCACACAAAGCCTCTGTTTTCTCTCTCCTTTCTATGTCCCCCAACACCTAGCTCAGAGTTGGGCACATCATAGGATCATACCTCCCCAAATCTGTTTTTGAAAAAAGCAGCGAGAGTACCCTGGAGCGGCCACGGCCCTGCCCTTCCTCTCTGCTGGGACTGGCTGCCTGGCCCTCGGCCACTCCTTACCCCACCCGCCCGGCTGTGGTGATGCCGCGCCCTCCCCCAGGCCTAGCCTGGCCAGACTGTCCCCAGGTCCTTGCCCAGCCAGGTCACTCCAGTGCGGGCGCACTATTCCCTGAGCTGGCAAGCACACCCTGTTCCCCACAATCTCGAGCCTATAAAGGCCAGAGAGGCGCCAGTGGTCATGGAAGCCTCGTTCCAGTCTGGGTCCCCTTGAGGCTCCCTCCAGCTCCCAGAGTCCACGCTCAGTTTAGGACCGTAAGTGTTACGTCTTTAACCTCCTGTCCACACCATTCCCACATATTTTTTTTTATTAGTGGAACACTGGAGCAGTTTAGGGAGATAGTGGTGATAAAATTACTCTGAAAGGGTCTGGATTAACACTGGGGCCACTCGCCCAGGGAAAACCCAGCCCTAGATATGGAGGAAAAACAAAATAAATCCATGCCTCCAGTTAGATTGTGTTGAGAATATGAGCCAAAAGGATTTTACAGAGAGGCAGCACAGTGCAGGGGAGACCTGGCTTCAAGCCTTGACTTGATGTTTATCAACCATGTGGTCCTAGGCAAGCCACCTCCTCCAAGGAGCCTTCCCTGATTCTAGTCCCCACCCCCACCCCTGCCCAGCCCCTATCTATGGGCACCCACCACTCCTTGAGCTTCCCACATACCTCCTACTACACTGGGATTCCCTCCCTGTCAGGGACACTCAGCTCAGCGCCTGGGGCAGAGGAACCCCACGGGCTTTTGTTGGCTGGATAGACAGACTGCTGTATTGTTTAGTCGTCAAGTCATGTCCGACTCTTTGTGAGCTCATGGACTGTAGCCCACCCAGGATCATCTGTCCATGGGATTTCCCAAGCAAGAATACTGGAGTGGGTTTCCATGTCCTTCTCCAGGGGATCTTCCCAACCCAGGGATCAAAGGCTGGCAGCTGGAATCTTCACCCCTGAGCCACCTGGGAAGCCCAAGTATAGAAAAACAGAGAATAAAGAAAGTTCAATTCTCTGGTCCTATTTTTCATCTTTGAACAAGACTTAAGCCTTCCTCCACTAATCCTTTAGTGCCAAGCACATTGCCTGGTGCCAGTAAGATGATGGTGGCTGAATGAAGGGGGGAAATGAGTGGAAAACTGAGCGGCCTGGCTCCTCAGGATGGTGGTGAGGATCAGCTGAGGTGGAAGTGAAACCACTGCAAACACTTAGGTCAGGGTGGTTTGAACTGGGGTTACCAAAGTGTGGGCCACAATCCAACTGCATCAGCATCACCTGGGAACATGCCAGAAATGCACATTCCCAGGCCCTACCCCAGACCTACTGAAACAGATCCTCTGGACACGGGACCCAGGAATCTGGATCTTAACAAGCCTGTCAGCCAATTTTTCTGCACAGGAACATTTGAGAATCACTGGTTTCGATCACAGGTCTAAGTTATTTGAGTCCTCTGTTGCCATTCCCACCTCTGCAATACAGGGACAACACACGTAAGTGTGCTCAGGAGAGTCACAGGCAGCAGGCTGTCATCACTAAAAGCAGACCGCCTGCATGAGGCCCTGCGGGGAATGCAGGCTCAGCAGACCTGGCCCTCCAAAGTTCTGTGCTCCAGAACTCAGGCTCAGGATGAAAGCGCATTATACCCGAGGCACATGTAATGACGTGCTCGGCATGTGGCTGGGGTCATATGAGTGAAACCTCACGGCTGACTTAGACACCCCTGGGACTGAGCTGAAGCTGTCCCCATGAAGGATGGTGCTGCTGCTGCTAAGTTGCTTCAGTCGTGTCCAACTCTGTGCGACCCCATACACAGCAGCCCACCAGGCTCCCCTGTCCCTGGGATTCTCCAGGCAAGCACACTGGAGTGGGTTGCCATTTCCTTCTCCAATGCATGAAAGTGAAAAGTCAAAGTGAAGTCGCTCAGTCGTGTCTGACTCTTAGGGACCCCATGGACTGCAGCCCACCAGGCTCCTCCATCCATGGGACTCTCCAAGCAAGAGTACTGGAGTGGGGTGCCATTGCCTTCTCCAATAAAGGATGCTAGGAACCTGTAAGTTCCATTTTGTACAGGAGGAAACTGAAGCCAGAGAAGGGCAAGACTCGACCGAGGTTGCCTAGTCAGGGATTGCGGGCTGCTTCTTTTTTATTTTTTAATTTACTTGGCTGCACCGGGTCTTAGTTGGACTGTACGGGACCTCTGACTCCATTACAGGGTGCAGGATCTTCTAGTTGTAGCTTATGAACTCTCAGTTGCGGCATGTTAGATCTAGTTCCCCCACCAGGAATCGAACCCAGGCCCCCTGCACTGGGAGTGCAGAGTCTTAGCTACTGGACCACCAGGGAAGTCTCAACGCAGGCTTCTGTTTCAAGCAGAAGTGCCCTCTGGGGGACTCCTCACTCATCTCAGTCCAACAGCAGTGGGGACAGGCTGCCTTGCATACAGCAGGGGTCAATTCAGTACTCCCAACTCACTCCTGGCCAGGAACCTGACATGGACTGACATTCAAGGTAAAGAGAGACAGTGTCTCAGCTGGCAACAGCTGGTTCTCTTGGGCCCCCCTGCTTTGCTGGCCTGAGGTTAAAGGTGGGGGTCCAGATAACCCCAGCAACCTGGAATTCCTCCTCAAAGCAGTCTCTTTTCCTATCTCTGACTCTTAAACTCACATTCACTCATTTAGTCATTCACCAATTACTCTCTGAGCACCTCCTGTGCCAGGCTCCATGCAGGTGGCTCTAATCTCAGCAAGGACAAGAAAATCACTCATATGGGAGTATTACTGTGCTTTTAGTGCTGAGGCTCAGAGAAGTTCCAGGACCTACCTGTGGCCACACAGCTCAAGAGAGGCAGAGTCGGGCGGCCTGACACCAACGCTCATGGTCTACCCCGTGCGTCCCTGAATGAGAAGCTCAGGTCTGTGTCTGGCTTAGTCCCATATTGGGTTCCAGATTAGGCAAGTCACAGCCCCATCTGAGTGAGCCCAGGTGCCCTACAGCCGGCAGGAAAAAGATCTTCTAGCTCCTGGGCCTGTCTAGAGAAATCTAACAGAAAGAAGGAAGCAAGGAGATGTGAAAACGTGCAGAGTCCTTGCCAGGCCGCTCCTCACCACTGGCTGCAAGGCATAGACGCCTGCAGGGATTATCTCCTCACCACCCTGCAGGCAAAGGATAGCCTTCCCCCAGAGAAGCTTTGAGAAGCACAGGGCTCACAGAGGCACATGCCAGCAAAGCCTGCACTTGAACTTGGCCACACAAAGCCCGCCCAAAGACCCGGCCACCAGGACTCTCAGTCCCAACCTCCTCCCACATCCACTCCCGGCACAGGGCCCTCCCACCCTGCCCAGTCTGCCTCCTCTCCCTACCTGGCCCAACGAGTCCAGCCTGGAGCCAGCAGCCACCAGGACTCTGGCCAAGAACCCCCAGGCAAAAGCAGAAGGGCCAAATGAGGCACAGTTAAGAGGTTAAGCCTTCTTAAACAGAGCCTTCTTTTATTGTGAGGAAGAACCTACAGACTCGGTTCACAGTTCAATGAAAGGAAATTGATCCTTGGATTGAGTTGGGATTCAGCACATTAGCACCGTTTGCTCTGGTTTGGGGTCTGAGGTTTTGGTCAAGTCTGTGGGAAGCAACAATTGGGGATACCTCATTCCACAGGCCCCCAAAGGCACCGGCGTTGATGGCTCCATCTGAGGGACAGGGAATTTAAAAAGACCATCCAGGCAGGAGTTCCGGTTCTCCTTAAAGCTCCGAGAGCAGGCACTCCAGGCTGGACTGAGAGGCTTCCCTCCTTGCCCAGCTCTGTCTCCTCTTCCAGCCAGGCCGAGTGATGGACCAGCCCCTGGCTGCTCGCAGGACAGCCCAGTATCACCCCTACCCCCACACGCTGGCACAGCCAGCCAGTTTGGAACCTCTGAGCCTGAGGGCTCCAACTACATCCCCTCCCAGCCCACCCTGGTCTTCCCAAAGATCCTTCCACCAGTGCCCCCAACCCTGCACTGGGGGCCCCCATGAGCAGGTTTCCATACCAGGCACAGGCCTGGCCACAGCCAATCCTCAGTCAGAAATCACCACCCACGGGGCCTGTCACAGACACGTTCCTTAAGGAAAATCAGGCTGAAAGAAGCAAGGTGCCCAGTCCTTCTCCGACCCTTGGGCCAAGCTTTCCAGTTTCGAATGTTTGTGTCCAAGCGCCAGAAGCCCATCCATCCCTACCTCCTACAGAGAGGGCCTGACCGTCACTGTAACCCCTCCTTGGCCTCACTGAGAAGCCAGGAGCTTTAATAACCGCTTGAAGTTATTAAAATTTTTCTCTCACTCCTGCCTCACAGCAGAATGGGCATGGGCCTTGGACAAATGTGCCTTCAGTTCCCACTTCCCAATCATGCAACCTTGAGCAGACCCTCTCTGAGACTTATCTCAAACTGGGAATATCAGTAATACCCAGTTTGCCTCTGGGGTGGTGGGCACCCCCATCATCCCACCAGACCAGGCTGGAAACAGCCTGCACCTCTTCCTTTAGATCCACCCTGCGTTCCAGCACTACAGCCCCGAGGGAGCCTGTCTGTTGTCAGGAATTTTGCTGCAGAGCTGTCTTCAAAACACTTAACGACTGGAAATTCCCTGGTGGCCCAGCGGTTAAGACTCAAGCTTCAGGCTTTCACTGCCACGGACCCAGGTTCAATCCCTGGTCGGGGAACTAAGATCCCACAAGCCTCACAGTGCAGGCAAAGCAAAACAAGAAACACTTAATGATTACCCCAAGCAGAGCAGCTGGCATGTAGCAGGCACCCAGGAAACCCCAGTTCTCCTTCCTCCCCTCCCCACCCCTAGGACACAGTCCCTTGTTTCTGAGGACAGGGCACACAGTTATCCAGAGCTCGTAATTACAAACACACGTGAGGGTGTAACAAGCTTCACGCTGGGCTTGACAACTCCATCAACAGGGTGTAGCGCCTGGATTAGTTGTAATGGAAGTTAATGATTGCTGAAATGGCTTTTCACCAATTCACAAGACTGGGGGCCCTGTAGTCCCTTTCTGCACAGGACACGCAGTCAATCCTCGTCTCCCAGGTGAGAAGCCGAGGGCGCAGAGCATCCCAGCAACTTGCCAAAGCCTCACAGCCGGCGGCAACCAGGAGCTGAAGCCAGGGTCCGGGTGCTGGTTCTGGGGCCCACGGTGGAGAAGCACCTCACCAGTGACAGCCTGGTCTCACCAATACCTCACCGGGTTTCCAAAAGTTCTGCTCACCCCAGCGGCCAATCAACGAGTGATGGCCAACTGGAGGGAAAACAGCCCATTTTAGAAAGTAATAAATACGTGGTTTTTTCTTGCTAAACAAATTAGTTGACATCTGGTGATGTACAAATAAATAGAGGGGCCTCGGCCAGGCCCAGACGAGACGTCTCCCAGGGCCTGGCCCCTGCTCTGGCCCGGGGTGCCACGCAGAGGCCCCTCACTTCTCAGTTGTTCGCACACCGTCCCTGGGGGCTGCTGCGCCCTTCCCCCTTCTTTGCTGCCACATCAAGAAGCACCCAGGCCCTCTCCCCTCCCCCAGGGGAGAGGCAAGGCCTCTGCAGGCTGGCTCCCACCGCCCTGCTGTGGGGTTCAGGGCCTCAGTCCCCTTATGTGTGTGGTTACCGGTGTTCAGCCACTCAGTCGTGTCCGACTCTTTGCGACTCCACGGGCCGCAGCACGCTGGGCTTCCCTGTCCTTCACCCTCTCCCGGAGCTGCTCAAACTCATGACTGTTGAGTCGGGGCCACCATCCGGCCTTCTTGTCCTCTGTCTCCCCCTTCTCCTCCTGTTGTCCCCTCCTCCTGCCTCATATGTAAAATGGGAAGAATAGCATCTTCTGCCAGAAGTGTTATGAGAACAGAAGCACCTCAAGTCCCGACTCGTAGATCCTGGCACCTAGGAAACGGACCCCCAGTTCCCCAGTACCATCAGGTTCCCAGGAAATGTACCGGCTGTGGACTCCCGGAAGTTCAGTCAAGCCTGTCCTCCCAAACTTCTGGGGGTGATAAGCACCCCCAGCACTCCCAGCTATGCTCCCCAGCAGATCAGGCCCTGGAGAGTCTGCACCCCTTCCTGGGGATCCACACCACGTGTGGCACCACACCCCCGGGAGCCTGCCTTGTCTTCAGGACCTTGCTGCAGAACTGTCTTCAAACACAAAGGCCACCCGTCAGTCCTGGCAGCTCGGGCTGCTCCCCAACCACACAGAGGAAGAAACCGAGGCCCGGAGAGGGGAGATCACTTGCCTGGCATCAGGCAGGAAGCCAGATCTCTAGACTCCCAGCCCCAGTATGTTTCAGTTCACAGCAGTGAGAAAGAGGTGGTACTTGCCACCCCCAAGCCGTGATGGGGAGGTCACTGCAGGACGTGCTGATGGCACCTCAGCCCACAGCCTGCACAAGTGCCCAGTTCCCTTGGGACTTAAGGCTCTGGCTTCCAGAGCCACTCATTTGAATGGAACCTCACTGAGGGTGTGCGTGGGTCAGTCATCCCAGTGCTATCAGCTGGGACACAGACAGAATCAGCTGGGAGCAGAGTAAGAGTGAAACCTCCCATCCCGGGGAAGTGAGCCCTCACTCTCTGAGCCTCAGTCTCCTTAAGTGTAAAAGGAAAGCACTGGGCCCGATGACCCCCAGGGCCCACGCTAGCCAGAAACTTACTGGGATCCAACTCTCCAGGCCACCCCTGCTATAAAGCAGGGTCTGTCTGTGATCCTGGTAACCAGCCTGGCTGCTCCTTCCCTAGAGACCCGTCCTCAGCCCGAGAGGTCATTCCCCACCACCGTGTCTTCCTCCCCAGACCCAGGTCCAAAACTGACCTCCTGGTCACTGCAGCCCCTCGAGTTCTTAGCTACATCAGCAACCTGCGAGGGACCTCACTTTATCTCCCGCCACGACCTCCAGGGCACCCTGGGCCCCTGGTGTGGAGGAGTCAGGGTCCACACGGAGCGGGGTGGGGAGGCAGCAGCCACGAATGCCCCCAGCAGCAGCTGCATGACTGTGGGAGCTGGGCCCACAATTAAAATAAACCCCCGAACAGCCTTAAAATAACTACAAGGCATTTCAAGAAGATTGTACTGTTGAATTTACTGTTTGTTTACTGAGACAATCTGAGTCGGGTTTCAGATGAAAGTAGGAGGGAGACCAGATGTGAGGCTGAACGTCTGACCTGCAGGATCTGCCGCCACGGCAGGAGCCCCGCACGCCCGGGGAGCAGGGGCGTCCAGAGGAGACAAGGAAGACAGGAGACTCAGACCCCCAACCCAAACGAGGCCGGCCCGGGCCCAGAAGGCCACATTCCAGCTCCACTGGTCGGCTTCCACCACCGACACAGAGGGCTGCGTAGAGGCAAGGGTCCCAGAGAGAAGTCTGCCCTCCAGAATCTCAGAGATGAAAGTTCACACGCAGCTGTTCCCCCCTGGACAGGTCACTATGCCACTCTGAGCCGCTGTCCTCAGCCGGAAAGTACACGTCCACTTCCTATACGTCTGAGGAGGTCTGGAAAGGGCCTGGCCACAGACAGCAAGGCCAGCCCACTTCCCTACTTCTCCCTGCAGCTTGATGGTCTTTTCTTATAAAGAGTGGCCCCTAGGCCGCCCGCCTGAGGCAGCCTGGCCTGAGGAGGGCCACAGCCACGTTCTAGCATCTCCCCAAGGTCAGAAACAGGTAGGACTCTCTCGGTCTCCAGTCCCAGCCCGGAGCTGAATACAAGGCAGTGGTCCCCAGACATCTGCTGAATGAAGGAGGGAGACAGCAGGGGGTGATGGAGCCTCCACTCACTCCAGGAGGGTCGACTATCTGTCAGGTCTCAGCTAATAGATTTAAAACCTTTTCCTGTTAATGACAGCATCTGCTCCTCATGTCCTCCTGGAAAAGGCAAGGAGAGAGATTTCTATCACACAAATGTCTTCATGGGAACAGCAAGGCCCAGAGAGATTAGGAGGATTTACTTCCCTGTCCACAACCCCTGTTCTTTGGCAGTGAGTGGGTGCTATCTGTGAGGTGAGCATGGGACCTACTCACCCAAGGGCACCAGGACCAGGCAGGCAGGGCACACTGCAGGGAGAGGGGACAGCCACGGACCTCTGCTACTGACAGAGCTGCGTCACCCTGGGCAGGACACTTAACCTCTCTGAGCCTCGGTCTCCTTCTTTACAAAACAGATGCAATAAAACCCCCTCAGGACTTCCCGGTGGTCCGGAGGTTAAAACTCTGCATTCCGATACAGGAGATGTAGGTTCAGTCTCTGGTTGGGGGAACTAAGATCCCGTATGCCCCAGGGTGTGGCCAAAAATATTTTTTAAAGATTAATTTTAAAAAGACACCCCACCTTATGAACATTAAGTGAAATAATGGAAGGGAAGATGTTCTGTGAGCTCTAAACAGCACGGAAACATGAGGGCTACCATGCTATTATTATCAGAGGAGGTTTTAAAACTCACATGGTCAGAAAATAAATCCATCCTACTTGGGGAAGGGTAAGATATAGGCAAGTGTATGTGATGTTCCTGATATGAGCTGAGTGAATGAATAAACCAATGATACTCCAAACGAAGCTGCTCAGGCCATCTGAATGTGGGCTAAGACTAACTTGCCCTAATAACTAAGCAGTAGGAATGAAATGTCAAATCCAATTCCACCACCATTTCAGTGAGCAGGGTGAGATGCCTGCAGACTTGGATTTGACTGGGGTCAAGAGCCTCATCCCGGCTATATCCAAGAGGAACTTCTCCAAAAGATGACACACACGTGGTCACCACTGACATCTCCGGCCTGTAGCCAACACTGGCCCAACCATCTCAGGCCTGGACGCAGCTAGGTAGCTGGGTAAACGATTCCTAGGCCAGGGGCCCGGCTACACTGAGAGCGTCTGAGGGGTCCGAGGGGGGCCCACACCTCCCTCTTTCCCAACCTTGGGTCCACATGAGCCTCAAGTCTCCTAAATTAAGTCTAACTGCCCTGGGGTCTAGGAGATTTGCACCAGGAGAGCAGGGCCCTCCTCTGAGGTCACGGCTGTATGATGTGTGCCCGGCTTTGAATGAAGGCGGGCACGCGGCAGGCTCTGCACTGGAACTGGGAATGCAGTCGGGGGCTGAAGACCAGAAGACCACAGCCGCAGAGCTGCACGACCTCATCGCCTCTTGTCTGGGCTGCTGCGCTTGCCCCATCGCTGTTCCAGCGAAGACGCCAAGTGGGGTGGAACATGCCACTCAGAGTTGAGGAGGAGCCTGGACCCGAAAAGAGGCTTGGGAGAAATCCCATAAAACCATGTGCAAAGAGAGAGAAATGAGTGTCACCACCTGGGCCAACGTCTCCAATCAAAAGCGGCCAAGACAGACAACTCTCACAGTGCCTCTGCTGAACAAGCGAGGAGTTGAGCTCCCCACAGACACGCGTGGATGCCCACCCTGCCCTGGGCACAGCCCTGCCCTCAGGGAACTCACAAGAGACATCCCACCTGCTCCCAAACAGCCCGGAGGCTGAGAGAAGTGGCCCCGGCCGCACGGCTATAGGCGACAAAGGGACTCAAGACCCTGTTTTTCAGTTTTCCATTATCTCCTTTCACAGAAGCACAAGCACCCAGTCAGCCATCTGTTCCTGGGGACCTTCCCTGACCGTCACCCCGACCACTACCCAAACCCCCCCCCACACACACTACACTCCTGTGCTGAGTTTATTCTACACTAACTTAAACCACTTTGTCAGCTACTTTGCAAGTGTTCTCAATGTTTCAACTAATTCATCAGCTCTTGGAGAACAAAGGAAATTTGAAATTGCTAGGCTGTCTGCAATAAACTCTTGGCATCTGGCTGGTGGAGGCAGTTTCAGGCAGCTTCAGTACCAGCTCCGCACAGACGCTTCCTGTTGTAAAGGTGGGCAGCCTCTCTTCCCTGCAGCCCCTTCCCCAAGGCCAGCACTGGGACCCACCCTGCAACCATCATTGTCTCCGAGCAGATAACAGTTGCCGGCAGAGCTGACACCTGGCGGCAGGCCCTGGGCTGGGCCAGGGGATGTGAGGTAAATGGAGCACAGTGCCCAGGTCCCTATACAAGGAGCTCAGAGGATGCTCCGGGGGGATGGTCTAGGGCTCTGCACCTTTCACCCTGTTAATGCGGCTGAAATAAACTTCACATAATCAGATCGGGGACTTCCTCTGGGTGACCTTTCCTCGTGTCCCCATAAGGAACGTTCAGGCATAAGCGGATGCCAAGGGCCCTGGAGGTGACCCCAGGTGCTGTGGATTGGTCACTTTTCACCAGGGTGGATTTGGCATCACTTATTAGAATAGGTCCACCTCCTGCGAACTGATTCTTCATAAGCAATAACCACAGAGCCAGGGAGGGCAGGTAAGGAGGAAAAAAATTAGGAGAGGCCCTTTTACCTAATCTTTTTACCCCAAAAAAAGTGCAACAGTAATGCATTAAATCATACAACCAAAGAGTAGAAAGGGACCTCAAAGATCATCTCAGACAACCCTGCCCTTTTAAAGATGGGGAGCCTCAGGCTCAGAAAAGAGGAGGGGCTACCTGAGGCCTCANTTTTTACCCCAAAAAAAGTGCAACAGTAATGCATTAAATCATACAACCAAAGAGTAGAAAGGGACCTCAAAGATCATCTCAGACAACCCTGCCCTTTTAAAGATGGGGAGCCTCAGGCTCAGAAAAGAGGAGGGGCTACCTGAGGCCTCACAGAAAGGCATGGACAGGAAGCCAGGTGTGATGTCCAGCAGAAAAGCTGAAACCAGCTTCATTAATTCAGCCACCCCTGCTTCCCAGAGAGAGGTCCTGCTGGCTGGAAGAGAATGTTGGCCCATAGCCCACGAGCTTCCCAGCGAAGTACCATGATGAAGTACAGTGTTCACAGGTAAGGCTCCCTGAAACCACTGTCCACCTTTAGACTCAGGCCAGCTCCACTGGAGCCTCTTCCTCTCCTCCCAAAGGTCCCCAATATTCAACAAGTATTTCCTGTGGGCCCACTATATGTGGGCCACTGTAGACCTAATCATGGGCTAAACAGATGTCCCTTCCTTGAGTTCAGCCCCTTGGGAGGGTGCCAAAGTACCCAAGAAGCACAGGAACAAATGCAGAATAGACTCTGTTTGTGGCATAAAGGGCGTGGACCAGGCAATGAGAACACAGGAGAGAAGTCGAGGCAGGCTTCCCCGCAGAAGTGGCTCAGACTGAGACACAGATCACCAGTAAATATCAAGCAGGGAAAGGCTGCAGCCAGGAAGGGAGAGAATCTAGGCCATGGGAACAGCCTGTGCAAAGGCCCCGAGGCAGAGGTTATGGGGCTTTGGAAGGGAAGGGAAGAGGGCTCATGTGACTGGAGTACAGACAGTGAGGGGCAGTGAGAGAGGAATGAAGCTGTGGGGACAGATGGGCCAGACAACACCAGACCCTGTGGCCCAAGGTGCAAAATACAGATGCTGTTCTGAAAAGACCAGCAAACTAGCGTAGTCTTAAGCAGGTTGAGGGTATGTGACAGGATAAGATTTGTGTCTTAAAATAAAAGGTCACTCTGACTACAGGGTGGGAGAGAACCTAGAGGGGCAACAGGGAGCCCAGCTCGGAGGTCACTGAGTTGGCTAGGCTTGGACAGGGCTGGTGACAGTGGGAATGCAGACAAGTGGGCTCAAGCAAGAGAGACCCAGCAGGTTACAGGACACGGCTCGCAGAGAAGCTGGAAGTAGGTGCAGGGAGCTGCCCACGAGAACAACTCCCAGGTACTGGGGCAGCACTGTGCCCTGCACTGAGCCGGGACACCATGCAAGGATCAGAGAAGCCCAGTTCTAGCAGGTGGAGTCTGGAGCCCCACGGCCTCGCTCCCCCACCTACACGCCCGGTACGTGCCACTAACAGCGGCAAGCATCTACCAAGTGCAGGACCTCTTCTGAGCACTTTTACCCAGAACTCCCCAACAGCAGTCCTCAAATCTGGTGGTGTGGCTGTAAGCCAGGCAGAAAGTCTCCAGAGCCTGAGCCCCTCCCTGAAGGCGCCCACTCAACGAGCCGAGGTACACCATGACGGAGAGCAGGGACCGTGGGTCAGAATCCTGGGTGCTACTCCACCTCTGCTTCTCATTTCCTACATGGCCCTTGGTGACTTAATCTACCTCTGTGGGCCCCATCTGTAAAATGGGGATATGAGACTACCACCTACCCCAGAGAGTCCCCACGTGGATCAAACAAGAGCATCGTGCAAGTCAGTCGACACTGTCAGGCTCACAGTGAACAAAGGATGTGTGCCAATCCTGGCCAGAGCAATTCTATGTCTCCAGCGCTGGCAGAAGGCCTGGCACAGGGCAGGTATGTGGAGCAAAGGAATGCCCCCCAGGCGCCGAGAAAATGTTTGTCCAGTAATGAGAGTTAGCGTCCTGAAGTGGGTACATGGTGTGGGGGTGGGGCGGACACACACACACACACACACACACACACACACACACGGGCCGTCACTGGCTGCGGCTGTCACTGCAGCAGGGACTCTAGCGCTGGGAGGGCCCGAATTAAAAGGAGGGCTTTGTACCGTCCTTTCCAGGCCTGCGCTCCAGTAACTCTCCCCACCCACCAGCCCGCCAGAGCAAGGACAATTTTATGGAGCTCAGTTTCTTAATCAACCTTATTCTGCTGGGGCTTAGGGCTGAATCCTTTCCCCAAATTGGACATTTATGGGGCTGGAGGAGGGACAGAAGAGCAGGAGGGATGAAGCGTCCACATTCCAGCTGGGAGGTTAAGGGCTTTTGTGTTCCTTCCTTCTAAACCCCCAAACGTTTCCAGCCAGGCCTGGGGGCATCCACGTCTCCCTCAGATGGGCGCTCCCCTGCCAGACCTCTATGGTCCAGCTCCTCCTCCTGTCTCCATCTCCAGAGGCAGCCAGGCTGCCAGAACCTCAGAGCATCCCCAGGGCTCACAAGGGACGTGTGGCACCCAGTAGGTGAGTGTTTGTGGAGTGCAGAAACCAAACTCAGCCTGATGCCAGGCTAACCCAGCCCAGCTCACTCTCACTCCTCTGTGATTAGGAACAACCCAGGCCCTGTGAGAGCATGCACAGGGACCAGGGCAGGGGTGCAAGGTAAAGCAGCCAGTGGAGGTTAGATCCACCAGGGTGGCTGGGTATTCAGGGGGGAATCTCATTCTGATAGCACAAGAAACTTAGGCTTTTCCTAAAGCTCAGTTTCTATCACTGCCCCCAAGTCCAGAATCTTTAGGGGCTCTGCAAGGCCCAGAGGGTCAAGTCCAGGCTCTTCAGCCTAGCACCCACATTTCCATGATCCCTTCCATGGGATCTCCTTCATTCTCTCCAGCCTGGCAGAGCCACCTGCCTCTCCTTGGCTGGGCAGCAGGTGAGGGAGAACCCAGGGAACCCTTGCCCTGGCCTGCACTCCACCTCCACCCCGTGAGCACTTTTGGGCAGAAGCCCTGGGACTACTCCAACGGCGGGCAGGCCAAGCCTGACCCTGTTCTGCTCTTCAAAGCTGTGTGGCTTCCGCAACTTGGCTCCGCCCATAGCAGTGAACACAGCCTGACATCTGCTCTGCTTCTGATCCCGAGCTGGACACACAGGGCATGGAGAAACACGCTGCCAACAAGGGACTCACAGTCAGGAGGGGGTCAGGGGACACATGTGAGCAGATGATAACTCCAAGTGATGGGGGCTGTGGGGATGCAGAGGAGACACCTGACCTGGGCTGTGGGGCAGATCAATAAAGACCTCCTAGAGGAGGTGCAAGCAAGGGGTGTCCTAGAGGGAAACAGAAGATAGGATGAGGGTAAGGGAGGCATTCAGCTCAACAGGAAGGGCGCGAGCAAGTGCACCAGGTGGAAAACAGCAAGGCCAGTGCCCCCCTGGCCTCCCCGGTGCCCCGCTCGCAGGGGCAGTCCCCTCACAGAGGCTGCGGAACCAGAGAGGCCACAGAGGCACAGAGAGAGGGGACTAGACTTGCACACGCACCCCCGCCACCTTCATTCCCCTCGGAGCCTGCGGACATGCCATTCCTTGCGGCCGCCCCGCCGCGGAGTGCTGCGTCCCCAGAGCGCCGTGGTGTCTGCGCTGCCGGGTGCGATCTGTTATTATCCCCCGTCGGCGCTGCCGGCCTGTGTACATTCCTCGGTAATGGGTCTGACCCTCCTCAGCCATGTTTAATCAGAGCCTAATCGACCCTGGCTTTGATCTGCTTCATTTTCTGCAAAAACCCCGGTACCTGATTTTTACAATCTGATTAGCAGGGCTGGCTCTCCGAAGCCAAAATTACCCTGAGTTGCAGAGGTCCCTGCTGAGCTCTTTGTGCTCTTCCCCTCTCTTCCAACAAGTGATTTCCTGAGACAACTGTCACTTCCCCACTTGCCCGTGACCGTCTCCCTCACCCTCATCTTTCACGTCCAGCCTGTCGCCAGGCCTGATGCCAGGCCCTGACCCGTGCCTTTCACGTCCAGCCTGTCGCCAAGCCTGATGCCAGGCCCTGACCCGTGTCTTTCACGTCCAGCCTGTCGCCAAGCCTGATGCCAGGCCCTGACCCGTGCCCTCCTCTCCAGCGGCTTCGGCCTTGGCCATGGTGGTCCCGGTTACCCAGGACTGGGCGCCCTGCCCTCCTTCGCCCCTCCAGTCCACACCACACCCAGACCAGAGCTGCTGCTGTCCCCCATCATCTGGTCCCTCCAGCCTGACCTGTGACCTCCCACCCCTTCATCCACAAGTTCTGTCGGAAACACATCCTCCCCTCCTCCGGCCCCTTGATCTGGTCCACAGCTCTCCACCGTGTGCATGCCCGGCTCAGCATCAGTCTCCCACCAGGCTGCTGGCTGGCTCCTCTCAGCTCCCAGGTCCTGAGGGCTTCTCTCTGCCTCCCAGTTGTCCCACCTATGCTTCCTCCACCTCTCCCACCAGACTGTGAGCCCCTTTAGGCAGGATCTCTGTCCTATTCTTCACTATTTCCCTGGGAACTAGAGCAGTGCTAGACATGAAGCCGGACACTCAGGAAATGCTCACTGGATGAGTGAATGGAGACCCCTCACAGCCCGTTATGCAGGCAGCACACCGCTGGTCAAAGCCTGGCCCCTTCTTACCTTTCAGCTTCACAGCACACACTTCTCCCTTCCCCAACTCAGCCCCATCCTACTTTCCACCAGTTCCGATGCCTCCCAGACAGAGGACAGTGTGCTAACTTCCAGTGCTGGCTCTTTCCTCCAAAGAAGAGCCTGTGGGAATGGAGCAAAACTCCTCCCGAGCAAAGGAAAATGGTCCCACTCCATCTGTGCCAGACCCCAGCCGGGTGCAGAAGGCACCTGGACAGGCCCTCTTCCTTTCCCTGGGAAGCTCAAAGCCTACTGGGGGAACCACAGAAAGGAGCAGATAAACTAGACACAGGGTAAACAGTGCCTGTACCTGGCCAGGGGAACCCACTACTGAAAGAGGTGGGAGGGATTCAAAGGAGGTGACTCCTGAGCTGGGTTTTAAGCAATAAATAGGAGCTCTCTGGCCAAGCAAAGAGTGACCATCCAGAGGCCCAGAAGCACGGGGACACGTGGTGGGCTCAGACGACAGAAAAAGTCCAGGGCGGCCTGAATGGAGCAGGGGGTGAGCTTACTGGGGCCAGGTCACGAGGGGCCTGCGGGAGGCTGGACCATGTCCTGCAGGATCGTCTGCCACAAACTGAACTTCCTGACAGTGCTGGGCCTCTCCCTGGCCTTGATGCATGAAGGACCCCAAGATGTGAACAGGGGGCTCCTGAGAGCTCTTCCTGCTGCAGACTCCTTTCTGTGAGGGTACAGGCTCAGAGCAGTCAAGTAACTTAGCCCAGGTCACATAGCCTGCGAGGGGCAGAGCCTGGGCTGGAACCCGGCATTTCCAGAGTTATGGGGAGAAGGTCACAGGATGGAGGCAGGTGAGGAAAAGAAGGCGGGAGCTAGAACAGAGCCAGGCAGGAGAGCTAAACTTGGAGGGGGCCACTCTTGCCTTCGACAGCCATGGATTGGGATGGGCCCAGCTTGAATCACCTCTTACACCCTCCAAAGCCTACTCTCCTCGTCTCCCAGACACTCTCTGGGGCAACGGGTGACAGAGGGGAGGAAAGAAAGTGAAGATCTCCCGAGGCCATCCTTTGGGGCTCTTTCACTGATTACTTACCCCTAGCCATTCCAAGGAGTTGTTTGTACAGTCACTCAGTAGTGTCTGACTCTTTGCAATCCCATGGATTGCAGCATGCCAGGCTTCCCCGTGCTTCACCATCTCCTGGAGCTTGCTCAAATTCATGTCCATTGAGTTGGTGATGCCATCGAGCCATCTCGTCCCCTTCTCTTCCTGCCCTCAATCTTTCCCAGCATCAGGGTCTTTTCCAATGAGTTGGCTCTTCAAATCAGTTGGCCAAAGTATTGGAGCATCAGCTTCAGCATCAGTTCTTCCAATGAATATTCAGGGTTGATCTTCTTCAGGAATGACTGGTTTGATCTCCCTGCTGTCCAAGGGACTTTCAAGAGTCTTCTCCAGGGACACAGTTCAAAAGCATCAGTTCTTCAGTGCTCAACCTTCTTTATGATCCAACTCTCACATCTGTACATGACTATGTACAGAAATGGAGACTTGGAGGCAACACCGAGCACCTGGAGAGCACCATCTAACCCTGCCATTACCAAAATTCAGGGTCCCAGTGTCAGCCCCTGTATGGTTTAATCCCCACAGGAATGCCTCCTGGGAGACTTCACTATACCTGTTACCGCAGTGACAGACCAACAAAGTTCCTAAAGGTCACCCAGCTACAGTACTGTTTGTTTACTCTCTGCCTCAGTCCACAAGGTTTGCTCAACAAATGCTGGATCCATCCAGACAAGAACTGACAGCACTAGGCCAAAGCCCCCACTTCCTGCCGCCAGCCCAGGAGTCCTTCCTAAACCACCTGGTCGCCTCCCTGCCTGGGGAGGATGGTGAGGCAGGATGCTGGCTAGCGGGAGTTCCAGCTACCAGGACTGACAGCCCTAGGCCTGCATGGAGGTGGCGATCCCTCGCCACCAGGGTCTCCCCTGGTGGGGGCTCCTAGGTACTGGCTCTGGGCCAGGGGCTTATCTCACTGCATCTCACTCTCACCCTGAATGGGATAGCCCAGTGCATCCATCACACAACAGGTGAGCAAACAGTTGCAGAAGTAAACTGGACCACCTAGGGCCACACAGCCCCACCCAACCCCGCAGTCCCGCCTTCCCTCCTGCCATTAGGACACTTTCGAGGGTGAGGAACTGGGGGCCACCCTACCCGAGGCCAGAGTGGCCCCACTACCAGATAAGCAGCGTTTCCTGCATAGCCAGCTCGGCCCCGTGTGTGGCAGGAGATGCCTGCCCCACCCCTGGTTCACGGCAAGCCCCTCATCAGACTCTCATCAGGCTCTGTTTTCTCTGCAAACATCTCCACGGGCCCTCTACCCCTCCACTGCCCAGGAATGCAACCGTGGGCTCAGTGGGGATAAATTCGTCTGAGTCTGTATTTTGACTAGTCCCTATAACACGTGCTCTGAGCTCTCAGCAAGGGAAAGGTGGGAAAGAGGGAAGTGGTAGGAGGGGAGAAGGAGCTCCTGCCGAAGCCAGAGAGCCAGGCACCAAGGACTGCCGAGCGGCCGCCAGTCCGCCCTGTGCCTTTGTGCTTGCCTTCTCCCTCCCAGAACTACCCCTAAAACCCTTCCCATTCTATAACACCGGGGCAAAAGCTCCCTCCTCCATAAAGTCTTCCCAGGTTCGTCCCCACTGGGAATGATGCCCTCCCACCCTGAGCTTCCTCCCCCCTCTGACACTTGCTTTTCCCACCAGACCACACGCTCAATGGCAGGCCCACAGCTCCGGTAAAGCATCATGTCCCACAGTAAAGAAAATCCTGTTCATGAATAAGTTGATAAATAAACATTCCTACACCAACAATTTTCACACTGCTACTGAATAGTGCAGAATTCACTTCGTGAGCACCCAAAGGACCCTGGAGGGGCAGCTTTTGGCAGATCCCTCAAAGGCCAAGAGGTCAGGCCCACATGGCACCAGGAGTCGGGGGCCAGCTTGACGCCAGGCATGGAGGCGGCACACATAGTCAGGGCGGGACGGCCCTGGTCGCCCACTGGTTAAGCCTGCACCTCCACTACCGGGGCGCATGGGCTTGGTCCCCAGCTGAGGAATGAAGCCCTGCATGCCTTGTGGGTGGCCAGAGCGCACACGCACACACGCTCACACGCACACACAGAGTCTCGGTGATGTTAGGAACGGCAGGACCGCCTCCGGCTCCAACAGTTCTCTGGAACGCTGAGCACTTTCTCTCAGGTAGTTTGACTGTCTCCATAGAGAGCACCCTCGTGAGATGAGGGAGGTTCAGACACCAGCCCGGAGACACAGTTGATCCACTCACGGAGCCACTCACTCAACAGAGTGGTTCCAAAGACAGACACAGGAAAAGGAGAGGGGCGGTGGGAGCACCCAGGGGCCACCGGCCCAGTTAGAGGGAAGGTGGCCTCAGAGAAGGCGCCACAGAGGTGACATCTGAGCGGGATTTTGACAAGCAGGCAGGAAATGGGCAAAAATATAAAGAAGGGCAGCCCAGGAAGAAGGAAAAGGAGAAGCAGAGGGACGAGCCCAGGCACAGGGAACACCACAGGCACAGGGAACAGCACAGGCACAGGGAACAGCATAGGCACGGGGAACAGCCTAGGCAGAGGGAACAGCCCAGGCACAGGGAACAGCACAGGCACAGGGAACAGCACAGGCACAGGGAACAGCACAGGCAGAGGGAACAGCACAGGCACAGGGAACAGCACAGGCACAGGGAACAGCACAGGCACAGGGAACAGCACAGGCACGGGGAACAGCACAGGCAGAGGGAACAGCACAGGCACAGGGAACAGCACAGGCACAGGGAACAGCACAGGCACAGGGAACAGCACAGGCACGGGGAACAGCACAGGCAGAGGGAACAGCACAGGCACAGGGAACAGCACAGGCACAGGGAACAGCACAGGCACAGGGAACAGCACAGGCACGGGGAACAGCACAGGCAGAGGGAACAGCACAGGCACAGGGAACAGCACAGGCACAGGGAACAGCACAGGCACAGGGAACAGCACAGGCACGGGGAACAGCACAGGCAGAGGGAACAGCACAGGCACAGGGAACAGCACAGGCACAGGGAACAGCACAGGCACAGGGAACAGCACAGGCACGGGGAACAGCACAGGCAGAGGGAACAGCACAGGCACAGGGAACAGCACAGGCACAGGGAACAGCACAGGCACAGGGAACAGCACAGGCACGGGGAACAGCACAGGCAGAGGGAACAGCACAGGCACAGGGAACAGCACAGGCACAGGGAACAGCACAGGCACAGGGAACAGCACAGGCACGGGGAACAGCACAGGCAGAGGGAACAGCACAGGCACAGGGAACAGCACAGGCACAGGGAACAGCACAGGCACAGGGAACAGCACAGGCACGGGGAACAGCACAGGCAGAGGGAACAGCACAGGCACAGGGAACAGCACAGGCACAGGGAACAGCACAGGCACAGGGAACAGGAGAAGCAGAGGGAACAGCACAGGCAGAGGGAACATCAATGTGAGGGAAGAGGGTATGGTTCAGTGCAGCTGGAATAAAAACCGCAAGAGAGACAAGACACCTGCTGGCAGACAGCAGGTGCCGTGTGCCAGGCTGGGTCCTTGTCCCAGGGACGGGGGCAGAAGGAATGCCCCTCAGAGGTAGACAGGGCCGGGAAGTACAGATATCAGCAGGAGCACGGGAAGAAAGAAGGAGGGCTCCTGGCTCTCCAGGCAGCCCATATCTTCTGGAACGAAGCTTTCTTGTGTCTTGACCTGGGCCTTGCATCTGGGTTCCCTGACACTGAGACACGCTGTGGGGTCATTATTTCACACCCGGCTGCCTGACCCTTCAGCTGAGAGCTGCCTGGGACAGGCCTGGATCTGGTTTGTCTTGGAGTCCCGAGCATGCAGCAGTGGCCAGAAGGGACAAAGAACAGGAATCAAACAGCGGCAGGCGCGGCCAAGGCCTAAGCCTTGCGCTGTAATAAAGGCATCGAGCAGGCGAGCCTCACCTGCTCAGCAACCACTTGGCAGCACAGCAGGGCATCTCCAGGGCCTTGGGCAGGGATGAGCTGTGCCTGTCATCTCACAGCCCTGACTCTAATCTCCCCAACAGCACCTTGATGGAGAAGGGGCAATGTCCAAGGCCCCGCCAAGGTCCTAGATGCAGGATGCTGCTGGGACAGCTTCAGCAGATCTCCTAGGGGACAACAGAAGGGTCTCCTCCCAGAGCCAAATGCCAATGCTCTCTGCCCAAACCCCAGGATGGAGGACTCTGTAGCACAGAAAGCGCTCTCAGGCTCAACTCCTCATCCTGAAAGTGAAGGGAAGTCGCTCAGTGTCCAGCGCTCTGCAACCCCGTGGACTGGAGCCCCCCAGGCTCCTCCGTCCGTGGGATCTTCCAGGCAAGACTACTAAGGGCCGTGGGAAAACAAGGGAGAGCCTGCAGAGCAGCCTCCGCTGCAGGGCACTGCTCAGTGTGCCAAGGCTGGCTCCTTCCCCTGTCGCCCGGCGAGGCAGCACGACTGGGATGACTAACCCCTGGGACAGCTAAGGCAATGAGTCAGAAGGTGGCACAGCTGACCCAGGCCTCTGTGGGCAGAGACGGGGGAGAGGGCCTGGCGTCACCAGAACAGACGCTGGCACTGGGGTCTGGGCTGTCCCAGGGCATGGCTGGAGCAAGAACAATCAAAACCAGATGCCACTCTAACCACTCTGCATGGATGTAGATACGTATCCCTCATGACGACCCCGTGAGGTAGGGACATTTATTTCCCCCTTTTCACTGATGAAACTCAAAGATCAAGTACCTTTCCCAAGGCAGCTGGCGGGGGAAGGAGCAAGGATGCAAACCCACGCTGCCCAAGCCTCCTGAAAAGGATGGGAGCATGTGAAAGCACTCTATTCAGCGCCTGGCCCTTCATTCATATTTGATGAGCAAACAAGTAGATGAATGAATGAAGAGTCTCAGCATCTCTCCCCACCTGTAACATTAACTCCCTGCCCAGCCGGCAGCCCTCACCACTAGCTGGGACCACTTACCCACCAGCATAGCACGCTGATTCCTGCCCAGGCTCTGTGACCCAACCAGTTGCTGCTGATGGTTTTAAGGAACCCAGAGTAAGGAGCCCAGAGGGACTTACTGGAGCCGCTCTGACCTCGGCCCATCTCTCTGGGAAACAACACTATGTCCTCACCATCCACACCATTATCATACTGACTCTGGTTCTGCCTTTGTCTCCCTAGCTGTGCACCCCTGCTCCTGCCCCCACCACCACCAGTTTGGTCCCCTGCCTCTTTCCAGTCCCTACTCTATCTAGCTCAGGGATCCCCAGACACCTCCAATTCTATCATCTCTCATGACCTGTGTCGACTAAAAAAAGATGTCCAACTTGAGAGTTGCAAGTTAAGTTTCATCCAGGGCAAAATGGGGACTGTAGCCTGGGAGGC
This sequence comes from Oreotragus oreotragus, assembly GCA_006410675.1. Lineage (NCBI taxonomy): Eukaryota > Metazoa > Chordata > Mammalia > Artiodactyla > Bovidae > Oreotragus > Oreotragus oreotragus. The sequence continues at coordinate 195,847 of SJYX01011826.1, forward strand.
AGCGTCTCAGGCAGCTCTGAGCGACTGCCCCAAAGTGGCCGCGGGGGAAGGTCAATATGCACGGTTTTGGTAAAGGGGGAGTCCAATACCATGAGGCACTTATTTTACAAAAGGTTTTTTGTTAGTCATGAGGATCTGATGTCACCGTGAAGGGATTTAGAAATGCTGGGCTGGAAGAAGCACAAGCTGGAATCAAGATTGCCGGGAGAAATATCAATAACCTCAGATATGCAGATGACACCACCCTTACGGCAGAAAGTGAAGAGGAACTAAAAAGCTTCTTGATGAAAGTGAAAGAGGAGAGTGAAAAAGTTGGCTTAAAGCTCAACATTCAGAAAACAAAGATCATAGCATCCGGTCCCATCACTTCATGGGAAATAGATGGGGAAACAGTGGAAACAGTGTCAGACTTTATTTGGGGCTCCAAAATCACTGCAGATGGTGACTGCAGCCATGAAATTAAAAGACGCTTACTCCTTGGAAGGAAAGTTATGACCAACCTAGACAGCATATTCAAAAGCAGAGACGTTACTTTGCCAACAAAGGTCCATCTAGTCAAGGCTATGGTTTTTCCAGTGGTCATGTATGGATGTGAGTGTTGGACTGTGAAGAAGTCTGAGCGCTGAAGAATTGATGCTTTTGAACTGTGGTGTTGGAGAAGTCTCTTGAGAGTCCCTTGGACTGCAAGGAGATCCAACCAGTCCATTCTGAAGGAGATCAACCCTGGGATTTCTTTGGAAGGAATGATGCTAAAGCTGAAACTGCAGTACTTTGGCCACCTGATGCGGGGAGTTGACTCACTGGAAAAGACTGATGCTGGGAGGGATTGGGGGCAGGAGGAGAAAGGGATGACAGAGGATGAGATGGATGGATGGCATCACTGACTCGATGGACGTGAGTCTGAGTGAACTCCAGGAGTTGATGATGGACAGGGAGGCCTGGCATGCTGCGATTCATGGGGTTGCAAAGAGTCGGACACGACTGAGGGACTGAACTGAACTGAGATGCAAGGATCGAGATAATAAAATCTGTTCCTAAAGACATCCAACTGTCTAAAGACCTGTCCCACCAGATTCCCTGGAGCAGCGTGCCTCCCTCCACCCTGAACTTCCTCAGGGTTGCTGAAGGCCAGCCGCTGCAGCAGCACAGGGCCCCGTCTCCGTAGAGGCAGACGGCAAATGCCTTGTTGTTCACTCGTTGGCAATGTTCTTGGTAAATGCCAGTTTGTAGTTGACACCAGTTTCTAATCAAACCTGTCTAAAAGCTCGCTCCCACCCACCCAGGCCAGGGTCCCTCTCCTCCACCCAGGCTCGGTCCACCATTCCGTCCCTCCACTGGGAACCCCTTGCCCAGATGCAGCCCCTCTCAACACCTGCTGCCTGCCACATCATCCCCTCTACCCGTCAAGGGGGCCAGAGGTGGACCTAAATCAGTGCTTCTCAGAGTCTGGTCTTTGCCTCTATCCACAGAATCTTGTCGAAAATGCAGACTTTTGGATCCACCCTGGACTCCCAGAGTCAGAACCACCAGCAAAGGAGCCTGGGGAGACCCCTGGGCTCGGGGTCCCAAATGCACACCCAGTCAGAGGATCTGAGTGCCCTGCTCACCCACACCCCCATCTCTGGAACCTTCCTCTCTCCTCAGCTCCTCCCTTCTCCCCCCCTCATCCCCACCCCTCCAGCATCTTCCAGCATCCTCCAGCTTTTCACTGGCCACTCCCTGAAGCCTGCTCAGCCAGGATCAAATCACACACTAGCTGAGCTTCAGGTTTGCTTAAAAAGAATTTAAAAAGGTCCTTCCATTCTGCACAGCTCCACCTTCAGAACTTCCAGTTTCTCTAAATGGCCTCTAAACCCCTTTCCTGGTCAACCCCAACCTTCCTCCTCCCCTCCCACCCAACCCCAATCGGGAGTCACAGACACCAGCATTACCAGGTTCTGAGTTCAAAGCAGCCCTGCCCCAGATGTCTGCATCCCTGAAGGCACAGAGATGACTTATATCCTGATTATTCTCAAGTCCCACAAGCACTGTCTCTTATACACATCTAGATGTGTATAAGAGACAGGCATGCAGCAGTGGCCAGAAGGGACAAAGAACAGGAATCAAACAGCGGCAGGCGCGGCCAAGGCCTAAGCCTTGCGCTGTAATAAAGGCATCGAGCAAGATGTCTGCATCCCTGAAGGCACAGAGATGACTTATATCCTGATTATTCTCAAGTCCCACAAGCATGGTGGTGATGGGGTGGGAAGATTTCCATACCCACAACCTGACCCGGGGGGACGCAGGCAGCCCCAGGCTGGTCCACAGCCCACTCTACAGTTCTTTTCATCCCTGTTAAATACCTCACCTCCTCCAACTGCCTCCTTTTTTCTTAACACAAACTTTCTTTTCCTTCAACCTCTCTTTCCCCCTCAACTAAATAGAAAAGGATTTGAAAAGTCATTTTTTAAAATGCCATAAAACAACAAGTCCCTTTTTAAGCTAACCACACCTCGTCATGAGGCTTAACCCCACTGCCAGATTCATCATCCCAGAGCCCAGCTCCATGTCACAGCCTTGCTCAAAAGCCCTCCATGGCTCTCCATTGCCTGAAGGATGAAAGTTCTGAGCCCAGCCATAAAACAGCAAGTGGTATGCAATGTACTTGGGACGTGTGTGGAAAGAATGGAGTAATAATGTGAAGAATGTAGCAATAACAATAAAAATATAACCTAACAATTGTTGAGCACTTACCATGCGCCCCACACATATTAACACACATTGCTTCCATGACCTCACAGGGTTATAGTCACCTGCACAACAACCCAGGCAGGGTGCTACTAGAGTCCCCGCTTAAGGTCAGAGGCTGCGGTCAGGAGCAGGGCTGAGAGGGGACGTCAGAGAAACCCAGGCCACCACACACCGTACGGCGGCAGACTCCTTTCTCCCCACGGGGCTGGAAGCATGCTCTGACCAGGGACTCGGCAGGCCCAGTGCTCTGGACGGACAGACACGACCACCTGAGGAGAACCCCACTTCTTCCTGGAACCCACCAGCTGCCTGCCTGCACTCTGACCAGAGATGCCCAGTCTTTGGCGACTGGACTGGTCCATCTTCAACCTGGCCCCAGGTTGGCTCCCCGAGGTCTGTCCTCCACCCCCATTTCTTTCAGAGAAAAGACACACGCACTCCACAGTGTACAGACAGTTCATGTGGACCTCACATCGACTCAGGGAGATAAGCAGAAAAGGGTACAAGGCCATTACCCAGAGAAGGAAATTACTGTGCCACTCAGCAGGCTCCAGACACCATTTAATAACTTAATCTTCCCTCTGAGACTACTATTATCCACCTTTACAGATAAGAAAACTGAGGCACAGAAAATGGAAGTGATTTGCACGGCCTCAGGTCAAGTCAATGGCATCACTGACCAGACAGGACTTGAAGCAGGTCACCCTGAGGCAGGCAGTGCCTGAAGGCTACCACCATAGTCAACCTAACCTGCCAGGGGAGTCTGATCCATCTCCCTGCTGCTGCTGACCATCCCAAATCCTCTAGATACCCAGACGCGAGCGGCAGGCCTCTGGCCAACCACTCGGGGTGGTTTTCACCAGTCCCCAGGGCCAAAGGCCAGAACCACTAAGTCTGGTTCTAGTGTGTTCTCCCAGACCCCTCACCCATCCTGGTCCCCCCAGTACCTCGGCCAAAGCCGCCCCACCACCCCAGCCTCCCACCCCC
>SJYX01011826.1:201755-286064 GCA_006410675.1 Oreotragus oreotragus
CCCCCGCCCACTGGTCCAAATTTCCATTCCCTCAGCAGCATGAGCTCAGTGGGGAGGAAGGCAATCTGATTACAAGCAGTCCTGGCCTCAGGGTCGCCAAGGGTGTGGGCGCCACCCACGGCTTTACGCAGGCGGTAGGGGGAGACAGCGCAGGGAGCCTTGGACTTGGAGGCCAGGCTCTGCCGCCATCACAGTAGGCAGCTTACTGAGCCTCTGCTTCCAAACCTTGTCAGCGCTGCCTTGCCTCCCTCTCCAACGGTTGGGTGGCTCAAAGGGACTGTGGACGTGGACGTGCTTTAAAAAACAAACAATACAGTTCAAACACGAGGGGACCATCATTACTAATCAAACTGGACAAGCTTTCCCAGTGTGCCAGGCCTGATAAAAGGAACTGGGGACCCAGACAGGAGTAAACCCAGTCCTCACCCCCAAGATCTGCTGCCTGGTAGAGGAGACGGACCGTGAAGAAGTGATCACCAGACTGGTGGGTCAGGCTGTGCAAAAGGATGCTCAGGGGGCTGTGGGTGTCCCGAGAAGGAGCTGTGACCCAGCCTGGGGGTCAGAGCAGGTCTCCCCAGGGCCTGAAATGAGCCTTAAAAGACCAGCAGCAGTTAGTCAAATAAAGAAGGGGAGGGCCCTTCAGGCAGAGAGAAGAGCGTGGGAGAAAGTGCAGAGATAGAGGCAGTGTGCTGCTCTCAGAGTAAGGAGACCTGTGGTGCCAGGAAGGAGGTGACAGAGAGATGATGTAGCAGAAGACGAGGTTCACAGCCCCCACGGCCTCGGGTCCAAGCGAACGATTCCACCCTCCCTTTCCACAAGCCAGCTCACCACGGCCTGGACCCTGTCTGCCTTCTCCACTCCAGGGGCTGGGACCCAGTGTTCCAGGAGAGCCCCGCTGACCTGATCTTCTGGGCTCCAGACTGGGACCAGCCCTTAACTAGATGATGCTGAGGGGAGACTGGTGGGGCAGGTAAGCCACCCAGGGAGAAAGCCCAGGCTGAATAGATGGTGCAGGGACCCCAGCCCTGCCTCACAGGGGCTGTGTGACCTTGAGCAAGTCGTGCCAGGGCTCAGACCCCAGACTCGTAGTAAAGGGAGTTGCTGCACACAAAGTTAGTCCTGCATGCAAAATAAGTGTTCGGGAGTGGGGCACAAATCCTCACCATCTGAGTAAACTGAGGCTGTCTCCCAAACTCCAGGCCGTAGGTCACTTGATAAGAAGGAAATACTATGTGGACAACAGCTCTCATGCAGTGGAAGCCTGCTCGGGGCCAGTTTGCAAAAAACACTGGTTTTCTCCCACTCACTAGGTGAGGGAGCAAGGCCAGGCAGCAAGTGGTTCCTAGTAAGTGAGGAAAGTGAGTCAGTTTAAAAAACCCACTGTGTAGGCTGCTAGGGTTGGTAGGGCCTGGAAAAGCCCCAGGTTATGCTGCCCTCTGCCAGCCTGCCGCCAGATGTCCAGCCAGGTGACCTCCTACCTGTAAAGGGTGGGTGAGAAGCTCCAAGATGGTGAAAGTCCACCGAGACAATGTGTATACATGTTGGGGAGGCGAAGAGTGAAGGAGCAGGGTGAGGAAGGAAATGGAGGTTAGGGACAGGCCTTCAGGGCTGGGTGGGTGGACACCCTCCAGCCAGATGGTGGCCGTCAGAGGGCTGTGACAGCCAAGAAGGCAGTCTTCCCCAGAGCACTCATTCTTCCTAGCCCCTTTCCAGCACGTGCACAGGAAGCCTTGCCCTTGCCCTCCAGGCAGACCAAAGTCCCACCTGGCCACTGTGCGCATCATTGCGGTTCACCCACCTGTCTTCATCCATCTAGCTGGGGGCTCCCTGAGGGCAGGGGTCTAAGTCAGGCACGGAGCGGGCATCAGGGAGTGAACTGCCCAGCACAGCAGAGGGGTCAGGCGGGCCAGGGCCTCTCCCCTCTGCCCTGTGCTGGGCAAGAACCTGGCTCTTGGAGGCAAGAGCTTGGAGCCTGGGTAAGAACAAAGGAGGGGAAACAGCCTAAAGAAGTGTGCAGTCCTGGGACCCATCATCTGGCACTTATTGAGCACCACTGAATACTAGAGTATTCTGTTTACATATAGTGTCTCCTTCAGCCCTAGCAACTACCCCTAAAAATGAAAACTCCCCATCCGTAAAATGGGAGATTAACCAACACAGCTGAGTTTACCCATCTTAGGAGAGACCCAGATGTGACCCAGGGACCGTGATCCTTTCCTCCGCCCTCCCTGACCTCCATTCCCCACGTCGGGGAACAGAACAAGGGCCGAACCCACCATCAGGAGGCTGCACTCCAAGTACAGAGATGCCTGAAATGCAAGACTCCCCGGGGCCACTTGGATCCCAGCAGTAACCCTCGCTTTACAAGGTGGGACCATTCGGAGGGTTTTCCTCCCCTCGGGGAGCCGGCAAGTTCCAAATGGTTAATGCTGTGCTCGGCAGAGGGTTGAGTTTAATAAAGCTAGAAGCAGCTAATGGCTAACAATAAAAAATAATATTTTTCCTTCAAGCAATTAAATTGTAATATAGAGCTCACTAATTCCTTCCTGTTCTTTCCCAAGGGATCTCAGATCAAGCACAGGAGAAATAAATTACGTGTCGCTATTCCCTGCTTGAAACCCAAGTTTTAAAGAATCTATGGGAGAAAAACTGCTTCCTTCATTAAGGCAGAAATCTCTGAGGATTTTTATAATGGTTTTATTCCAAGTTACTTTTCTGCAAATGCGAGATCCACTACCCACCCCCATCTTGAAGACCGAAAACTTCACTTCTTGCCCCTTCTTCTCCGAAGAACCGAAGTATATAAAAATTAGGGTTACCAGAGCAAAAAAGCTCTCCATAGCTCCCTGTGTCTACAGAGAAACAAACAAAGCTTCCTACCCCCGCCCCCCTCTTGGCATGGCACCCAGGGCCTTCCAACCTTATTTCTCTCTGTTCCCGCCACAGACCTTTCTCTCCAGGCAAGCAGAACCCACCACTGATCCTCAAGCACATGCTCTGCTCTCCCCGCTCCAGGCCTTTGCCTGTAACAATGGTGTTGCTTGGAATTCCCTTCCCACCAGTGCCCAATTCCCAAGGTGGAGCAGGTCATCCACGCGAGGAACTCCCACAGCATCCTCTGTCTCGTGAAGACCTTCTCCTTCTGGCCAGGACGGGGGCCACCTCTGGAAGAGCCCCCTTCAACTAGAAACAGATCACCTTCAACGTGGCATCACCAGGCGCCAATGACTCATTTCTGCACACCCCTCCACCATGCCTGGCAGGGCGCCCAGGATTTTACAGGAGGGGCATCCAGTTCCACTGCATGGACTAATAAACAGACTCAATAACCACCGAGGCCTATTTCCCTCAAGACCAGGAAGAGAGGAGGCAGAACAAGGGCCCTCTGGACACTGACCAGGTCCTGGGGGAGACAGCCACACACACCGTCCTGAGAGTGACACACGACGGGCTCTCTAAGCAAAGTGGGGGAGGGCGACTCCTGAAATCCCTCAGTGGCTCCCCGCTATGGGCAGATTTTAGATCTCCTTACTGTGGCACTCAAGGCCCTTTGGGAGCAGGCTGCCCGCCTCATCACCCCAGTTCCACTTCCTAAACTAGTTGTCTTACACGTGCAATTGCTCCCCAACACTCCGCCTATGTTCAGTCGCTCAGTCGTGTCTGACTCTTTGTGACCCCATGGACTGCAGCACATCAGGCTTCCCCGTCCTTTAGTATCTCCCAGAATATACTTTGGCCACCTGATTTGAAGAGCCGACTCATTAGAAAAGACCCTGATGCTGGGAAAGATCGAAGACAAGAGGAGAAAGGGATGACAGAGGATGAGATGGTTGGACGGCATCACTGACTGAATGGACCTGAGCTTGAGCAAACTCCAGGAGATGGTGAAGGACAGGGAAGCCTGCCTGCTGCAGTTCATGGGGTCATAAAGAGCCGGACATGACTGGGAAACGCCTGAACAACAATGTGTCCTATGAGTCGATGATACTACTCTGCCTAAGAAACACATATCCACCGTTCAAAATATCGCCATCTGTCTCCTTCCTCCTTTCACCCAGGTAGTAAGCATTCCCGAAGTGGGTTCAGAGGATTGAATCCACTCCCAGCAGAGGACTCGCCCCTAGGGAAGGGCTCAGTGCACATCAGTGGACCTGAACTAAACAGGAACTTGGAGGAAAAATGGGAAACAAGTCTGCTGGAAGGACCACCCCGTCCTCACGTCTCTTGCACAGTCCAGCAAAGGTTTGCTTAGCATTATTCTATGCCAGACGCTGTTCTAAATGCTTTGCCTGTCTCATCGCACTTCATCCTAAGAACAACCTATAAGATAGGCTACTAGTGTTATTTTACAGTTGAGGGAATGGAGGTACAGAGAAGTTAAGAACCTTGCCGAGGTCACAGAGCCCATCAGTGGCAGAAGTGGGTTCAGAGTCAGTGGTTTTGACCACTCCAGCCCACACCTCTCCGATATACAAGGACCTGCAGGGTGGGGCTGAACCAGAGCTATTCTAGCAACCAAACCCCTGCCCCTTATGTTTGAAAACCTCCCATCTCCACATCCGTTTTCTGACGTCTGCCCTCCTCTGCCCAAGACAGGCTTCCCTGCTGCCCAGGCCAACATTCCGAGGATCCCCACCCCACCCACCCCTCAGCCCCAGACCAGACAGCAAACAAACAGGATACAATTAAAGAACCAACCAGAAACTCCCATAAGCTCTCCTGGGACACACCCCTCCCGCTGACCCAGTGTGGGACGTCTGAGCGGGGGATCGACCTCAGCCCACAGCTCTGAAGTCAGATGCGCCAGGCAAGGGCCCCTCGGGACGCGCTCCAGAGGATGACGCCACGGGAGTTCTAAACGGTGCTTTTCCACCCGAAGACGTCCGAGTCCCTGATGCCACAGGGCGGGATCCAAAGCCAGCTCAGCCGGGGCTTCCCGGCCTCCTCAGCTCCCAGAGACCGCTTTTGGCCTCAGTCCGGGAGGCTTCCCTGTTACCCAGGGCTCTCCCCAACTCAGGGTGGGACACTGCCAAGCAGCAAGGCCACAAGCTGTCTGCAGGCTGGAGTGCGCACCTCTGCCTCCAGGCACGGGCCCCGCTTCCCCTCTACCTGGGGCTCCCCATTCCGAGACAAGACACTGAGCCCTGAATACCAAGCCCAGGAACCTCCGCTCAACCACTGCCACCTGGGTACAGGTAGACAGACGCTGCCGCCAAAACAGTCACTTCCTGAAGGACCGTGTTGAGAGCCAGGAGTCCCCGCCAGACCCACTGCATCACCATGGGTCCAGACTCCATCCCACATTTGTCTGCCAAGCTCCATTCCATAAACAGCCAGCCCCTTCCACGGGCACGCCATCTCACAGTTTACGAGCCCCTCGACCTAGATTATCTCATCTGACCCTTACCACAGCCCTGCACGGGCAGCGTCTCGCCCTCATTCTACAGAGAAGGAAGTGACGATACTTCAGAGGTCCAGTGACTCGCCTAAGGCCCCACAGCTGCTAAACCCCCACCACAGTGGTAGATGGAGCCACCTGGTAGTAACAGCAGGCGTGCCTGCCCCCTGCCAGGCACTGTGCTCCACACTGTACATCCATTCCCGCTTCTAACGTCCTGGTGCAGTCTGCTCAGGCTGCCACAACAAGAGAGCATAGCCTGGGTGTCTTAAACCACAGACAACAATATCTCCCAGTCAAGAGGCTGGGAGTCTGAGATCAGGGAGGCGCGAGGTCAGTGTCTAGTGACGGCTCTCTCACTGACTTGCGGATTCCCACCCTCTGGATGTGTCCCCACGGCAGAGAAAGACGGAGGAGAGAGAGAAGGCTCTCTCATCTCATCGTGGTTCCTTTCCAGGCAGAGCAAGAGTAACTCTGCCTGCCAATACAGGAGACGCAGTTTCGATCCCTGGGTCGGGAAGATCCCCTGGAATAGGAAATGGCAACCACTCCAGTATTTTAGCCAGGAAAATTCCNTTTTTTTATTATATAATAAAATACTATCTGGAATCCAACTGGGAATTGGCGTTACATTTATAAAAAGCCAAAGTAGATTTTATTTTTTCATTCCATCCCCTTTAGTAAAATACTCCACTTAAAAAAAAAAAAAGATTATTTCAACATGGGGGAGGTTGGAGGAAGTATTATGCAGAAAAGCCAAGCTGCAAAACCTTTTTGATTCCAGACGATTGAACTTGAATTCAACGATCTTTGAAAATTTTGTTTCATCTGATTAGAAAAGAAACAGAATCCAGTGCCAGGAGGGCAGGCTCAGCTTAGGTCTGCTCCAGAAAGGCTTCCTGATATCAGGGAGATGGAGCTGCCTCTCTGGAGGCACCACTAGAGCCGATGCTTTGGGTGAGGAGGTGTCAGAGCCCCAGATGGCAGGAGAAGATAGGAATAAGCAGAAGCCAAGGTTTTCCCAGCCTGTCAGTTCTGTGATGGCCTCAAACTTGAGGTCATGTTGCTGTCTAAAGAGGAAAACTATTGGCAACTCTTAACATCACCACACTGGAGGATGAGACTATCAGGTCACTAAGTTGGAAAGATTAAAAATAACCAACTCTGAAAACTGGATTCTGTCAGAATAAACACTCCCTTCATGTGAGGCTTGCAACAGGCTCATTCAGCCACACCAGGGTAGTTTCAGAACCTCCCCCTCCTCCAGTGAGTCCATGTTCAAAGTTAATACAAGGCAAGGGTTATCTAAACAGCAGATAGGAGTGTACTGCATATTTCTTTTTAAGGATACAGAAGCTTTTTGAATGCCATAAACCTGTACTACTTATTATTCCATCTGGACTCAAGGGGTGTAGGATCAGCTTTAGGCATCTTTCATAAGCTTGGAATCTAATATTATGAATTTACTCTAAGACACAAATCAGATAGATGGATGGATTTTTTGAAAGACATTGGGCCCCCTGGGTACTTTTAGCAGACTAAGTATTGAGAGATTTACAGGAATAAAATTCTTTACAAGATTAAGGAAGAAGGAAATGAAACCAAATCTTTCATTTCTAGATATACAGTTTCATTAGTTCTTTCACCAAAAGCACATCACTGAAGGAAAACCAGAAATGGTTTTTCAGTTATTATTAACGTAGTTCAAGAGCCAGGGAATCCCTTGAGACAGAAACAAAACAACACAGTATTCAACTTTTCTTCATAAAACTACCTTGTACTAGCAAGACTTAGGAGACTTCTGGCTTCAAAAAGAGTATTGCTAAAGGAGCTTTTGGGGGGGAAAAAAAAAAAGACTACTTTTTGGCTAAAAACAACAACCAAAATCTCTCCTGTAAAACCCCTACTTCCTTTTGAATCTCCAAAGATTACATACAACATTTTGTTTGAAACGTTTGGCAGTCACGGTTTCATGAGCTGTGCTGCTTGATTATCTAAACACTTAAGGCAGAATAAACGCAGCTGATGTCAAGCTGACTGCTGTCTGAGTCCTCTCACTGAGGAAGTATTGTGAAGAGTGTGGGGAGCCCACAGGGCCATGGTGGGAAAACTGGAAATGTGAAAGAAATAAAACACAACAAGGGAGGTTTAGAGTTAGGAACATTTCCGAGCTTTTTTCTACAATAATCTCCAAGGCCCTCTGACCTTCTATCTCTAAAAAGTATCCCTGTACTACGGTGCCTGATGTTTCTTACAGTTTGACAAAAATAAATACTCAAAACAAGAGGAAGCAAGATGTCTGCTACATTCTGAGGGTGCTCAGTTCGCCCTGCTTTCACTTTAGAGGCCTGCAGCCTTGTCTGTGCCCATGAACAGTGCTCATGATGCTGGGGACCACTTCCTCTGGTTAAAACTCTGTAGCCTGGAGTAAACAAATGTGTGCTCATCCCCAGTCCCAAACAGACCCTATCATCATGTTTGTTTTTCTGTATCCTCATTGCCATGCCTGAAAGATTCTCTTACATACATGAGGCTTAATGCCATGAGACTACATTATTATTAAGAGAAGCTTGTTCATTCAAAAAGAAACCAAGAATTTGGTTTAAACTGCAGATGGAGGGGAAAGCTAACATATTCTTTTGGTCTGTATTCTTGGGAACACTGTTAGGCCGACGGCCCCCTCTCAGCTTGCTGACTTCTGCGCTGCCTCAGTGAGTCTTCCACCACCTCTGCACCAGCTCAATGGGGCTGCTGAGGGGTATCATCTTCCATTTCACTAGGCCTTCATCCTCCTGGGCCTCCCTCAGGGACCCCTGGTCACGAGTATCACTCTTCTCTTCATCCACACCAGCAGCTGAGCTGTCCTCTTCATCCTCCTCTGCTTCCTTCTTATAACCAAGGGCTTCTTTCTCATCCTCATCATCTGCGAGGCTTGTCCTTGTTTTCTTCTTCATCTGAGTCATCCTTTTCCTCCTCTACATCCTGCAACTGTTCAGTTATATGAACCTCTTCTGACCTGAGATTCTGATCTGCAGAAGAAAGAGAGGGAAACATTCTCTGAATAAACAATGGGCCTTCACAAATGCTTTCATTAGTATGTGGAATCTAAAAAAATAAAACAAATGAATGAATATTATAAAACAGAAACAAACTCATACAGAGAACAAATTAGTGGTTACCAACTTGGAGGGGCAAGAGAGGGGAAGGGGATAAGAGGTATAAGCTATTGCAGAGAGAGGGGAAAGCTAACATATTCTTTTGGTATATTCTGTAGGTATAAAATCCACAAGATACAAGGATGTAGTGTACAGCACAGGGATATAACCAATATTTTATAATAACTTAAAATGGAGTATAATCTGTAAAACTATCAAATCAACCCTATTGTACACCTGAAACTAATATAATGTTTGACATCAACTATGGAGAAGGACATGGCAACCCACTCCAGTGTTCTTGCCTGGAGAATCCCAGGGACAGGGGAGCCTGGTGGGCTGCCACCTATGGGGTCGCACAGAGTCGGACACGACTGAAGTGACTTAGCGGCGGCGGATACATCAATTTTAAAAAGGTCATTCAGCAATCAAGTGCATTTAGCTTTGAAATGAAACGATGGGGCATAGGATGGCTTTCTCCACCTTAAAACTATGTTATCACACAGGACACATCTCTGGATAGTATCCTAGCCCCACCCAGAGCATCTCAACCTCTCTCTGGAGACTCGCTGACCATGCTGACTTTGGCAGAGCCCAGAGGCATGCAAGGCAAAGGTTCTTTGTGTTCTGTATTATATACCTTGTAGAATGCTCAGTGAAACACTCACTGGTCTTGGTGATTGGTTCCAACTGTGACTTAAACAGAGCCAATTGGAGTACTTTCCAGGAGTTTTTGGCCAGAGTGAGGAGGAAAAGCTTTCTCTCTTTCTACAGGGATTGTTAAACTAATAAAATGTGAGTTGGGGCTGTTGAAAGCCGCTGAATCAGCATCATATAGACAGAAACCTATCATCCTTGGGATGAGCATGATACCAGAATATCCTTGGATTTTTCAGTTTTGTAAGCTAATCAGTTCAGTTCAGTTCAGTCTCTCAGTCGTGTCCGACTCTTTGCGACCCCATGAATCGCAGCACACCAGGCCTCCCTGTCCATCACCAACTCCCGGACTTCACTCAAACTCACGTCCATCGAGTCAGTGATGCCATCCAGCCATATCATCCTCTGTCGTCCCCTTCTCCTTCTGCCCCCAATCCCTCCCAGCATCAAAGTCTTTTCCAATGAGTCAACTCTTCCCATGAGGTGGCCAATGTACTGGAGTTTCAGCTTTAGCATCATTCCTTCCAAAGAAAGCCCAGGGCTGATCTCCTTCAGAATGGACTGGTTGGATCTCCTTGCAGTCCAAGGGACTCTCAAGAGTCTTCTCCAACACCACAGTTCAAAAGCATCAATTCTTTAGCACTCAGCCGTCTTCACAGTCCAACTCTCACATCCATACATGACCACAGGAAAAACCATAGCCTTGACTAGACGGACCTTAGTCGGCAAAGTAATGTCTCTGATTTTGAATATGCTATATATGTTGGTCATAACTTTTCTTCCAAGGAGTAAGCATCTTTTAACTTCATGGCTGCAGTCACCATCTGCAGTGATTTTGGAGCCCAAAAAACTAAAGTCTGACACTGTTTCCCCATCTATTTCCCATGAAGTGATGGGACCTGATGCCATGATCTTCGTTTTCTGAATGTTGAGCTTTAAGCCAACTTTTTCACTCTCCACTTTCACTTTCATCAAGAGGCTTTTTAGTTCCTCTTCACTTTCTGCCATAAGGGTGGTGTCATCTGCATATCTGAGGTGATTGATATTTCTCCCAGCAATCTTGATTCCAGCTTCTGTTTCTTCCAGTCCAGTGTTTCTCATGATGTACTCTGCATAGAAGTTAAATAAGCAGGGTGACAATATACAGCCTTGACGTACTCCTTTTCCTATTTGGAACCAGTCTGTTGTTCCATGTCCANCATAAGGGTGGTGTCATCTGCATATCTGAGGTTATTGATATTTCTCCTGGCAATCTTGATTCCAGCTTGTGCTTCTTCCAGCCCAGCATTTCTCATGATGTACTCTGCATAGAAGTTAAATAAGCAGGGTAACAATATACAGCCTTGACGTACTCCATTCCCACTGGAGAAGGGAATGGCAAACCACTTCAGTATTCTTGCCTTGAGAACCCCATGAACAGTATGAAAAGGCAAAATGATAGATACTGAAAGAGGAACTCCCCAGGTCAGTAGGTGCCCAATATGCTACTGGAGATCAGTGGAGAAATAACTCCAGAAAGAATGAAGGGATGGAGCCAAAGCAAAAACAATAACAGGTTGTGGATGTGACTGGTGATAGAAGCAAGGTCCGATGCTGTAAACAGCAATATTGCATAGGAACCTGGAATGTCAGGTCCATGAATCAAGGCAAATTGAAAGTGGTCAAACAGGAGATGGCAAGAGTGAACATCAACATTGTAGGAATCAGCGAACTAAAATGGACTGGAATGGGTGAATTTAACTCAGATGGCCATTATATCTACTACTGTGGGCAGGAATCCCTCAGAAGAAATGGAGCAGTCATCATGGTCAACAAAAGAGCCCGAAATGCAGAACTTGGATGTAATCTCAAAAACGACAGAATGATCTCTGTTCATTTCCAAGGCAAACCATTCAGTATGACAAGCCTATGCCCCAACCAGTAACACTGAAGAAGCTGAAGTTTATGTAGATGCATGTCTTCAATTCTGCTGGGTCCTAAGGTCAATCTATGTTAAACTTTGGAGGAACAGCAGATTCTTTTTCACAGCACCATTTTCCATTCCCACCACACCAGGGTTTTCCACATCCTCCTTGACATTTGTCAGCATCTGTCTCTTTTATCAGAGCTGTCCTGGGGGTATGCCATGGCACCTCACTGTGGTTAGGGAAGGCTGTGGACTCCTGACTGAGGGATAGTCCTCTTCTAAAAAGAACAACTCGGGGAATGATAAGAGCCTCCTGAAGTCTGTTCCACCTCCTCTCTCTCAAGTTCCACAACCTCCTCTCCGAGAGTGATCACAATGTGCCACATACTGTCCTAAGCCAGTATTATCCCCATTTTACAGACACAAAAACTGAGGCACAGAAAGAAGTGACTGCCCAAGCTGGTAACTGGTGGAATTGAGATTGAGAGCTAGGAGTCTGGCTCCAGAGAACTGGCTGGCTCTTAACCAGCAGGATCTTCTATCTCCTAAGTCAAAAAAGACTGCTGGGAACACCCTTGGTTTGAAAACTGAAGGACTGCACCACTACCAGCAATCACCGCTACCAGAAAGCTCAGCTTCCTTCGAGTCAGCCTAGTGCCCCTGCCCCTGACACAATTCCCAATATAGTAAATGCTTATAGGAGGCAGGCAGCCTTCACCCATTTCCCGCTCCCTGCATTCGCTCCTGGAGCTTTGCTTCTACCTCAAATTCCTCCCCGCTGCCTTCCATCGCGGGCAACAGGGTGCTAAAGGGCCAAGATAGGACAGGCGCTCGACCCCTGACCTGGCTCCAAGGTCAGCACTCCTCCCCTCACCAGGCTGTCTCTCCAAGGGGATGTCCAGCCTCTCTCTACCCCTGAAAAAATGGGCTAACAATAGTACCCACATCACAGGTTCACAGGTACGGTGAAGACTGCGCTAACACTGAGTAAGAGCTTAGAAAAGGGCCAGGCTCAGGATGAATGCACAGTAACCATCAGCTCCCACAAGGGAGGCTTCCCTTGCACCAGCCTCGTCTCCGAAGCGTGGGGAGCAGTCTGGCGGGGGGTGGCAGGGCCTCCCAACTGTAGTAGGAACAGAGGAGAGGGAGATGGACCCTGAACCACCTGGTGGTGGGCCAGCCTTCTCGCCGCTCCCCACCCCAAGTCACACTCACAGCCCAGACCAGGGCACCCTGCTGCTCACAACCCCAGGCAACCCAGCAGTGCAAGGGGGTTGCTGCTCCCCACTTGGCAGAACAACTGGGTCAATGAGGGACCATGGGCCTTGGGACTTCAGCCATAGAAGATTCTGGCCATGTTCTCTGCATGTCCGTAAAACTCTAAGCAAAGTGCCAGCCCTGACCAGTCTGCTCAAGCCCTCCCATGGGCTTGGGATCCTGCCCTCAGGAGCCCAGGCTGTCCACAGGGCTCATGGGAGAGGAGGAACTAGAGACGGCATGTCCCCCACGGGGGGGGATCCTGCACCCAAGACGCATTGTGGCACTGAAGGTCTAGTCTCCCAACAGACATTCTCTAGCTTCGAAGTCAGCTAGACCCAGGTTCAAACTCCTGCTCTGCCACTCACCAATACGGGCAAGTTACCTCACCACTGTCAGATTCAGCCACATTTAACGTAAAAAGTAATTCCATATAAACTGGAAAACAGTATGGAGGTTCCTTAAAAAGCTAAAAGCAGATCAGCAATCCCACTGTTGGGCGTACGGCCAGAAAAAGCTATAATTTGAAAAGATACATGCAAGCCAATGTTCGTAGCAGCACTGTTTACAATTGCCAAGACATGGAAGGAATCTAAATGTCCATCAGAAGGTGAATGGATAAAGAAGATGTGGTCTATATACAATGGCATACTATTTGGTCATTAAAAAGAATGATACAATGCCATTCACAGCATCACAGGTAGACCTGGAGATTATCATACTGGGTCAGAAAGACATATATCTATGGTATCACTTAGATGTGGAATCTAAAATATGATGCAAGTGAACATATTTATGAAACAGAATCAAACTCACAGACATAGAAACAAACTTAAGGTTACCGAAGGGGGATGGGGATGCAGGAGGGATATTAGGTGTTTGAGATGAGCAGATAGAAACTACTCTATGAAATAAACAACAAGGTCCTGCTGTATAAAACAGGAAACTACATTTAATATCTTATAATAAACCACAATGGAGAAAAGCCAGCTCACTTCATCCCTCCCAGGAACTGACGTTACTGTGCATCTGCCCTGTGCCCTGCCTGTTCTGAGCTCTAGGTATTAGTTCACTTTGCCTGCACCACCACCCTATGAAGTAGACACTGTCAGGATCCCCACTTTACAGAGCAGAAAGCAAGACAGAGCTGTGTACAGGAGACGCATATGCAGGGCGCCTGGCCCTGGCCGTGGCATCCAGGCCCGCTCAAAGTATGAATCCTTCCTCTTTGAAAGGATGGGGGCCGGGCTTCGGGTCCCTGAGACCAACAGGACAGTCCTTGTCCCAAGGAGTCCACATACCAAACTGGTCCCCACACAGCCCTCAACACAAACGTCCCGATCCCAGGCATCCAGAGCCAGGGGTGGTGCTGTGGATTCCGCCTGCCCAGGCAGAAGGCTCCCCCGTTCCCCATCGGGGTGCTGGATGCGCCAATCACGGTCTCAGGCCCTCTGCAGCCTCTGATTCTACAACCACAGCCAGGGAGACCCAGGGCAGGGAAGGCACTCCGGATCCCTTCAAACCACACACGTTTAAAGCCTCTTAGATTTTCCGATTTTAATCAAGCCTAGCCCCGAGCAACAATCTACAATAAGAAGGGATTTGTTTAGCTTGTTCTGAGAATCATCTTTACCTACTAAAGAAACAAAATCCTTTGCCCCCTCAGTCTCACTTGTGCATTTAAGACCATTCGTGGCCTTTAAAAAACCTTCTCCACCCACTTGTTAGAAATGCCCGCTCACAACCAAGGCTGCAAAATACTGGGCCTTCTCCCAGGATCAATGTGCCGTAAGGACACCCTGTGCAACAACTCCTTTACCTGGCCCCACCTGCTCACTGTCCTCGGCACTACTTTTAACCCACTGGAACAAATCTGTGGCAGAAATAAAGCAGATGTTACCAATCCTATGTTACTGATGGAGAAATCAAGGCACAGAGAGGGGAAGTAACTTGCCCAAGGACACACAGAGTTAGCAGCCGTACACACAGTTTTTAATTCAGTGGACTCACCATCTTGCACCACTCAATCACATCACCCAGTGCTGGGTGAGTGGGTGGACTATGGTGAAGAAAGGGGAGGCGAAAGGATGAGAAAAGAGGAGGGGGTAAGGGAGAGCTCATTAAGGATGGAGAGAACCAGAGGAGCCTCCTGCTTAATGAGCCATTCCAACTCCAGGAGTGCAGGGCCTCTCCAAGACAAGGGCTTCAGAGTGGGGACAGAACAGGCCTGACCTGCAGTGGGACAGGTCTCAGTTTAGCTCCTGGCTCTGTGGGACCTTGTAGCCCCCAAATCTTGAGCAACTCACTTCCCCCCAAACCCCACCCCCCAGCACTGCCTCATAGTGAGAGATATGACAGTAGCCCTGGGGGAGTGCTGTCAAGTCAAAGGAGAGGGTGCTCTCTGTAACTTTCCATGGGAAGCACAATCACTCTTATCATTATTTTATTTATAGGGCCTGCAGTTTTCCAAGGGCTCTCATAAGCACTGTCTCTTGGGAGGCAGAAGAGGGATTCTCGCCCCCATTCTGCAGACGAGTAAAAGGAGGCCAGGGGAGGGGAATGAGCTGGGGGAGCTTGCACTCACACCCACTCCCTGCATACACCTAACAGCACCGGGCAATGAAGGAAGGAGGCTTTGGCTCCTTGGGGCTTTTCCTAGGTCCCTGCTGCCTCCTGGGAAGATCTAGAAGATTCTAACTTGGTGTCAGCCCCAGTTCAGAACCTTCATATCTACTGTGGCATCTGACTCCCATAACAACTATTTATCCTACGAGGATATTGAGGCCCAGAGGGAGAAAGCAACCTGCCCAAGATGCCCAGCTGGCCAGTGGCAAGGCCAGGGGGTGAATCCAATCTGGCAGATTTCAGAGCCAGCCTCCCCACAACCACATAGATCCCTGCCTTGCCCCTTCATCAAGATGAAAATTAGATGTCCAGTCTCCAGGGAGAGGGCAGATGAGGGTCCATAAAGGCTCTTGCACAGAGAGGAAGTCAATGTTTCCAAGAGCAAGCTTTTCTATTGTGGGAAGTGGAGGGGGGCTGGCATGTGTCCTTCTCTCCTCTTTGTCAGTCTCTGCTCCTATAAAGCAGCTAAGCTAGTTAGAGGTCTTAAGAAGAAATTTTAAATATGAAAAATATCCAATCCTACTCTCATTCATTCTCAAGCCACCTGCCACCAGGTGTCCCAAAAAGGGGAAAAAAAAAAAAGTGTGTCTCCTGGCCGTGCTCAGCCCCATAGGTCAGTAGCGCCCCACCCCCCACCCCATCCCTTCTGAGGCAGAAGCAGGGAAGGAGCAAGGGAGGGAGGAGGAGAGAGGGAGGGAGATGGGGGTAGGGAAAGCCTTCCATCCCAAGCTGTTTCCACTTTTTATATTTACCCAAATCCTTTAATTGACCTCCATGGAAAGACTCCCGATTAGGCTAATCCTGCCTACCGAGCTTTCCCATTAATGCTCCTGGGAAGTCTCAGGAAGGCCAAGGGAATACCCCAGGTGCCGGCACGGGAGTCAGCAGGCGGCCCTGGCTGGCCAGGCTGCCCAGCACAGCCCCGTCACAGCAGCACCCGGGAAGGCTTTGGAACCTGAAGGCCCGCACTCTGGCTGCAATGTCCTACTGGCAGTGACCTTGATAAGTCATTCTCACAGTGCACCTCCGCTGATAACACTGGCTCGTGGACTATGGAGCACGGACAATGATGGTATTACTGGCCCCGCTTTACAGGGGAAGCAGCCGAGGCTTGGTGACATAGAATGGCAGAGCTAAGACCTGAAAGTGGTCCCTGCAGGCTGCAGCCGACATCCTCAATCCCATGCCTTGCGGATGCCCCTCAGGAAGGCAGTAGTATCAGAGCTGTGAGGTTCAGCTAGATTCTGCAGGAAAGCATTTCTACAAGAAAGCCTGGCACACAGTAGGTGCTCCAAAAAGGAGCACTCTTTCCTTTCCATCTTCCCCAGCTGGTTGAGAGGAAGAAGGACTTGTGAAGACCTTTTTATTCTGACCCCTAGGTGGGAAATCCCCACGTATGGGTCCCACCCTCGCCAAAGGACTGCTGCCTTCTGCATTTCCTGCAGCCAGCTGAGGGGCAACTCCACCATCCAGGCCCCATCAGAGACTGCCTCCTCCTCTCTGGACCTGGCCTTTCAAAGGGGCTTTTCATTTATCGGACTTTAATGTCTCACATGATTTAATCGGAAACACGTGCCTTGTAAATATCATCTGTCATGTTCCATTAGGTTCACGGGGAAAAGTACAAGTCAATAAACAAAGGTTGCAGCATAAATCTACCTTGAACACATAATACCTCAACTAAGAAAATCAAAACATGTGTGGCCTCCGACCCATGGAGTTTCACAAGCGGGAACTCTGGGAAGAGTCAGGAACATTTCTAAATGTTCGTGATTAATAGGGAGATTGGAGTTGGTCCTGGGCATAATACAAGTGCGCGCAGGGCCCTTCAACAAAAGATTCTGCGTCTGCAGCACCTGTTAGATCACAAAGCACTTCTAGTTGGACCAAATACTGGCTATCTCCACTGCAAAAAGACTCTCCAAGACCAAGAAGCTTTTTTTTTTTTTTGAGGAAGGAGCGTTACTCTCCATTTTTCTCATAGGGAAGATACAGGAGAGGATGGTAGGGTAAAAACCTTCCCCCTTCTCTTTCAATCTCCTTCCTCCCTGGCACTCTCCCAGTCTGTTTCGAGAGCCCTGAAATGGAGACAGGGAAAGAGGACGAGGCTTGGTGAGTCAAACAGCCTTGGATTTGAGTCCCAGCCGTCACTTACGGCCAAGTGACTGCTGCCAGCATTTCGTGTGACCCTCATCTAATAAGAAAACAGTTAATTACAATATGTTCTGTTCCAGGGTTCCTGCTATTAAAGATATTGAAATCATGTATTGACTTTTTCCCTCAAAAAGAAACAAGGAAGCATTTGCCATCTTCAAAGATGATGTCCACAGAATGAAGACAGAGCTCTGAGACCCTCAACACGTGCCCCACTAGGGGCTGGTGCTTCCAGACACACATGTCTGTCCATCCAGCAGGAGACTTCCCTGAAGCTTTGAAAGGAAAGCAGAGGCTCAAAGTAGCCTTGATACAGTAGGAAGACTCAGTTTTCTCATCTGCAAAATGGGGGCAGCACCTCCTCCCTTACAAGATTGTTACAAAGATTATTACTCGAAATGGTATATTCCAGAATGCCACCATAAAACATGACATAACTATGTCTCCCCTACTAATTAAATGCATAGATCTCAAAGCCATGGTTCAGAAGACTATAGCTCACCTCATCCCACCCCTTCATTTTGTGATTCTAAGCCAGCAATTCAGACTGGGCAACGCTCTGGCTTCAACCGGCAAATTTAGTAAACTGAATGCTGGCTCCAGGCATTGAATGGTCCCTCGTCTGCATATTTCAGCAGGTCCCCCAATACTGTGAACTCCCAGGCTGAACCCTGGCTTCCCTTCCCTGGGAGGTCCTCCTCAACTACCCCTCTGACCACCTGGAGTCCCTGCTGTATAGGTGCACTCCAGTTGGGAACACAGCCCACACCCACAGAGTCTGGGAGTCTTATCTTTGTCCAGACTTGTCTCACTACCAGCTAGACTAGAAACTCCCCGAGGGAGCCTCGCCCACATCCGGCACACAGAGGCACTTACTGCAATTTATTACTCCTTCACTGTCTCCTTCACTAGAATGCAAACTCCACAAGGTCAGGGATTGTCTGTCTTGTTCACCACAGTATCCCAAGAGTCTCAGAGAGTATCAGGTACACAGTAGGCATTTAATAACTGTGAAACGTGTAGATTTGTTGAATAAATGAGAGCAGGCTCTCTGTCTTGTGCGTCTATGTATTACAGAATATAAGAGTTGGAAAAGCTAATCTGAGTTTTAAAAGCCAATCTGAGTAACTACTGACGCAGGGAATTTATCAGGCTAGTTTTCCAGAATCTAATACAGTGCCTCATACATATATTGAGATCATGCAAGCATATTTGTTGATGGTATAAAGGTGGATGAGTTAGTATATGGTTGGGTGGCTGGGTGGGAACCAGGATAGTTGGGTAATTGGTAGCAGTTAGATGGCTTCATGGTGGATTATACAGATGGGTGGATGAGTAGGCAGGTGGGTGGATAGATGGTAAGATGGGCGGACACATGAGTGAGTAAATGGGTGAATGGGTAAACAGACAAGTAGGTGGAAGGGAAAGGAAAGGTGGAGGGAAGACTCACTCAGATTTACTGTCTCATGTGATTCATCTTTAAAGGAAGGTCAAGGAGTTTATGGTCTTCTTTGATGTCAGACAGAAAGCCACGCCCACCTCCAGTGATTCCTTACAGAGGCAAATCTGATTCATCCCATGCCATCTAGTGCAGAGAAAGAGCGGGGCACGTGACGGGGCTTGGTAACTGTCGGCCAATCAGTGACTAGAGAGGTGGATACAAATACTAACGGGTATTCATACAAAGGGGTGGATGTGGGGCTAGGTGGGCAAAAGAGCAATGGATATCTGAAAGCCTTGCTGTCGGTCACAGGCACAGAGGCACACAAGGGCACCCACAGATGCACAGAAGGATGGAAGGGGAGGCTGGACAGGGAGCGCCTGCTTCCGGAAGCACCAGAGAGCCCTGGGTGCCGGCCCTCTGTGCAGCCAAGACCCACAAATGCCAGGCCTATCCACCTCCAGGGGGCGCTCTGAATCACGCCCCGCCAGAAGGTTTCTGTCTGACCCAACAGTAAAGGAAATAAACAGCCCACAGCTTCCCCAATGGCACTAGTGGCAAAAACCCCCCCTATCAACGCAGGAGACATAAGAGACGGGAGTTCGATCTCTGGGTCAGGAAGATCCCCTGGAGAAGGAAATGGCAACCTACTCCAGTATTCTTGCCTGGGAAGTTCCATGGACAGAGGAGCTTGGCAGGCTACAGTTCAGCGGCTGCAAAGAGTCGGACACAACTGACATGACTTAACACACACCCACGCACAACCTTGTACATGTCACACGCACAAGCTATGTGTGGCCACAGAGGTTGTGCACTCTCATGAATGTGGAGCCCGGGCAAGGTGTGAGATATGGCGACCCTGGTCAGACCACAGTTCAAGTCCTCTCACGTGCTTTATCTCATCTTCACAACAAGCCTGAAGGCCAGACAGTCTGAGACAAATGAGGAAACTGAAATTCAAAGAGGGTCAGGCAGTGAGAGAACCGTTTTGCTGACTCCAAGTCCCATGCTCGCTCGCTACCTACTTTCCAGGCTGTGTCTCTCCCCTCCTGGGGACAACACCACCTATTTCACAGGGAGGATGAGAGGTTCAAGATGAGCTCTCCTCTACAAGCAAGAGCCTAGAACAGTCACTCCCCCTCCTCTGCCTGCCAGGCTCCTCGAAGAACTGGCTGAGTGGGTTCTGCAGGGTCCCTGTGCCCGGGCGGCCACGCTCGGACACAGAGCCTTCATGCTTGTGCAAACGCGGTGCCTCCCCGCAGACCCCCAGCACATGTGGGAAGCCAGTGCCAGGAACCCTCCCACGCATGTGAATGTTCCTAAACAGAGTAATTAGAGCGCTGTTTAGGTAACTTTTACACAGGCCCCCTAATCAGAATCACATGTGGAATGGAGTCGGCGATGGTGGCCGAGCTGGAGGAGGCTGGTCAGTCTCCCCCCTGCACAACCGCCACCCCTTCCGCGTTTCTCTGACTACACGCGCCCCCCACCTCCCACCCCAGGACTGAAACAGCCCACACACTTGTAGAAACCAGGGCAAGCCACCCCCAGCAAGCAGCTCCGCAGTCACTGCCTGACACACCCAAAGCCAGACTCAGAACGGACCTTCGAGAGCCTCTCCTAGAGCGTGACTAGGACACTAAGAAGGGGCTCGCTCACCCAAGGGCACCCGAAGAGCCCAGGGATCACCACACTGGTGAGATCATCCCCAAACCCAGGTCTGACCAGGTCCTTCCCCTGCTCAAAAGCCTCTGTGACGTCCCACCGCCTCTAGGATAAAGTTCACATCTCTCTGCCTGTCCTCCAGGTGGGCAGAGCAGCAGGCCCTGGAATCAGCCGCATATCAGTTCAGAGCCCAGCTCTGCCTCTAAAGCCCCTTGTCGTTAGGCAAACGTTACCTCTCAGAGGCCTAGTTTCCTGTGTGTTAAGTGTAGATCACAACAGGGAAATGAACTATCACTAAGCCAATGGGAAGATCTTAGATGTATGCCTGGCCTTTAGCATGACCTTATTAAGTAGTAGTCATTCTTATTATAATCAAACAAATTCCCAAAAGAGTCTGAGAGCTGTGGAGTCTGAGACACATGATTTCTCATCCCATCCCTCATCTTACTTGCTGTGTGATCTTAAACCAGTCACTTGGTATCTCTGGGCTTCAGTCTCCCCATTCATCTTATAAGAAAACAGGATCTGATGATCCCTAAAATCCTATGGGTCTGGCAGTTATCAGCAAGTTAGCAAGCATGGCCCCAGGTCCGTCCTCCTCTTTAGTGGACTGTTTAAGGCCCAGCACACCTTGAGTCCATCTTCCATTTATAGTTTCATTCAGGCCACTTTCAGCCAATTTCCTGCAACAGCGAATTCCTCCCCATTGCCCAACACACAGGCTCTCTCCCATCAGACCTTAACACACTCTTGGCTGGTGCAGTGGGTCTTTAGCTTTGGTGCACATGAATCACCTGGAATCTTGTTAGAAAGCAGATTTTGGTTCGGCAGGTCTGGGGTGGGACTGAGACTCTGTATTTCTATGAAGCTCCTAGATGCCCATGCTGCTGGTCGGCAAAGCACGCCTTGAGAATCAAGCCTTCTCCCTGCTCACCACCTAGTAAAGCGACTCCTCGCCCCTCAAAGCCTACTCAAGCAAGCCCTCTGCTGAGATACCTATACCCACAGCAGGATTCATAAAGCCCCAGCAGCAATGCTCATGACAAACAGCTTCCCTATCTATGTCCCCTGGTGCCCAGCACAGAATGTCAGGATGTGCACAAAGGGAGAGGCAGGAGAGCCCCCCAGCTTTGTGCATAAGGTCATGGGCAGCAGGGTCATTCTCAGACGTTCCCACTGGAGCCAGTTTCTAGGCAGTTCAAGTGCAGAGAAGAGCTTCCATGGCCATGGGCCACCACACGGGTTCTTTTCAGACATAATTTGTCAAAGGAGCACTTTTCAGAAATAGCAGATAGCAGGAACCTAAATCTGAGTATGGACCCAGGAAGGCAGCACCAGGGAGAAGGAAGGAAAAAGCACAGAGAGTGGGGCAGAGAGAAGCCTGGATAGAAAGACATAGAAGGATGCAGAGAGGAAGAAAAAGGGAAAGTCAGAAATAGAGACAGCATAGAGACACCAACAAGTGGAGAAACAGAGATAGAAACAGAAGGAAGAGGCGACCAAGGACACAGAGAGACACAGAGCACACGCCTGGAAGCCGGAGAGAAGAGAAAGTGGGGAGAAGCGGGTTTTGAAGAGCGGGACACGGCCTCTAAGGTTACAACTAATTTATCCCCCAAAGACATGGAAGCACAGGCTGTATGACAGCCTCCTCACAAAAGGGCACCTGGTCCTGAGGGCCTCAGCCTCTTCATGCTGAGATGGGCTTTGGGGTGTGTGGCTGGATGGGGCAAGTCCGAAGATCTCCCCATTTCCCTCTACCTTCCCCTATCCTCCTCCTCCCACATAAAGGAAGAGAGAAACTGAAACAGCAATTTGAATTTTTTTTTTTTTGGTTTATAAACAAAGTTCAAAACTAGTAGGAAACTGAGCCAAGCCTAAGAAAACAGAGGCATCACAAGCTCCACAAACTACCAGCAAGTCATTCATCTTCTCCAAGTCTCAGCTTCTTCAGGTGCAAAATCACCAGGATCCTCACAGGAGTGCAGAAGACTAAATGAGCTTTGTAAACATGAACATTCCCTTAGGAGAGCACGCTCTAGGTGCTTCATAAACGGTCACTGCATTTGAACTGCAGGATGAGTTACACAAACACCCTCTTTTTTAGGCTGTTTGTTTTTTTTTTCCCAGTCTTTTCCTACCCTGTTTCTCTCTGAAGCCTCACGGGATGCCAGACACGGTTTATCACCCATTTCACAGAAGAGAAAACTAAGAGGTCTTACATGGCTAAAGGCAGTATGGAAATTCAGGTCCACCGTGGCCCACCACCTTTTCCACTCCACCAGCTGCAGGCAGCATCAAAACCAAGGCCCACACAAGATGAACAAGAAATGCACTTTTTTTCCCTACAAAAAATGGCCATGCCTCTGCAGAAGCTGTGCCAGGCCCCGTGCAGAGATGGGCCCAGAGCTGGATGGAGCACGGTTCTGCAGCCGCCCCCTGCCCCCACCCCTCCGGGAGACAGCCATGACAACGTAACCACTGTCCAGATGGGCAGAAGTAACAGGAGGGCCACCTGTGCTAAGCCCTGTGAGATCCCTGCTTCCGGCGGCATCTCCATTCTGGAGCGCAAAGGGCGACCCTGAACTAGGAAACACTGAGTAATAACAAGTGCTCTGATGAAAACCCAAGAGCAAAGTAAACCAAATGAGCTGGGTGGTCAGGGAAGGCCTCTCTGGAAGGTGACCCTTAAGCAGACACCTGGGTCTGCTGTGCGAAGATGAGCTAGGAAAGCAAGCCAGGCAGCAAGAACAGGCCATGCAAAGGCCCCAACAAGAGGACAAGCTTACCATGTCCAGGACAGAAAGCTCAGTGTGGCCAGCATGAGCTAAGAGAGGCAGAGCAGACGGTGAGGATGAGGCCGGATGTCACGTCAGCCTCATGAGCCTGGACAGGAGAACAGAATGGAGGGCTTTAAACAGAGAAGTGTGGTGGCGTGATTTGCATTTTAACTCCAGCTTGCACTAGACTACAGAGGGGTGAGTGGCAGGAGGGAGCCCAGTGAGGGAACTGCTGCAAGTCCCAGGAGAGCAGTGCCGGGGAGTGGCACAGACAAAGTGGTGGAGAGGCAGGGCTGAGCCCGGAGCCCAGCAACACTGGAACCTGGGCCCTGCTGGTGGAGAGGCCGGCAAGGGCAACGAGAAGGGGCAGCAGGGGCCAGGACTGGTCACACTGCCCGGATGCTGCTGTGCAGGCAGTAAGAGGGAGACAGACACAGAGGTTAGCTGAGGCCACGGAGCCTGACGCGAGCAGTCTGCAGGCAGAGGAGGACAGACACTGGGAGGTGATGAAAAGAAAGGCTGTAAACCGAGACAACTCCTTCTGGAAGTTTCCGCCTCAGCAGAAGCAGAGAAGTGAAGCTGTAAGCAAGAGGGAGTGTGAGCTCAAGGAAGCCTGCTTTTAGGCTGGAAGATTCTGGAGCAGTTTGAATATGCTGATGGGAATGAGCTCCAGAGAGGGGAAAGTTCACACTGCAGGAGAGGGAGTTCAGGAGAGACATCTTAGAGGAAAACGAGAGAGAATGGGACGAGAAGAACAAGGCAAGGATAGTTTGGCTTTGACAACCGCAGTAAGAAGCAGCAGGCACACAGGCTGTGGAGGTGACCCGCTAGAGCTGAGCTCAGGTATGGTCGGATGGCTCAGTCAGCCATCTCTGCTAGCACGTCAGCAGGCAGGCCCAGACGGTCCTGTCTGAAGCAGGCTTGGAGCCTGACATGAGAGCTGCCTGGAAAGGAGGGAGTGTAAGATGGATTCTAAGCTGGGCAAGGAAGGCAGGGAGCACACAAGGGCAACAGGTAGAGAAAAGGCAATAGAATTAGTAGAAGAGATGGCTTCTGAAGGTCAGATCATCGTCACAAGCACGGGAGCAAAGCCCCAAGCTGACAGAATGAACCCAAGCAAGGACAAATGGAAAGCCCCAAACAAAAAATAGGAACACAGAGGACAGAAGAAAAGACGTGTTAGATACTGCATCCACCACCAAACACAAAATACAAGGAAAGCAACCGTTAGAAACCAAGAAAGTGCTTCTGCAAATTAAAAGTAACAAAAATTTTAAAATAAAGTGGGAAAGTCAAGGAAATTCTCAGAAAACTGAACAACAAGACAAAGAGCTAGAGATGAAAGAAAGATAAGAAAACCGGAGGATCAATACAGAAAGCCAAACATGCAAATATGGGATTTCCAGGAAAAGAAAAAGATAAACGGTCCAGGGGGGGACACTCCAGGAACTGCTGCATAAAAATGTCTAGAGCTGAAGGCCATGGATCTCCAGAAACAAAGGACACCGCACTCACTTCAATCAATGGGGAAAAACCCACATCAAGGCACACCACCAGGCACTTCCAGAACACCAGGCATGAAGAGAACATCTTGCAAGCCAGAACACAGACTGGAGATGGGGAGGGACCTATGTGGGGTTTCGGCATCACTATGAGACACTGGCTGCTCGACAGCAATGGGGGCGCTGAGAGACAATGGGACGGTATCGCAGAAATTCTTAACAGGATCGGCTCTGAGATGGCCAGAGTTCAAATCTCAGCCCGGCCACTTACGAGCTGTGTGACCACAGTCAAGTTATTTAACCTCACTGGGTCAAAGTTTCCTTGTCTGTAAAACAGGCTTAACGTTCAACAAGTTGTTGTGAGTATAAGTTAACTGATGTAAGGCACTGAGAACTATGCCTGGCACATGGTAATCAGCATTAAAAGGTTAGTTATGCTTTTTAAAGTTCCAGCCAAACTGGCAACGGCGACCCACTCCAGTACTCTTGCCTGGAGGATCCCATGGATGGAGGAGCCTGGTGGGCTGCGGTCCATGGGGTCACTAAGAGTCGGACACGACTGGGCGTCTTCACTTTCACTTTTCACTTTCATGCAGAAAGTGAAATGGAGAAGGAAATGGCCACCCACTCCAGTACTCTTGCCTGGAGAATCCCAGGGACAGAGGAGCCTGGTGGGCTGCCGTCTATGGGGTCGCACAGAGTCGGACACGACTGAAGCGACTTAGCAGCAGCAGCTGCAGCAGCCAAACTATTAATCAGGAATGAGACACTTCTCAGACAAATATCTGACTTACCTTTCTCACAAAATGGCTGGAGGATGGACTTCAACAAATTATGGGCTACACTAAGAAAAAAGGAAATACAGTGCCAAGGACATTTGGCCTTCTTTTGGGTGCTCAGCATCTGAACAGTTTTCTTCTACTGGGAAAATCACTCCCTTTATAAGAAAAAAAAAAAAAAAAAACCCCCGCTTCAGCCCAACACACACACACAAGCTGAAAATGTCAGATCCCTCACAGATCTTGTCTTTGCAGTGTCACACTATCATGACCACACTTGAAAACAGCAGTTCCCCTAACTCCCTTCCTTGCTTGTTCTCCAAAGTATGGACCGCCATTTGGTAAACATGACATCTGATTGTTTATTTGATCAGTGTATTTTCCCCCTCTGCAATCAAAGTGCGAGCTTTTTGCCTGTTTTCCCAGCATCTAGAGGGGTGCCGAGCATGTGCTCAATGAAAACAAGCTGAGTGCAGAGATGTGCCTCCCCAGCCACCCTTGCAGATGAGGCATAGGCACGTGGCCAAGGCTCTGTGCCTTGGCCACATCCGTGGCCCATCCATCTCCGTGGCCCATCCGAAACATCCACCTAGGAGGACAGCTCAAATCTACCTGCACTGGCAAAAACAGGGATTCAGTGACCAAGGACAGTGGCTCAGCTGCCAAAGTCTGGCACCCACTGTTTTCACTGCAAGCCCTGTGGCAGAATCCGGGGTAAGGTTCTGGCTCATCAGATGGTAAAGAATCTGCCTGCAATGCAGAAGACTCAGGTTCATTCCCTGGGTCGGGAAGATCCCCTGGAAGAGGAAAGGGCAACTCACTCCAGTATTCTTGCCTAGAGAATTCCATGGACAGAGGAGCCTGGCGGGCTACGGTCCATGGGGTCCCAAAGAGTGAGACACGACTGGGCGACTAACACACTTCTTGGGTAAGTAGCTTCCAAACCATAATTAGAAATTCTGAGAGTCACCCAGCATCCTTTTAATAAAATCTCTTTTCTGCTTAAATCAGCCAGAGAATGCGATATGTGTGTGGGGCAGGAATCAGAGATTCCCACAGCATCAGTGAGACCCGGAGGAGGCCAGCAGTTACAAGAGAAATGCTCCCTACCTTTTTCAGGTGCAGCAGAAATGGCACTAAGATAACCTCAAGCATTTGAGCATTTTAGGAAAGTATGACTGACAGATGTCTGACAAAACTGATGGAACATTTAGGAGCAAATGACAATAGACAGATAAATACAAAACTAAGCAAGCTTTTTTAAACAATTTTTTAAAAAGATTTCCCTATTTAACCGCAGGAAAACAAAACGTTATACCACAAAGAAAAAGTTTCCACGGTGCATGAAAAAGTGGACTTCAGATGCCACTACAGAAACTACCTTCATGCCACCCCATCCCCTCTGGCCCTTTTAAAACCCAATCAGCAGGGGACCTCCCTGGTGGTCCAGTGGCTAAGACTTCATCTTCCAATGCAGGGGGTACAGGTTTGATCCCTGGTCAGGGAGCTAAGATCGTACATGCCTCATAGTCAGAAAAACAAAATATAACACAGAAACAGTATTGCAACAAATTCAATAAAGACTTTAAAAATAGTCTACATTAAAAAAAAAAAAATTTAGAAAAAACAAAACCAATCTCCAGATCTGTTTGTTCCTCATCCCCACTCCCCAATCCTGTGAAGTCTCTAGAAGTTCCCTTAACTCTTTGGATCATTCTTAGATCATAAAACATTTTCCAGACACTTTTAGTCCCGAGAACAGTCTCAGCTTAGTAATTAAGATGTCCCATCCAGATTAATAATCTAAACCCCGAACTTCATTTACAGCCAAGCTCCTCCCCTTGCCTCACTTGGGCCTGTCTCGGCTAGGGGCCCTGAGCAAGGTAGAAGGGCAATAAGGTACCTTCCTTTGTCTACTGGAATGGCAGGAAGGGGCTCAATTGCCGGGTACTAAAAGAGCTCTCTGGACATAGGTGTACAGTGCCCCCGTCCACGGGTTAGCGGGAGAGCACTCCACTGTTCCCACGGAACACCGCCAGGCTCATCTCTGTCTGGCAAGAAGCCCTCTCGGGCAGGGTGGGTCAGTCTGAAAAGGACCCCTGGAACACAACCCTCTGCCCATCACAAGAACAGTGCAGCCTCCCCCTTCACTCTGCTACTAAGCAGGGCCTCCAACCACAGCTTTCATCTCCCAACACCTTCAGGCACGGAGAAGCACGTTGGTCCTCTGAGTGGGCCTCTCAGAGCCCTTCCTACCTGAGTTGTGTGAGGAGAAACTAACCCTCTCCCCGCCCACTTCTCCAAAAAGATGTGCCCTCACATCTCAACCCTTTGACAGCCTCAAAGTGGGTACCAGGGAAGAATGTCCAAACCAGAGTTAAGTTTAGGTACCTGAAGTCCTGCTCCAGAAGGTAGAGGTAGGCATTGATAATACTACCCTAGACAGCAGTATAATCAGTACTTACTGTCTTGGGGCTCAGCCAAAACCTAGGGAGCAAAATCCCCACAGTGGCCTCCAGTTCCCCACAATCCCAGCTGTGCACAGCCTGCCCCACTGCAACCAGAGGCGCTGCAAGCAGAGTGGGTGGGAGGAGAGAGCCAGTGCAAGAGGGACGAGAACTGAGTGGAGTGGTTCAAGAGAACTAAGTCCTCAGCCACCACACAGGAAGCCAGCAGACAGTGGGCCTAGGCTACCATCAAAAACCCACAAACAATAAAGGCTGGGGTAAGCGTGGAGAGAAGGGAACTCTCCCACACTGATGGTACAGCCACTGTGGAGAAGAGCATGGAAGTTCTTTAAGAAACGAAAAATAGAGCTACCTTATGACCCTGCGGGGGAAGGCAATGGCACCCCACCCCAGTACTCTTGCCTGGAAAATCCAATGGACGGAGTAGCCTGGTGGGCTGCAGTCCATGGGGTCGCTAACAGTCGGACAGACTGAGCGACTTCACTTTCACTTTTCTCTTTCATGCATTGGAGAAGGAAATGGCAACCCACTCCAGTATTCTTGCCTGGAGAATCCCAGGGATGGGGGAGCCTGGTGGGCTGCCGTCTATGGGGTCACACAGAGTCGGACACGACTGAAGTGACTTAGCAGCAGCAGCAGCATGACCCTGCAATCCCACTCCTGGACATATATTCAGAGAAAAACATGGTCCAAAAGGATACATGCAGCCCAATGTTCACTGCAGCACTGTTACAGCAGCTAAGACGTGTTGTTTTTGTTGCTGTCCAGTTGCTAAGCCATGTATGACTCTTCGACTCCGTAGATTGCAGCACACCAGTTTCCTCTGTCCTTCATGATCTCCTGGAGTTTGCTCAAACTCATGTCCATTGAATCGGTGATGCTATCTAACTATCTCGGCCTCTGCTGCCCTCTTCTCCTATTGCCCTCAATCTTTCCCAGCATCAGGGTCTTTTCCAGTGAATCAGCTCTTCACACCAGGTAGCCAAAGTATTGGAGTTTCAGCTTCAGCGTGAGCCCTTCCAATGAATATCCAGGGCTGATTTCCTTTGGGACTGACTGGTTTGATGTCCTTGCAGTCCAAGGGACTCTCAAAAGTCTTCTCCAGCACCACAGTTTGAATCAGTTTTTTAGCACTCACCCTTTTTTACGGTCCAGCTCTCATATCGTACAGAACCAACCTAAGTGTCCACTGACAGAAGAATGAATAAAGAAGATGTGATACATATACACAATCGAAGAGTTCTTGGTCATGAACAAGAATGAAATAACGCCACTTGCAGCAACATGGACGGACCTAGAGATTGTCATCCTGAGTGAAGTAAGTCAGACTGAGAAGCAGAAACATCATATGACATCCTTTATATGTGGCATCTAAAAAGAAATGATACAAATGAACTTACTTACAAAACAGGAAGAAACTCACAGACTTGAAGAACAAATGTATGGTTGGTGGGGGAGGGGAGGGATACCATAAGGGATAGTTGGGGAGTTTTGGGAGGGACATGTACACACTGCTATGTTTAAAATGGATAGGCCAAGGACCTCCGTTGAGCACATGGAACTCTGCTCAATGATGTGTGGCAGCTTGGATGGGAGGGGAGTTCAGGGGAGAATGGATATGTTTCTATGTGTGGCTGAGTCCTTTCACCATTCATCTGGAACTATCACAACACTGTTAATCGGCTACCCCCAATACAAAAAAAAAAAACTCCAGTACTTTGGCCACGTCATGCGAAGAGTTGACTCATTGGAAAAGACTCTGATGCTGGGAGGGATTGGGGGCAGGAGGAGAAGGGGACGACTGAGGATGAGATGGCTGGATGGCATCACTGACTCGATGGACGCGAATCTGAGTGAACTCCGGGAGTTAGTGATGGACAGAGAGGCCTGGCATGCTGCGATTCATGGGGTTGCAAAGAGTTGGACACGACTGAGCAACTGAACTGAACTGAACTGAATAGGAAAAAAAAAAGAGTGAAGCTTGTGAGCCTCTAATTTGAGCCAAAGCCTCAGTGAAGTCTGAATTTAGTGGGACTATCATTACCAGTAAAAAAATAATAATAAAAAGGAAAGAAATAGCAGCCTAAGTCTCACCTAAAGGTTAAGTAGAGCATACCAGTTAAGGCTTCACCTCTCACTGCTATGTGAAAGCGAAAGTGAAAGTGAAGTCACTCAGTCGTGTCCAACCCTTTGCGATCCCGTGGACTGTAGTCCACCAGGCTTCTCTGCCCATGGGATTCTCCAGGCAAGAATACTGGAGTGGGTTGCCATTTCCTTCTCCAGGGGATCTTCCCGACCCAGGGATCGAACCCAGGTCTCCCGCATTAGAGGCAGACGCTTTACCCTCTGAGTCACCTTATATAACCCTGAACAAATCACTACCTCCTCTGGATCTGTTTCTTCATCTGCAAGTCCGGTAACAGCAGTAACTCCTTCACAGGCTTGTTGGGAGAATCAAAGGAATAATCCTTGTAATGCGCTCAGAGCGTCACTGGACCATGGTAATAAGCACCATGTTTAGCTATTATTGTTTTTATTTCTGCAACCGAGACAAATGGAAGAAAATACTAGAAAATGAAAACTAAGTAAGCTGAAGTCAGGGCCCCTGTGGTGCAAGCTCAGGGCGCATTGCCACGTAGATGGGGGTGAGTGGTGCCCCCTGGAGGTGGCCATCCCCGCAGCTCTGGAGGAAGGCAGCTGCCTTTCGGCAATGCAATGAGGAAGGCAAGGGACTGACTCCCTGTGGAGTCTGAGAGTATTAGATGGTTTAAAAACTATGTTAGTATTATTTTGCTGAAAATAAAAATTCATTTTCAGGATGTTAATAAAACAGGTGAGGTGAAGTCGCTCAGTCGTGTCCGACTCTTTGCGACCCTGTAGACTGTAACCTACTAGGCTTCTCTGTCCACAGGATTCTCCAGGCAAGAATACTGGAGTGGATTGCCATTTCCTTCTCCAGGGGATCTTCCTGACCCAGGGATCGAACCCGGGTCTCCCGCATTGGAGGCAGACGCTTTAACCTCTGAGCCACCAGGGAAGCCCGTTAATAAAAAACAAGCTCCCCAAAATAGTAATAAGAAAAGCAATGAAGGAAATAAAGGAAAATCTTGGAATTAGGACTGTATAAAATTTTTAAATTTTTGTTTCAAAATCATCATAAAAAAACTTGCCTAAACAGCAGGCTCATAAAAATATTAGCAACAAATACAAAGAAAACATTAACTTAATGAGCTAATTTATTGAGCACTTTAAAATATGTAAGGTTTTAAATTTTACAAATAAAATATTTAGACCCCAACATAGTTGCAACAACTTGCAAAAGAGGAGCTATGGACTGTAAATCAGTACATAGTATATATCCCATTACACCAACGATCAAATAAATGTAAATAAAACTATAACCAGATGTCACTTCCACCTTCCAATTTGGAGATTACTTCCAAAACGATGGTGAAGATAAAGGGAAGTGAGTTCTCTAAGACACTGCACGCGGTTGTGAAAACTTATGCCCCTTCAAAAGAGCTATTTGGTAAAATGTGGGTCAAATATTACTAGCCTTTGACCCAGTCATTTTCAATTTGGGAATCTATCCTAAGAAAACAATCAGAGATGTAAATGAAGATTAAAGCATAAAAATAGTAACTGCAGCATTATCTATACTAAGGGAAAAGGTGAAAAATTCTAAGCATCACGCACATGCAAGTAATATACATATATATGTATTTGTTTGTACCCACATCAACTATCTCTGAGAGGCTAAGTAAAAATGGGGGAGGGTAGGGGGGTATTACTAGTTGTTTCCAGCAAAGGGAACTGGGGGTGGGGGAAGAAGAGGAAGGCTTCTCCTAAGGTCTTCTGAGTTTTGAACTATCTTCATGTTCTGCCAGTTCAAAATAATTTAAAAACAGTAATAAAATACAATACATTTTTGAATGTTTACAAGGAATTTTAACAGCATGGGAAAGTTTTATTATGTTACTAACAGAATGCTAAGTTTAAAAATAAGTACATAAGACTTTATATTCAGAGATACCAATGATAATAAAAATATTAATATAGATAAGTATAGAAAAAAGACTGAAAAGAAATATACTAAAACATAAATGGTGATCACCGCCCAGGGTGGGATTATTTTCATCTTTAAATGTTTTTAGGGACCTCCCCGGCAGTCCAGTGGTTAAGACTTCATGCTTCCAATGCAGGGGATGCAGGCTTGATCCCTGGTCCAGGAGCTAAGATCCTACATGCCTCCCAGCCAAAAATAAGAAAACATAAAAGGAAGCAATATTTTACCAAATTCAATAAAGATTTTTAAATGGTCCACATTTTAAAAAATCTTTAAAAAATTAAACAATGTTTTTTATGGTGGTCCAGTGGTAAAGAATCTACCTGCCAATGCAGGAGACACAGAAGACTGGGGTTCAATCCCTGGGTGGGGGAAGATCCCCCAGTGTAGGCAACAGCAACCCACTCCAGTATTCAGAGGAGCCTGGCAAGCTACAGTCCATGGGATCATAAAGAGTCGGATCCAACTGAGTGACTGAGCATGTATGCACACATCTTATTATTTCCAAACTTTCTACAATAAGTATATACTTCTGATGTGAGAAAAATTAAAATTATTAAATTACCTTTAAAAGGTATCTTTAAAGCTATATCTGTAGCTTTACCACCTCAGCCTCTTCCCAGAGAAGGATGAGGAGTAAGATCAACTAATTGGCTGGAAGTCAATGAGAGCTGGACTGTTAAAAAAAAAAGGTGGAGTGCCAAAGAATTGATGCTGTAGAACTGTGGTGCTGGAGAAGACTCCTGAGAGTCCCTTGGACAGCAAGATCAAACCAGTCAATCTTAAGGGAAATCAATCCTGAACACTCATTGGGAGGACTGATGCTGAAGCTGAAACTCCAGTATTTTTGGTCATCTGATGCAAACAGCTGACTCACTGAAAAAATCCCTGATGCTGGGAAAGATTAAGGGCAGAAGCAGAAGGGACCGGTCATCAGAGGATGAGATGGCTAGATGGCATCACATGAAATTGGGCAAACTTCAGGAGATGGTGAGAGACAGAAAGGCCTGGGGTGCTGCAGTCCATGGAGTTGAAAAGAGTCAGACACGACTGGGCTACTGAACAACAACAGGAGGGATTCCTGTCTAAACATCTATGCAAGACGCCATCAGGGGGCCATGTGCACAATTCCAGCTTCAGAGGTGTACCTGCATGAACCATCTGCCCTCTCTGGGCTGCTTCCTGGGGAATCAGCAAAACACACCCACTACGGCTGGGCCATTCAAACGCTGCTTTTCCAGGAAGGCTGCTCTGATCTCTCTCTTGTCAGTGCTAGCCTGTGAGCTCTCTGAGAGCCGGCAGACCCTAGGATTCACATCTGCATCCTGAGTAGGAGCCAGGCCTGGTAACCAACATGCTGGCCCCACCTGCAAGCTGTTATGTTCATCTGCCTGTCCTCTTGACTGGATGCTCCCAAAGCTGATGCCGAGCTTGGGTTATGCCCGCTTCTCCAGAGTCTAACAGAGATCCTAGCATATGGTAGGGTTCTAGGAAAGGTCTGCTGAACAGGTGAATGAATTAAAGAAAGATACTCTAGACTAGCACTGTCCAACCAAACTTTCTTTGGTGGTGGAAATGTTCTATGCTTGCTGTCCAATATGGCAGCCACTGGGCTTCCCAGGTGGCAATAGCGGTAAAGAACCTGCCTGCCAGTGCAGGAGACACAAGGGATGAGGGTCTGATTCCTGGGTGGGGAAGATCCCCTGGAGAAGGGCATGGTAACCCACCCTAGTATTCCTGCCTGGAGAAGTCCATGGACAGAGGAGCCTGGTGGGCTCCAGTGCATGGGGTCACAAAGAGTCGGACACACTGGAACGACTAAGCATGTAGCATGCACACGTGGTGGCCACTAGCCACATGGGTAGTGAAAGCCACTGAGCACTGAAATGTTGCCAGTCGTCTCTTTTATTCAATTGTAAGTTAATTTAAATAGCCATAAATTCTTCCCTAAGAACACTTAAAAACAGGATAATTATAAGATTACAGAGATGATCAACTTAAAAAAGAGAGATGACCCAACGTCTTGTAGCACTCAAAAGATGATCATGGCAGGATGCTGACAATGAGGAGGGGGAAGAGAAGGAAGGTCCCCAGCCGCCCCCAAGCCTGCACCTACCTGGCCAATATCACACAATGGGAACCTACTCGTCTCCATAGCTGTCTAGCCAATAGCTCTGCTGTATTCTGGGTGCAAAGCAGCCAGAATCATTGAGAGGATAAAGACTGGGGTGAGTGAGAAGGGAAGGGTGTGGGTCTGGGAGAGGAGAGACTCTGAAGGGGTTACAAAAGGTAAACTCTGGCCTTTTTAATCGCCAGAGATAAGGAGAGAGGGTATTCCCTCCAAGACAAAAGTTTATGCAAGCCGGGACTAGCAACAGGCGCAGGAAAAGAGCTAGCAAAGGCGTCCCCAACCCCAGGACTGGGTAACCCGTGTGGCTCCACCACCAGTGACCTGAGCAGAAGGCTGCTCTGCACACCCATGTTCCCGCCCATCCTCAGATTCTCACACTAGGCTTGCAAGGGGAGCTAGCTAGCAAATATTTCCATCTTATAAGCTGGCAAACCAAGGTTCTGTGAGATCATCCGAGGTCGCAGGTCTCAGACCGTCTGGAGCTCAGAAGTCTGCTGAGGACAGTGAGCCGGGTGATGAGTTGGTGAAGTCACACAGATGAGTACTGGAGACCTGGCCAGGCTGGGAGGGAAGCTGCACACACTGTCATCCTGCCCTGCTGACTTCGAGCTCAGCTCAGGTAAGGGCTCTGTATGTTAGACCACAATGGTGTCCCAGGGCCCAGTCAATACCTGGGACATGGTAGCCATTCAATGTACTGATGAACAGACAAAGCAACAACCAAACCCGGGTTACAGCCCATCTGTCTTCAGGATACTTTCTCACGTGTGTGGGCGCTCAATCGTATCCGACTCCCTGTGACCCCCATGGACTGTAGCCCACCAGGCTCCTTTGTCCATGGGATTCTCCAAGCAAGAATACTGGAGTGGGTTGCCATGCCCTCCTCCGGGGGATCTTCCAGACCCGGGGATCAGACCCACATCTCCTCCATCTCCTGCATTGGCAGGCAGATTCTTTGCCATCAAGCCACCTGGATAAAGCCAATACTTCATTCCCTGTGCTCCTGACAATTGGCCAGACAGAGATCACTGTCCAAGGTTCAGACATACAGAGCCACTCTGGGTTGCTGTCCTGAAAATCTGCTTGGGGAATTGCCCAGGAAGCCACATGTTGACTGCAGAAGGACAGATTAATTCCTCTGGGGACCTGCATTCATTCTCTTCTCTCATCCACGCTCCTCCAGCAAGTCAGAGATACAGTTATTACAGACCCTGCTCCACAGAGCTCACAGTCTCGTTGGGGAGGAAGCATCCATAAAAGCTGACTATTCAATGGGAGAAAAGTGACAAAGGGCAGCAGAAGATGAAGGAGAGAAACAGTAATTCTGGCTGGAGGAGGCAGTTTCTCAACCGTGATGAATGGGGAAGATTGGACTCAAGGCATTCGAGTTTAGAGGACTTGGGGGAAGGTCCAGAGAGGAGGCAAGGTGTGAGAAAGGGCAGGGTCTTGGAGTCAGGCCTGCAGCTACCACCCAACAGCTCCAGAATTTGGGGCAGGTCATTCAGCCTTAGTTTTTCTCATCTGTAAAATGGGGATGATACCTCACAAGGAGTAAGTGGCTTCACCGAATATCTGCTCAAGCAGGGCCCAACAAATTGAAGCCTCCCCAGGGCTGAAGAGCCCCACCGGCGTGGGGATGTGGGAGAAGAAAAGGAGCACCATCTTAAGGGTAGGAGGTAGAAGCAAGGGAATTCAGCTGGATATTAAGAGTTTGAAGGCAACTCCCAACCCAACTAACCAGGGACAAGGGGAGGGAGGTCTGTACCTCCTGACCCACCCCAGAAATACCCACTCCTGCCAGACACCAGAGCCACTGCAGCCTGAATGAATGTCCTGGACTGATCCCAGGGCCGGGACTTGTCAGATAATTGCACTGATGCAGCCCACGCCCACCTGGGCAAGGGAGGTGGACCACTCCTAACCTTCCTCCAACCCTAAGTGAAGTCAAGATCCCAGCCAGTCAGATCTGTGAACTCCAGCGCTGAGATTAGGACCTCAGTCTCTGAAACCCTGAAGTCCTTGTTCTTTAATTTTTCCAAATAAATAAAGAAAGAACAAAACCAGGACTTCTTGGCAGTTCAGTGGCTAGGCTAACACTCCAAGCTCCCAACACAGGGGGCCTGGTTTCAACCCCTGTTCAGGGAACTAGATCCTGCAACTAAGACCCAGCACAGCCAAATAAGTAAATGAATAAAATATTTTTAAAAAGAAAGAAAGAACAAAACACCAAAATAAGGGGGTGGGGTACTGAGACATAGACGAGAAACACCATCAGACCAAGTCAGGCCTGGGGACCTAGGCTCAGCTCTGCCACTCAGTAAGAGCAGTAATAACAGCTCACCTTTGTCACATACCTACTGTGTGCCAGCCCCTGAGCTAGGTGCTCTACAGACTCATCACTTAATCCTCACCTTAGTCCCCTCATCAACTCTATGAGACAGACTTTATCTCCATTTTCCAAATGAGGAAAACGGGGGCTCAGAGTCCAGTGAACTCCCCCAAGGTCCGGCAAATGGCATAGTTGAGGCCTGAACTCAGTTCTGACTCCCAAAGCCATGTGATCACCTTTGCGCAAGTCATATGACTTCTCTGAACCTTGATCTTGCCATCCGTTCATAGGGGGATGGAATGAATAATAATGATTTGGGTAGAGCTCTACAGTTTACAAGCTCAAACCACAGCAGTACCCAGAGAGGAGCCAGGAAGCCAACACAATCCCTGGGGTCCATCTAAGCCTGTCCTGGAGTGGGGATCAGGGTGTATACAGCCATCTCCACCCCAGCAGGGCACCTGAGAGCTGGCTCCTGGTTCCCATTTCCAAGGTTCTCCTTCATCTTAGAGAAAATTGAGTCAGATGTGTTGCAACCACCAATAACTGGTCTTTAAACCACAGGATGAGACTCTCTTGAAAGCACCTGGGACTCTGCCTAGAAGGGAGGGCAGGTGTGTGGCAGAGAGTTCCT
Source organism: Oreotragus oreotragus (assembly GCA_006410675.1). Taxonomy (NCBI): domain Eukaryota; kingdom Metazoa; phylum Chordata; class Mammalia; order Artiodactyla; family Bovidae; genus Oreotragus; species Oreotragus oreotragus. The sequence continues at coordinate 238,703 of SJYX01011826.1, forward strand.
ACAATCCAGGCCAGTCACTCCAGGACAGCATTTGGCCCCTTACTCTTCCACCTGACACCACTCCGCCTGGCCACAGCCTAGAAGGGTCTGTGATTATGGAAGCCAACTCCTCCCAGAAAAGAGAGGAAAGGGAGGCCCAGACAGAAAAGACCCGCCCCACGAATGTGACCCAGAAGAGCGGGGCAGACCTCACGGTGAAAAGCCCCAAGACAGTGTGGAAAGAAAACAGGGCTGTTCTGCATGTGAGAGCTCCCTGCACACCTGCTGCAGTCTCGCGTGTGCCGAGAGCTCACTATATGTTCAACCTTGCAGGAGAAACAAAGACAGCAAACTTCTCCTTTCACGGTGACAAGCTCCTTGAGGGCAGAGACTGGGCTGGACTCCATTCCCAAACTTCCTTGATACCCACTTTGATCCAGGCCCTGTGCTAGGCACAGGGGTGCAGGAATAATGAGACTCTGCCCTGCCCTCAAGGACACAGTAAGTAAATGGAAAATTGCCACAGGACATGTCCTGTACTACAGACGAAGGAAGGAGAAGGGTTGTGGGTGCCAGAGGCCTAGCATCACCAGGCTGCGGGAGAACAGGAAGGCTTCCAGAAAGAGGTGGCTTCTGAGCTGGGTCTTAAGATTAAGTAGGAGTCAGACCGGTGGAAAGGAAGGGAAGGAAGGCCCTTCCAGGAGATTTGGTTTATCAAACGTTTGCATAACAGCAATAACAATAATAATTCCAATGTTAATTGAGCATCTGACCATGTGCCAGTCTCTGTATTTAAACACTTATACATATAGAAGTATGAACTCATTTCATCCACATAAAAATATTTTGAGACCATTACAACTACTATTCCCATTTTACAGATAAGAATATTGAGGCCCAAAGAGCTTAATGACTTGCCCAAGATCCCCAAGTTGGTACCTAGAGCCAGAGTTCAAACCTAGTGGTCTGGTTCCACATTACAGCCCCAACCAGCACCCTATATCCTTCTTAGATACGTATTTTGCGAGACAAGGTGCTAGACATAGGGCTACAAAGATAGATATTTGAATATTAACTATTTTATATTCTAAAAATGATTTAAAGAGGCACACAAATGAATAAAAATAAGCTCACAGTGCTTAAGGATGGAAGGACGCATAAAGAGAAAATTCCAGGTTCAAAGCTTCATAAGGAAAAGTCTGATGCTGCTGAAGGACAAGCAAATAAGACATTAGGAAGAGATGGTAAACTTCCCTGGTGGTCTGGTGGTTAAGAATCCGCCTGCCAATGCAGGGGATGCAAGTTCAATCCCTGGTCAGGGAACTGAGGTCCCACAAACCTCAGAGCAACTAAGCATAAGTAGTACAACTACTGAGCTCACAGGCCACAGCTAGAGAGTTTGAGCGCCACAGCAAAAGATTCCACTGATGCAGTGAAGCAACAAAGACCTGATGCAGCCAAATGAGTTAATTTAAAAATAAATGAATTCATTTCCTTTAAAAAAAAAAAAAATAAAAGGAAGAGATGGAACTGGATTGGCCGGAAGGCTTTGAACACCAGACTAAGGTGCTCAGATTTTTCAGTCAACTAGCTGCTCGTCTGCAAGCCCCGGAGAAGGCAACGGCACCCACTCCAGTACTCCTGCCTGGAGAGTCCCAAGGATGGAGGAGCCTGGTGGGCTGCAGTCCATGGGGTCGCAAAGAGTCGGACACGACGGAGCAACTTACTTACTTAATCTACAAGCCAAGATATAATTTCAGGGGAGAGTTTGAAATATCTCTAGAACAAACCGATATCACTACAGATATGTGACTGGTTGATAAAATATAAATCTCTTTAAAATAGCCCTTAAAACTAGTAACCTCCAGGTATCTTTTCCACCAGTAGATAAAAAATAGAACAGCTATCATAGGGGATGGATTTTTGTCCTAATGTTTAGAAAACTTGGGATACCCTGCTGTCAGGGATGGGAAGTAACAAGAAGGCTTTAAGCAAGGAACTCTTTGGAGATTGAAGGCCTGGGAATTTTGCCCTCCACCCACGCCTATACCTCCACCTCTCCAGGCTAGAAATCAACCATCTGAAGTCCCAAAGATGAGCTGAGCCCAGCCAAAAGCCCCAATGCAGAGACATTCTCACAAAGAGAGCTACGTAAGTACAAATGACTGTTTGATCAATCATTTGGCCTCAGCGTGGGATTTGGTTAGAATTAAAGCCATCTGGTTGGGAGGGGGAGGAGACAAGCAGGCGGGAAAATGACCCACCCCCTCCCCCCAAAAAGCATTGTTAAAATATAACGGGGGAAAAACAGTAAAGTCTCTGCTGTTATTTCAGCCTAAGCCACTTAATCCTTCAGCACATAAAGCAACTTATTTTATGACCTTTTCCCTTTAAAAAGTAAATCAGAAGACGCTGCCTTGAATTCAGATATCTCTGAAACACACTACTCATCCCTCCCAGTAAAATATCCTGTTTCATAAACCTTCTTCAAGATACTTGAAACTGCAGATCACTAAATGCCTAGCTTTAGGCATCTGACATTCCAGAGAATTAATATTTAAACTTATTATAGGAAAAAAGAATTGAGTTTGGTTGAAGCATGAAATATTTAATAGTGTCTCCAAATTAGAAACCCTATTTTGTTTCGCGTTGGAAATGCCAGCGTTATTACCTGGGCTTTGCACTCAAATAAGATAAAATGCACGGGCGGTCTTAAGATTAAACACACAATTACGGCCGTTTTCTCCAGAGAGAAGGGGAGCGAGACAGGTTTGGGGAGTGGAAGCGATTGGGTTTCATTTTTACGATACACTTAAAATTATATTATCATTCTCTGCCTGGAGGGTTGGACTTGAGAGGGTTGAAGCTACTTAACCACTGAAAACTGTGTCAAGATCGGTGAATCCACAGAGCCCTATTCACAGGTTGGTGAAGCCGTCTATGTCTTGGAACGGACCCGCTGCTGGGCAAAACCCTGGGAACTTTCTCTACTCGCTAGGACAAAAGTATTAAGTGGTTTGGGATAAAAATTAAGCTTCAATTGACACAGTGGATCCTGGCAGCCTCTGCCGGCACGTGTAATTTATTTACAGGGTTGGAAAGTCGGCAAAATACATCATCAACTCTTATACAAACTTCTATTAGGTATTAAATACCCAAGCCTCAGAGAAGTAATTCATATAGTCTAACAACGTTCCAAAATAAACCCAATCTCCAGCCCTCCGGAGAGCTTAAAACAGCAAATGGGATCTGTGTTTTTAAAGCCGAGTTTATAATACTCCCTGGTTTCTTGCTAAAGCTTTGCCATCAAACCTGTTACTTAAAAACAAAAGCAACAACATCTAAGAGAGTAATCCGGTTGCTAAAAAAGACATAAATAGGAAGAGGCTGAGCCACAAGGCAACCAGGCCATCCTTGACACCCCTTCCGGCTCTCACTTTCAGACCCAGGGTCAACATCTAAAGGCAAAGGAGCTTTGGGCAAGCCTAAAGCCTCCTACAATTTCCACTTCAGAAAAAATATGACCCCTTGAGAATGTCCACGTTCACATATATTCTCACAAATACATACACACCCCCGTGCAAGGCCACAAACCCAAGCAAGCAGTGGGACCTCTTCCTTCCAAAGAGGGGCATTTGACTCATTCATCATTTGACACAAAAGACCCATTTCCCACAAACTCTAGCTCTCTCTGATCCCTGGCCTGCTCTCCCCCACAAGCCTTTCTTCATCCCACCAGGCGTTTAATAAGAAATAATTAGTTAATAGATCTCCAGTCATCATGCCCAGTGAAGCATGCATTTTACACACCAAGTGTAGTGGGATGATGAGGAATTCTCTTCAAACAGAAGTCTTCATTACCAGCAGAAGGGAGATCACAGCCAGGGCCTGGGCAACAGAGCTCCCACTGTATGACAGGCTCAAACGGGGACTCGAACCTGCAGTAACCAGTGGGGTGTGTGTATGCTGCTTCTGAGAGGGGTCTGCTTCCAGGGGCCCTCCAGTCGCAGGCTCCTTGCCTGAGGACCCCCATGTCACGTCTGGGAACCACTGTCCTTTCCCCATTTCTGCAGCAGAGAGTAGTTGGGAGAGCCCCACTGGAGGCAGAGTCTCCCCTTAAAGTCACGCCTCAGCCTGTGAGCTGAGACTGCAATCTGCCCGAGGGACTGGTTGTCTGGACCTGCCTATGGCCTTCCGCTGCTGTCCCCCAGGGTTCAGAGACACACGCTAGAGCCACGGCGACTCTTAGCTGCTGCCTGGGTTTTAAAAGCTGTAGTTGAGAGCTCTGTGCTCTAGAGTAGCGGTCCCCGACCTTTTTGGCACCAGGGACCTGTCTGGTGGAACATGATTTTTCCGCGGACCGGGAGAAATGCGGGGTGGTTTGGCGATGATTCAAGCGCATTACATTTATTGTGCACATTATTTCCATTATTATTACATCAGCTCCACCTCAGATCATCAGGGATTAGATCCCGGAGGTTGAGGACCCCTGCTTCAGGGGGAAAGCACCGGCTTTGCTGTCACACAGAGCTGGGTTCAAATCCCAGGCTCTACTATCTACTTTCTGTACAGTGAGTCACTGCAAATTAAATATGGAGCTCACTGTTTAGACAAATTGCTCAACTTTTCCAAGCCTCATTTCCCTGATCTGTAAATTCAGAATAATGCCTCCTTTTCTCATAAGGTTATTGGGCTTTATTAAATGCGATGACAGCTACGAACTGCTTGACCTGGCACAGAGTAGGTGCTCAGTAAAGGTTAGTTGACATCTCTTCCTCTTCTGGTTCCTTCTGTGGTCAGCTTTAGGAGTCAAGAGTTCCAAGAAGAGGTCAAGTCGAAAACCAGACCTTTTTCTGTACTCTATATCCTTCCCAACTGCCCCAGCCAAGTTCACATGGAATCCTGGAGCAACAGAGCAGGAAGAGACTATAGGTCATCCCAACCAAGTGCTTCCCATTTTACAGATGGGGAAACCGAGGCTCAGAGCCAAGGGCTGGGCCCACATGCATTGAGTCTGTACAATGGTGTGTGTGTTTGCTCCAGACAGGGCTAACCATAATCACCAAAAAAATTCAGGCCATACAGGAAATGCATTATTCAGTGAACAGACTGAAGGCTCCTCTCAGTGCATCTGACTCAAATGCTGACTTTAAAAACACAGCTCGTAATGCTAACACAATCCGCCTCGACCCACCGGAAACCTTCTGAAGGAATAACCCTTTAGAGTTAAGGGGATGATGGAGAAAAGAATAAAACAGATGCTTCAAGTGACTTTAAACTAAAAGACCACTGGGTCAGGACTGTATTTTTTCCACCCCATCCCACCCCAAGCCTCTGTTTTCTTTCAGTTTCTTATAAGGCTTTAGGACACCAAAGCAACCACAAAACTACCCCCCCCACCCCCGACTCTTTTCTGCTTCCCTTAACTCAGTAACTCAGCTATCAGTCCCGGACTTTGCTTCTAATGCTGAAAGCATTTTTTTTTTTTTTTTCATTGTAAACTATTAAGTCGGGCAGCGGCTGTTGATAAACAAGAAGTCCGTTTTTAAACTGCTAGAATCATTAGCACAGGGAAGGCGAGCAGCACAAATATTTCAGGAGTTTGCTCTTTTTTCCTGGCCCTAGTATCACAGCTGGGCTTTCTGCATGTTGCAGTTGAATTTTTCAAAGCCCAGGGCAGAATTTGTTTCATTTCTTCTCCCCCTTGAACTGAATGTCTTTGTTTCTTTAAACACAAAAATAAACTACCCCTACAAGAAGAAACAACACAAGTCTCCAGGTCCAAATTAACTGCAACTAAAATCTGTATTAGGGAAAAAAATTAGCACACCACACACTCTAATTTAACTTTGAATATAATCATAGATATAAGGTGAAGTTGTTGAAGGACTACCATATCGGCTTCAAAACAGAGAATTCTTTTCTAGGAAAATTGAGAGAAAGAAGGGAAATTATCTTCCCTACGCAAAAGTCCCAGTTAGTGACTGGTCCATTTACAAATAAAGTTGGTATTTATTTGTGTTTTTTTTTTTTTTTTCCCTATTCCTATCCAAAAAAGGATGGAAAACCCCATTCCAAACTTTAGTTTCTCCCCTTTTCTAGGATGCTTGCCAAACTCCACAAAATAAAACCGAAGAAAATGATGATAATTATGCAACATTCAGAACAAAGAACATAAGAATATATTTTTTTAAATGATTCATTGTGCACTTATGCCTGTAATGGGATTTTAACGCACTGTAAAAATAAGTGTGCTGGCTCACTTAGCTTCTCACGCAACTGTAACGCAAGGAGATGAAGAACTTAAAGATGGGGTGAGTTTTGTTTTGTTTTTTTTTCCTGAAGGAGGAGATGTGTGAAGGAAAACCATGGTATATAAAGAAACATGTTTTTTAATCAGAGGTGGAGCAACATAGCCTATTGATATAATTGCACAGCTAAGACAGTCCTGAGACCTCAGCCCAGCCGAGCACTACAGGTAAACGAGTCAGCAATAAGGAAGCCTAAGTAAGTTAGGATCTCATGTGCTGGTTCCCTTTCCATTTTGCACTCCAGGTCTTAGCAGCTTCTACAGAGCTTGGGAGGCAGAAAGGGAAGAGAAATTCTAGCCACCCAAGATTCTTTGGGAATTTTTGGGAATTGTATTTCCGCTACACATCTATAAAAGATTTGTCGGATACATAATTCTTATGACTGTAGACGCAACAAGTTCCTATCTTATTTGTGTACCCACACACATACATGTTTCTCTTTGTCTCACTGAGCCTGACATTTGGCCAGCAGGTTTTTCTCCCCCTTATTTGAAACCTCAAGCACTGAAGAAATTTGGATCTGATTATTTCCGGATCACAGGACCAGCACTTTAAAATGGATGAAATGCAAGCAAATTGCCCACTAGAGCCGGAGGGGGTAAATGCTTTCAAAATAACTCATACCTTTCTATTATGGACGTGCTGGCCTCTCCAAAACCTCCCCAGAACATCACAGTGGCTTCTGATTCAAATGAAGAAACTCTACAAGGTAATGCCAACCAAAACCGTCACGTCTTACTCTCCACCTCCAGTCCCTAACGTGCCCGCACACAACCTACAACTGCATTCCTTCTTTGTTTTCATTTTTAAAGAAAAAATACATATACTTTTTCTTTAAGTTACACGATCAACTACTTTGGGAATTTTTAGCCCCAGTACAATGGCTGTTTACTAACGGCAGGGCCCACGTTGGTCATGATCACCAGCCTCCTTTTTATTTGCTAGGATGTATCCAGTCTCAGCACACAGTGAAAAGGGTCCAGTGAGTTGTTGAGAATTATCTGGTTTGGTCTGAGAGTAGCAATTCTGGTCAAACAGAATCATTTGGTAAACTAAGAAGTTTTCTAACGATGGCACAGATACTCGTTACCAAATTCCGAAGATTCGAGACAGAAGAAATACCAACAGCAAAAATAGTTTAAATTCTCTGGGAACGCTTGGGAAGCCGTCATGAACGCTAGCTCTCAGCCACCAACACACACACATAGAAGGCACTAGTCGTGGAATGGGAAGCCTTAGAAACTGCCACTTACACTCTGTAGCCTTAAGCACATCCTTGAACCTGAATGTCTTCATCTATAAAATGGCAATCACAGTAGTAAGACCCAGGATCTGCCTACAGATACAAACTGCAAAGACCTTTTACATCTGTCCCCTCAGAACAGCCCACGAAGTAGGCAGGGCTCAGCTGGCATGAGGCTGATGAAAGAACGTGTGCAGGACACAGGCTGAAAACTGCAGAGAGCAAGCTTCACGGAGTCAGTGCCACAAAGCCGACCGCCTCCATGAAGTCCAGATGTTTACCTTCTTTCCTTGTCAGAACTTCCACAAGCAGAGTGTTGGGTGTTTAATAAAAAGAAAGAAAAAGCGCAGCATCTGGTAATTTGGCCTTTTCAGCTGTTTGGAATCTGGATAAACGGGACTCTCCCATAAACAGATCGTGATTCTTATTGTAAATGATGACAACGTTAGTCCATGACGTTGCACGGTCCCCAGTGCCTCCTAACTCCAGATCTGGACATGCAGAGGACCCTGACGTTTACGGATAAGCTGCTGGGTCCGAGAGCTCACGCCCGCCTCAGTTTAGGGTCTATCCGAGAAACAAGAAGGCAGAGCATCTGAAACCTGATTCCAAACCAACCAATACTGTCGTCTCTCCGGTCACCGGCGAGGCACTGGCCACAGAGACCTGCAGCTTGGCTCCTCTCAGCTTCCTCTGGCTAGGAAACCAGTTAACAGTCGTGAAAGTCAACAATTTCAAAAACTCAAACCTTTCTCCCTCCTCACCCTACCCTCTTTGTCTCAAACAGAGCTGACCATAACGGTGCCCTACACGAATTAATAAACATGAACCCTTCTTCCTTTTTAGTTTATATTCTTACAACTGCTTCATTTTCCCTTGGGAAGGAAGCATTATTACCTCTCGTGCAAATGAAAAACCAGTGACGGCTCTCACAAGAGCCGTCTCCAAAACAACCAGGCACTGAGGTGGCCCTTTGACACCTTATATCACTAATACTCTCCTCAGTCTTTCTGTCTCACAGTTGATTTACAAACGAGGAAACTGAGGCTCAGAGAAGGAAATAACTTCCCCCAGTCCCACGGATCCTAGGTGGCAGGGTCTTACAATTTCCAGCACGGTCAATAAATATTTTTCAGTTGGTAGTCTTGTCTTCAGTTTCCAGTAAGCCTGAGACTCGGAGCTAGACACCAAATATTCAAAGGGTTATGAGGTCTAGAGAGTATCTGGGTGGGAACAGGGGCAGCAAGAAGGTTTCTTTTATGGCCTCTTTGAGAAGGTTGCCCAGCTCTGATTTTCTCTCAGGCCACTGTGTAGCTTGACTACAGGGGAAAAAATTGCCTAGAAAGACAGAAGCCGAGTCAGAAGCCTCTTCAAGCCTAGGTCCATAAGCTATGGGCTGGCCAGAGACCCCCACCCGGTAGGCTTCAGTTTCCTCATCTTTTAAATGGGTATGACAAATCTGACCCCCACCAGCCTCACTGGAGGCTGTAAAGAAAACAGAAGCCTCTTACAAAAAGCTTAATCAGTAAAACCATCTTAAGGTACAAAGAAAGAGATGCTTCCTCCCACTCTTTTACCCTCCTCTGCCCTTTCCAAACACAGTCCTGACTTAAAGATCTCATATTTTAGACACTGGGGGCATGCAGATAAAAATAATTGGGGTTTAGGAGAATGGACGTCAGAAAGTTGTACACAACAAATGCATCCACATGAAAGGTCTATAACCAGGGCTCGGAACAAAGGCTATGTTTGGGAGAGCAATTTATTAGGTCTGCAGAGAACTGAGATCTTCAGTTGACAGCTATTTTTTTTTTTAACACAAAATGTTGCAAGAGGGTATCTATTTAAGGGAGATTGACTACAGGAGGGGGGCAAGTGAGGGAGCTCCGAGCTGCAAATATTATTCATGTCTTGCTGCACAGCCCTCCTCTCTTCCTAATAAAAGGGAACCTCATGTGCGTATTCCAACAATAATACGCTAAAGCATTTTCCTCTATATCCTTTCAAAATGACCTCTATCTCTTGGAAAAGAGACTGAATTTAAAACAACAGACAAGAAATAGTGCTCTCCTACAAACTCAGGTATTTTCATTAAAAAGCAAAAAGTATTTATGTTTATTTCACTTTACCAGTCTTTGAATTAGAGAGGTGTTTTGTTTTGTTTTGTTTTCACCCTAAAGGAGCTCTCATCCCTAAAAGTAAGCCACCCTATCATTTCTAAGTTGCCAATTGATGCTAAAATAATGATGCCTATAGAGCCATTAAACAAACTTTTTGTCTTCCTTAAGAATCAGCTAGAAATAGAACCAAGAGGTCCCAAACAATGAAATAATAAAAAAAAAACAAAGCTTTGTTTTTTCCCAGGGAAAAAAATGTAGATGAGGGGAAAGATATAGTGCGTCAACAATTTCCCCAATTTCTGGTTAATTATCTGTCAGCGTGAAACTTATAAATAATGGCTCAATAATAATTAACTGCGATGAGAAGAACGTGTTCATGAGAATCCAGCCTCATCACTGACTTTGACCCATTAATTATACTGGAGCCTGCACCTTATACCCACCAGCCTCACTGGGTAGAGGAAGGGTATTACAAACTAACTTTTGACCAGAGACTGTCCTTCTGAAGCATCAAGTACATAACAGCCACTGTTAAAGTCAGGACTTCACTCAGGCTAGACTACAGATTCATAAAATTTTCCATCAGGAATCCAGAAATCATCTGGTATAATTAATTTCTTACTTGACAGATCGGGAAACTGAGGTTCCAACAGCGGAGGGGCCTGGCTGAAGGCTTCTGGTTTTTTGTCACTGAGGAAGACTAGATTACTTCAAAGTATGCTGTTAGCAGGTTCAGAGACAGACATACTCGAGTTGCTACTCATCCTAATTGATAATAAGGTTTTGACAAATTTCACACAACTTTTATCAGAAACATACAGAAGCAAAATTATGTAATCTGAGCTTTCTAAACACACATCTCCCTGCCAAATAGGCTTACTGACTTTAAATTAGGTGCTTTCTAAACAGTCACCATTTCAGAATCGCGAGTCCCAAACAACTTGAGAGAAAACTGATGAACTCTGGAGAAAGTTCTACCAAGTGCTTGGGAAGATTCCTACAAAGGCCTGCGGTGGAATCAGACTACCCGAATCTCTCCACGCCCGTGGCCAGGCACGTCGGCGGGGCCATACTTACCCTTCCCAGCGGCAGCGGCGGAGGCCTTGGACGGACCGTAGTCTCGGGGACTCCGGGGCCGGAGGAGGTCGTGGGAGCGCGGTGGCGCGGGAGGCCGGGGCAGCAAGTCACGCGGACCTGCCTCGCCGCAGCCCCCGCCGCTCACGGTGACCCTGAAGGCCATGTGCGGGCCGAGGCCAGCGGGGCCCCGGCCGGGACCTGGAGCGCCGGGGGCCTCCTTTGGCCTCTTGTCTGAGTGAGCCTCGGCCACTTCGCAGTGCATGGCGCCGGGGCGGGGCGCACCGCTGGGGGTCGCGCCGGGCTTCTGCGGTGGGGAGAAAGCACAGGCGCGTCAGAATGAGCGGAGCGATCCCCTTCTGGTCCGGGGGCCGATGTTTGAGCAGGTCACCATCCCTCCGTTTATTCCTCCTTAGCGCCACCACACTCACCCTAACGTGACAAACCTACCTGATCCACGGAAAAGTCCCCTCCAGGAGGGCGCAGGAACATCTAGGACGTCCTTCCCTGACTAGTGGAGGGCCCAGCTACCCAATCTGCCCCCATCCAGTCCTCTTTGGACGAATGGGGAAACTGAGGCCTGGAGAAGGGAGAGCGCCTGTGCGCGTCACCCAGTGGGACACGGAGCAGAGATTCCCGGAGCAGGGTACTGGCAAAGCCGCGGAGACTGTTCGGAATGGGTCACGGGCTGCACACCTCGCCTCGTGGGTGCTCTGGGACACTGCTGAGCGCAGGGACAGCCGACTACGCACCCGCAGGCCCGCGGGGAGACCCCCTGAGATACCAACACCACACAAGCTGCGAAAACGGGAGTCGGAGGATGTGTGCTCACTCCCGCAACGTGAACCCATACACGCACCGAGACGCACACTCCCACGCGCAGCGGAGAAAACGAACTTATCGCGCGTGCAAACCTGCAAAAAGTCGACAGCCCATGCACTCCCGCTCCCACGCACACCAAACACACCCCGCAAGTGCACACTCGGGGACAAGACGTGCCATACATTCTACTTTCATACACCGGCTCAGACTCTCAGCAACACTAGTAGCTGCACAGTCTCACGCTCACCATGCGCGAGCGCTGGGTGCCCCTCCACAGAGCCTTGGGCCTTCCACCATCCCTCCTGGAAAACGGACCCGGGGCCTCAAACTCTCCTTTCCCCTCGTGCTCCCCGCGCGATCCCAAAACTCCCCAATTCACCATTCCTGGGACACCAGCCTTGTCTGTCGGCCGGGCGCCCTCCCACTTCCCGGGCCGCGGGCCGCACCCCCTCTCACCTCGCCCCTACTCACCTCGCAGCGGCTGCTGCAGCTCGCTCGCGGGGCGCACGGCTCGGCGCGCCTCCACTGGCGCGGCAGCCCCCGCAGCCGCAGCGTCCAGCGGGGCGGCATCCCGGCGGTGGGGGCGGGGCCTCCTGTCAGGCAGGCCTCCTGTAGCCTGCCTGACAGCCTCTCCAGCCACTAACTCGCTGCGGCCGCCCCGCCGAAGCCAATCGCGGGGCGAGGGCGGGGCCTCCGCGGCTGCGGGCCAGGTCCAGCCGCTCGCTAGGCAGGCCGGAGGGTTTGACAGGCGGCGGCCGGTGGCGCTGGGTGCTGCCCGGGCCCCCCTCCGCCCGCTGCCCATCAGGGATAGCCCGCGGGGAGGCGCCGCGGGCTGCAAAGCCTGGGCACTGTAGTCGGAGCTGGGCCAGCCCGGGGGGCGAGAAGCACTCCGTATTAGGAGAGCCAAATCAACCTGTCTTCTTCGCCTCTCCCAGAGGCTGAGACAAGACCCTTCTTCCCTCGTCAAGCGTCAGTTTTCTCCTGGTCAAATGGGACCCGCCAAGCCTGCTAACGTGGAGGCAGTGGAAGTGAAAGTGCTTTCAGAGTTTCCTCGCAGAATACAACCTGCTCCCACAGATTTCTCAGCGGGTCAGCAGCGAAGTTGGGACCCCAACCCAGGGCTTTCAGACTACTTTTCTTAAGTTTCTGTTTCTGTGGTGTTTTTCACCGAAAAAAAACCAGACTAGAGTGTCTCCTTCCAAAGTTAAAGGGTAAACAAGAATAGATATCCGGATCCCAACTAGAAAATACCCCCAAGTGAATCTGTGAATCTGTCTGGGAGCAGAGTCCCTGAACCTCGATTTTTAGCGAGCCCCCAGGAGATTCTGGGCTGGAGAATTCCACAGACAGAAGAGCCTGGTGGGCTACAGTCCATGCAGTCCATCGGGACCTGGGACCCGGTTCCCCTGCAGTCCGGCTTCCTTCACAGACAGCAGTGTTGCAGCAAGTCCTGCCCAGTGTGTAGAAAGAACGCTAGGGGAGGAACAAGACCTCTGGGCAACTGGAAGCAGTAGCTCAGTCCCCATCTCCGAACCTCAGTTTCCCCCTGGGTAAAATAGGGTTAACTCCCCGTGTCAGGTCTATCTAAGGTTACCGGAGGCTCCAGCCAGGCCTCTGAGATGGTGTCTGTATTTCATGTCCGCTTGCCACACTCCTCATTGTTTGCTGATGATCTGGACCCACTTCAAGAACCCTGCTTGGCTCTCACTCTTTGAAGAAAGGTGTCTGGTCTCTTTGGCCTTGGTCTCAAATTTAAAAATGTTTATGGAGCCCCTTCCTACTACACACCCAGGTCAGGTCTCACAACATAAGATTCTACACAGGGTTGCTGCTGCTGCTGCTGCTGCTAAGTCGCTTCAGTTGTGTCCGACTCTGTGCGACCCCATAGACGGCAGCCCACCAGGCTCCTCCGTCCATGGGATTTTCCAGGCAAGAGTACTGGAGTGGGGGTAAGAGACCTCAAACAGCATCCCTGAATTCTTAGAAATCCAGGACATTAGAATTACTGAATCCTAAAATCTAATTTCCTGTCATTGATTAACTATAGCATCTTACAATTAGCAATAATGGCAGGAAGGACCTTGGAAATTTTGTCAGGCCCACCTCCACGTTCACAGGAGAGATGTGTCTGGCCCATAGCAGTATGGTGGGGTGTGGCAGAACTGGCTCTGGAACCCAGGCGTCCTGACTCCCACTCCAGCACTCTTCCTCCTGTGCCAGCCATGTCTCTCATAGACGCAGTATGTCAGCCAGCCCCGCCCATCACGCATAGTCCAGGGGCCATGGGCTGCATAGGGCAACTCAAAGGTTTTGCCTTTATCCAGGGATTTGGAGTTGGGGATTTCTGCTACTTTTATGGCAAGAGAGAAAGGGGTAGAAAGAAGCCAGAGTAGATCACCAGCCCCTCCAAGGCACCACCAGATGCTCCTTCCCCATTCCCTCACTCCTCTGAACTGCCAGCGCCAGCTTTGGCATCCATAGGCCATGTGGCTTTTAGTAAATCAGAATCTCATTCTGGACCTCAGTTTCTCCCTCAAAAAGCTGGAGGGTTGGAAAAAGACTTCCGGCCTTTCCCATCTGCCCTTTGGTGAGGCCAGGAACCAGGAACTGAGTCCTTTGCTTTTCTCCTTACCACAGACACATACACACAGAACACTGCACACTCAGTCAGAACTCAGAAAATATTTGCTGAAGAAGTCACTTAACCAACTGGCACTGCAGACAAAGACTTCAGATTTCCAAGATGCAGCAACAATTCATTTAGTTATTCTTTGCTGAGCACCTACTGCTGATCCACTTTCCATGTCTGAGTTGGGGACATGGAGATCCTGCCTTTCCCTCAGTGAATTCACAGCTCCACCCCACCAGGACAGATGCAAAGTCTGGCAAAGTAATGAGAAGGTTAATCTACTCAATAGAACAGACCACTTAAACGTAGTATGTGGCAGAACCTCTTTGGGGATATACTGAATCCAGGGGGTATATGCTTGTTTTTTGGTTTTTTTTCCTAGAAGGAAACATAAGAAAGTGTTAACAGGGGTTAAGGGAATGGAAGCCTGGGGGGTGGGGTGTGGTGGGGTGTGGTGGGAAGCCTGTACTTTACATTTTACATTTCTCTGAACTGTTCATTTTTTCTAACGATATATATTTTCCTCTCTCCCTTTCAACAGAGGTTATTTAAGAGTATTAGGATAACAGAGTTTAATGTTCTTCTTTATACTTTTAGTTTGAAAATAAAATTTGTTAATATTTTAATTGTCAAGAGCAAAACAAATAAAATTCACTTCTCCCTTTTACAGGCCAGGCAACAATGTGTGCTTTTTTTACACCGGCCAATGTTCCTGCTCAACACAGAGACTGTCTACTAGGTAATTCCATCTGTATCCATCTGCCAAAACAAACATTATTTTCTCTCCTCTGACTTTGTTCCTCCCTCCTCTCCCACACTCCCATATCTGATCTGCCATGAATACACCTAACAGCTCACCTCCTCTCCATCCTTCTTCCTCACTGATACATCTCTTACCAACTCTTCTTCCTGCCTCTAGTCTTATCTTCTTCCCAATCATTCATTTTCCACACACTGGTCTCCCTGTAAATCTCTGAAATATACACCTGATGATGTCACTTCCCTGTCTAAGCCTCATTAACAGCTCCCAGTGGCCATCTAAATAAAGTCAAACCATTTTCTCACAGCACCTCTTAGCTCTCTCCCATATTTCAAACACCTTAGAATATTTTACATCTCCTAGAACACAGGACATATGTTCATGCCTTCATAGCTTTGTATACTGTGCTTCCTATGCTAACACTTTCCCTTTGGTCCACCTTCATACTCCTTCCTGTGAATCATTTAATACTCAGGTCAAGTGTCACTTTTCTGCAGAAGACTTCCTTGAATCCTCTAGCTAAAATTATTTTCTTCTTGCACATTCTCACAGCAATCTCTGCTTCATTCTATCTTAGAACTTGTTATGCTGCTTTATAATAACCCATCAGTCTCTCCCTCTAGACTGAGAGCTTTGTAAACCTCTTTTGCCTTTGTAACTCCAGAACCTAAAACAGATTCAGGCAAAGTCAGCAAGTTGATTGAATTATTAAAGAATGACCACTACTTCCTTTACTTACCTGCATTTCTAGCTAAGTGCTTCTTCACCCTACTGTGACCTCCCCCCTCAGCATGTTTATCCAGGGGGTATAAGCATATACTCAATAGCACCCCACTCCAGTACTCTTGCCTGGAAAATCCCATGGACGGAGGAGTCTGGTAGACTGCAGTCCATGGGGTCGCTAAGAGTCGGACACGACTAAGCAACTTCACTTTCACTTTTCACTTTCATGCATTGGAGAAGGAAGTGGCAACCCACTACAGTGTTCTTGCCTGGAGAATCCCAGGGATGGAGGAGCCTGGTGGGCTGCTGTCTACGGAGTCGCACAGAGTCAGACACAACTGAAGCGACTTAGCAGCAGTAGCAGCAGCAGCAGCAAAAATAGAGAGTTCTGTGTCTAGGGTCTCCTGTGTCCTGGAGACAGAAGGAAGGATAAGGAATAGAGGTGATAGCTGTCACACCGCTTACCCTGCCTGTTTCTTGCAGCAAGGGAAAAATTAACATTTACTGAGGAAACTACTGTATGCCAGGTACTATGGCTGACAGTCTCCATACATAATCCATTCAATCCTGGTGACTCTGAGAAAAGGAGAATATCCTTCATCTCATATAGGTGAAAAATAAAAACTCAAAATTAAGTGACTTGCCAAAGTTCTCACAATAAAAAATGTCTGCCTCCCATACATCTATGGCCAATGATTTTGTACATGAATGCCACAGCCACTCACTGAGAAAAGAATAATCTAACAAATGGTGCTACATAACTGGATATCTACATGCCAAAGAATGAAGCGGGATTCCTATCTCAAACCATATACCAAAAGTGACTTAAAATGGATCAACATCCTAGATATAAGAGCTAAAACCATAAAACACTTAGAAGAAAGCCTAGGGGTAATCTTTGTGGCCTTGGATTTGGCAGTGGATTCTTAGGTGTTAAACCAGAAACACAAACAACAAAAGAAAAAATAGATAAGTTGGACTTCATCAAAATTAAAAACATCTGTGTATCAAACAACATTATGAAGCTGGTCAAAAGACAACTTTTAGAATGGGAGAAAAATACCTGCAAATCATACTACTGATAAGAGTCTAGTGTCCAGAATATGTAAAGAACTCCTACAACTCAACAACAAAAACCACCCAGTCCAAAAAATGAGCAAAGGACCTGCTGATCATCTATATACCTTATCTTTATATATATATATATATAAAATACCATCTATATCTCTTCTCTCCAAAGAAGACATATAGATGACCAACAAGTACACACATGAAAAGATGCTCAGTATTGTTATTGCGTGCACCTGCGCTCAGTCGCTTCAGTTGTGTCTGACTCCGTGCAACCCTGTAGACTGTAGCCTGCCAGGCTCCTGTGACCGTGTAATTCTCCACGCAGGAATACTGGAGTGGGTTGCCATGCCCTTCCCTGGTGGCTCAAATGGTAAAGCATGTGCCTGCAATGCAAGAGACCCGGGTTTGATCCCTGGGTCAGGAAGATCCCCTGGAGATCTTCCTTCTAGAAGGAAATGGCAACCCACTCCAGCATCCTTGACTGGAAAATCCCGTGGTCATTGGAGGCTGACAGGTTACAGTCCCTGGGACCACAAAGAGTCAGACCGTGTAATTCTCCACGCAGGAATACTGGAGTGGGTTGCCATGCCCTTCCCTGGTGGCTCAAATGGTAAAGCATGTGCCTGCAATGCAAGAGACCCGGGTTTGATCCCTGGGTCAGGAAGATCCCCTGGAGATCTTCCTTCTAGAAGGAAATGGCAACCCACTCCAGCATCCTTGACTGGAAAATCCCGTGGTCATTGGAGGCTGACAGGTTACAGTCCCTGGGACCACAAAGAGTCGGACACAACTAAGCGACTTCACTTTCACTTTCACTTTCCTCTGGGGGAACTTCCCGACACAGGGAACAAACCTGCGTCTCTTGAATTGCGGGCGAATTCTTTACCACTGAGCAACCAGGGAAGCGATAGTTAGTCATTCCGTTCAGTTCACTTCAGTCGCTCAGTCATGTCCAACTCTTTGCGGCCCCATGAATTGCAGCACACCAGGCTTCCCTGTCCATCACCAACTCCCGGAGTTCACTCAGATTCACATCCATCGAGTCAACCAGAAGGGTGGTATCATCTGCATATCTGAGGTTATTGATATTTCTCCTGGCAATCTTGATTCCAGCTTAGGGAAATGCAAATCAAAACCAGAATGAGATATCACTTTGCATCTATTAGGATAACTATAATTTTTAAAAGTTAAGAAAAAAAAAGAACAGAAAATAACAAGCATTGGCAAGGATGTGAGAAAGTGGAGCACTCACAAATTAGCCACTGTGGAAAACAGTTTGACAATTCCTCAAAAAATTAAACATGGAAATTACTATATGACCCAGCAATTCTACTTCTAGGTATATGCCCAAAAGAAAATTATTGTGAAAACAAGCCAACTGTTCATCAGTAGATGAATGTATAAACAAATTGTGGGGGAAAATATTGTATTTCTATATAAAGGATGAAATATTAACACAAACTACAGCGTGGATAAACCTCAAAGTCATTATGCTAAGTGAGAGAAGCCAGACACAAAAGGCCCTGTGTTGCATGAGTCCACTTATATGAAATATCCAGAACAGGTAAATTCATAGAGACAGAAGGCAGCGTAGTGGTTGACAGAGGCTAAGGGGAGGGACCAGTGAGTAGTATCTGCTTAATGGGTACAGGTTTCCTTTCAAGGTGATGAAAACTAGGTAGAGATGGTGGCCACACAGCACCGTGAATGTACTAAATGTCACTGGATCGTTCACTTCTAAATGGCTACTTTTACGTTATGTGAATTTTGCTGCGATAAAAATGGTTAATTTAGTTAAAATTTAAGAATTGTCTGCCTGTGTCCAAAGCTTGGACTCTTCACCGCATTTCGAGCCTCGCATTAGGAGCAGCCATAGAAGGCCTTCTATGATGGTTGTGGCTCTGGTGCTACCAGGCCGAAGGACACAGGCAAGTCATCACCCCTGGTCCCTCAGCACTACAGCTGTCAAACAAAGGTGACAGCACCTGAGCCACCAAGGCTACCGTGGAAACCAAATGAGAAGGTGGGAAAAGACAAAAGCAACTGAAAAATGAGAGGTAATGATGATAATTAATGAAATTCTCACCTTCTCCGACCATTTCTAGAATCCGTCCTTTTTCCTGTTTTTAATTGTGATGCTGAAGTGAAGTGAAAGTCTCTCAGTCATGTCTGACTCTTAGCAACCCCATGGATTATACAGTCCGTGGAATTCTCCAGGCCAGAATACAAGAACACTGGCATGGGTAGCCGTTCCCTTCTGCAGGGGATCTTCCCAACCCAGGGATCGAGCGCAGGTCCCCCACGTTGCGGGCGGACTCTTTCCCAGCTGAGCCACCGGGGAGCCCCGTTCTGACTGCGCTGGGTCTTGACTGCAGTGCACAGGCACTGCACCGTGGCCCGGGGACTTCTCGTCGCCGGGCAGGGGCTTTTCCAGTTTGGGCAACGGCCTCGTTTCGTGGCTTGTCTTCTTGTGGTTCGTAGGCTCAGTTTCCCCGAGGCATGTGGAATCTTAGTTTCCCGACCAGGGATCAAACCCACATCCCCTGCATTGCAAGGCAGATTCTTAATCAATGGACTACCACAGAAGTCCCTAGAATCCCTAGAATCATCTTATAACTCGAAGATGCTATTTTAAAAACCAAATCAAACAAACAAACAAAAACCTGGAGAATCCCAACATTTCCATATTGGGATTCCATATTCCATATTGTCACAAAGGGCCAAAGGTAATGTTTTATATATAAACTCATACATGGTTAGAGAATAAGAAACAACTTAAACTAGGAATAGAAATAAACTTCCTTAACTAGACAACGGCATCAGCAGAAACAAAACCTATAGCTAACACTACACTTAGGGCTTCCCAGGTGGTGCCATGGTGCCCACCTGCCAGTGCAGGAGACGGGCTTGACCCCTGGGTCGGGAAGATCTCCTAGAGGACGGCATGGCAACCCACTCCAGGACTCTTGCCCAAAGACTCCCATGGACAGAGGAGCCTAGAGGGCTACAGTCCACAGAGTCACAAAGAGTTGAACACGACTGAAGTGACTTAGCACATAGCACAACATCACACTTAATGGTAGAGACTGAATGCTTTCCCCCTAAAGATCAAAAACACAGTCAAGATGTCCATCTGCACTATTCCTAATCAACATCATACTGGAAGTCCTAACAAGTATAGTAAGGCAAGAAAAAATATATATATAAAGGCATATAGGTTGGAAAGGAAAGATTAAAACTGTTGGCTGGCAACCTGATTATCTACATAAATTCCACGGGATCTACCAAAACAAATTCCTCCTAGAACTAATAAATGAGCTCATTGAGGTTGCAGGATAGGATTAATATATAAAAATCCATTGTATTTGTAAACACTGGCATTTATTAAACAATTAGAAATGAAAATTTTAAAATACTGTTTATAATAGCACTCAAATTATATACGTAGATATTAATCTAACAAATATTCATGCAGAATCTGCTAGAAACTATGAAACTGATTAAAGAAGTCAAAGAAATAAGTAAATAAAGAGGCATATTATGTTCATGGTTTGGAAGATTCAATATTGTGAAGATGTCAACTCCCCCCAATTTAATCTGTATATTCAACATAACTTGAATTGAGATCCTAGCAGGATTTTTAAATAGAAATCAACAAACTGATTCTAAAATTTATTTGGAAAGGAACTAGAATAGCCAAAAAAATTGAAAAAGAAGAACAAAGTCTGAGGACTCATTATTTGATTCTAAAATTCACTATGTGAAGTTGCTCAGTCGTGTCCGACTCCTTGCGACCCCATGGACTGTAGCCTACCAGGCTAATGCTACAGTAATCAAGACAGTGTGATATTGGCAAAAATATATATATATATACATAGGTCAATGGAACAGAATACTCATATTCTGTGGAACCCACATATGGCCATATGCTTTTGCAAAGGTACAAAAGCAATTCACTGGAGAAATAGTAGTCTTTTAACAAACAGTGCTAGAACTGCTGTACATACATATGTAAAAAAATGAACCTCAACCTATATGCAAAAATTAACCACAAATGGGCAAAAATGCAAAGCTATCACTTCTAGAAAAAACTAATTAGATAATTATATCAAACCTACAGTCCATAAAATAAAAATGTAGATAGCGTTTCATCAAATATTTAAAATTTTTACTCTGTGAAAGATACTGGCTGTTAAAAGAATGAAAAGACAAGTCACAGACTGGGAGAAAATATTTGCAAATTATTTATCCAACAAATGACTTGTACTCAGGATAAAGACCTCTTACAACTCAATAAAAAGAAAACAACCAGATTTTCTAAACGAGCAAAAGATTTGAACAAATATTTCATCAAAGAAAGCATGACAATATAAAGTAACTCATTAAAAAATGCTCAGAACTAGGGAACTCAAAGTATAAGCACACTGAGATACCAATACACATCTTTAGAATGATTGAAATTAAAAAATAAAACAATAAGCCATATCAAATGCTGGCAAGGGCTGAATGCAAAATCAGTGAAGGACTTTAGGCTGGAGACTGACGTGACCAGATCTGTTCTGAAAATATTCTAGCTGTTTTGGGGAAATGGATTGAGAAAGGAACAAGTGTGGGTAATGGAACATAAGTCAGGAGATAATCCCAAGGAGAGATGCAGACAAGCCAGGAGTTGGTGGAGATGGGGCGAGGTGGCTGGAATGCAGCGTCACTGAGGAAGGAAATTTGACAAGCCTGGTAATGGGAGTAAAGAGAAAGGAGAGAGTGTTTGGAAGAAGAGCAGTTTTAGTTTGGAACTTCCCCTGTGTGGCCCTGGAGAATACAATGGCTACCCACTCCAGTATTCTTGCCTGGAGAATTCCATAGACAGAGAAATCTGGCTGGCTACAGTCCATGGGGTTGCAAAGAGGTGACTGAGCAACAAACTTTCACTTTTCTTTCACTGGGTGGCCCAAGGCATTCGTCATCCTTTCTGGAAGCAAAGATGCCACAATTAACAGGCCGTTAAGTTATACCTTTTCCTCTTTCATTATGATGTAACTGCTTTTCCATAAAAAGCTGGTTTTCAGCACATCACTGTATTTATAAGGAAACAATCATCCAATATAAAATGTGCATCAAAGGATGCTAATGAGGACAATCAGAACTGATAGCTTGAAAAGCACCTAGGGACAGTACATTGTTCATTGAGGAGAAGGGGGCTGTTATTTACAGAAGTCCAGAGTACCAGAGTATTTTACAGAAGTTTCTTTTATGATAATTACTGTAGATCACACTATGTATATAAATTAAATGCAGATAACAACCTATGAAGAAAGTGGTATAGTTCCTACCATAGATGAGGAAAATGAGACTCAAACAGGTTAAGTGACTTGCCCAAGGCATCAACTAGCAAGTGGCAGATTCGGGGTTCAGCCCCAGGACTGCTTGATCCTAAATATAGTGGTCTTTTCACCCTGCCACTGTACCTCATCTCCAATTGAACTGGAACGCTCTCTTTGCCTGACCTTTATTTTCCTTTCACTCAGAATGCCTTTGTGGCTGACCACTCCCACCCGAATCCATTCAGATCCCCAAGGCTCACCACAAATGGCCCCTTACCCACATAACTGCTTCCCCTCCCAGACGAACACCAGCACACAAAGCCACTTTCGGAGCGCTACCACTAGCACCACCTGGGAAGCCCGCCTCGTTACACCAAGGGGAAGGGGAAGGGAAAGTTACTCAGGTGTGTCCCTCTTTCTGCGACCCCATGGACTATTCTCCAGGCCAGAATACTGGAGAGGGTAGCCTTTCCCTTCTCCAGGGGATCTTCCCAACCCAGGGATCAAACCCAGGTCTCCCGCATTGAAGGTGANGAAGCCCGCCTCGTTACACCAAGGGGAAGGGGAAGGGAAAGTTACTCAGGTGTGTCCCTCTTTCTGCGACCCCATGGACTATTCTCCAGGCCAGAATACTGGAGAGGGTAGCCTTTCCCTTCTCCAGGGGATCTTCCCAACCCAGGGATCAAACCCAGGTCTCCCACATTGAAGGTGAATTCTTTACCAACTGAGTTATGAGGGAAGCCTTTATTACATACCTATTTCCAGTTATAAACTGTAGCACCCTTGAAGGCACAGACTTTCTATATGTATGAGAGATGATCAGTGGTGTGTGGATTTGAACACATGTGGCTCAGATGGTAAAGTGTCTGCCTACAATGTGGGAGACCTGGGTTCGATCCCTGGGTTGGGAAGATCTCCTGGAGAAGGAAATGGCAACCTACTCCAGTACTCTTGCCTGGAAAATTCCATGGACGGAGGAGCCTGGTAGGCTACAGTCCATGGGGTTGCAAAGAGTTGGACACGACTGAGCGACTTCAGTGTCAACTAAAGTATCCAAATAGGTCCAGAAGTTGACAAATGAGGCTACAACAAAAATATATAAATGGAGTAAGGAACAAGATAGTTGATTATTCACATTTTTATAATAAATATTTTTATTTAATTTATTTAAGTAAATATCAGGTTCATCTGTGCACAGTGGTATTATGCAATTCATATGCTTTTTGAGCTAGTATTAAAATCATCTATAGGAAGAAAGCATTCTGAAAAATAGAAGAATAGAAGTGTATCTGTGACTAAGTTTTAAACGAATCAATGACAAAAATCACTTTAAGACATTTGATAGACATCTTCTTACCATAATATTTTCTTCTAAGTCTTATTTCTTTGTGAAAACTATACTTACCTTACTATGTAACAAAGTCAAAGACTCATGCAAAGTTACAATTAGAAGGGAAGTTAAAAATCATTCAGTCCAATTCTTTTATTTTAGTGATGAAATCTTAGTTCAAAGTCACACGGCTAGATGATGCCAGATTAGAACTTGCTTCTTCCAAAACCAAACTTCAAACTCTGGAGATGAGATGCTGGCACTCTACATTAATATTCATTCAGAGCCCCAGTAACAAAACCCCAGTTTTATCGAGAAGTTACACACAGCCTCTAAAGGCTATTTCCCAGACTCCGTTGCAGCCAGATACAGCAAGATACAGACTATGCTTCAGCCAATGAGATGCAAGGGTAAATGTGTGGACTTTTAGGAAGCCTCTTTGAAAGGCGGGGGATACGACATTCTCACTTCTCTTCTTCCTTCTTGTTACCTGGAATACAGATACAATGGCTATAGTTTTAGCAGCCATTTCAAACCATGAGGATGAGGATCACACCTTGGGGCTAACCAAGAAAAGAGCTAGAATGAGCCTGAATCCCCAATAACCTCAGGAAGTCTTCCCAAGACAGCCTATTTCTGGATCTTCTTTTATGTGAAAAAAAAATAAACGAGTAAATTTCTATGTTACTTAGACCACCATTATTTTGAGTTTTTCAGTTATATGCAGCCAAACTTAACTAGCCCATCTTACTTACCCCACTGTCAACCCATTCCTCTCTCATCTCAGCAAATGGAAATTTCAGTCTACCAACTGCTCAGGCCGAAAGCCTTGGGGTCAGTATTACTGACTTGTTTTCTTTCATACCTCACAATCATCCCACCAGTAATTCTCATCAACTCTTTCTTCATAATAGACCTGTCTGTTTTTCGTTGCTTTCACTGCTGTCACTGAGGGCCCATCACTACAGTTGACCCTTGAACAACACAGGACTCAGAGGCCCACACCCTCTGTGCACAGACAGCTCTGCATCACACTTTACAGTCTGCGTTCTGTGTCTATGGTTCCACATCCACGGATGCGACCGACCACGAATCATGTGGCGCTAAAGTACAGATCTACTGAAAACAATCTGTGTGTGAGAAGATCCACTCGCTCTCTTAGTTTTCCTCCTGCTTCTCTGACAACTCCGGCCCCCTCTTATATCTTTATCTTCTAGTCAGCCTTAAATGCTGGCTGAGATCTTTCTCCCTCTCCAGCTGTCCGTATTCTCAAAAGCAAGGTCATCCATCCATTTCCTCAGAGCTGTCACCATTATCTAGAGGATCATCATCAAGAATTCCAAAGTCAGAATATGAAAAAGAAGACATATATTGATGCATAACTGAGTCACTTCGCTGTACAGCAGAAATCAACACAACACTGTGAATCTACTCAACCTCAATAAATTTTTTTAAATAGCAAAAGCAATTTTAAAAAAGGACGTGTGCAAGTTTGAACCCATTGTTCAAGGCTTAACTGCATTCTCTTTCATCTGGTTTACAGCAGTGGCCTCCTAACTAGTCTCCCTGTTTCCATTCTTACCTGCCACCCGCTCCCTTCAGTCTGTTTTCCTCAGAATAGCCAGATTTAATTTTTTTCAGACATCAGTGGCCCCATGTTCCTCCTTTGCTCAGGACTTTTCAGTGGCTGCTCTTGACGCAGACAGAGTATGAGCAAGGTCCTTGTCATCTACCAGCCCTGACGTAAACTGGCCCCCTCCTCTGTCTCTGACCTCAGCTCCCACTCTTGCTCGCACTCACTGAACCCTGCCCCCAGGCCCTCTTTGCTACTCCTTAAACATATCAGCCATGCTCTGGTCTCCAGGATCATAACTTGCACAGGAACTCTTCCCCCAGATATCTACACATCATCTCTCTTACCTCATTCAGGCCTCTGGCCAAGCATCACTTTATCAGGAGGGCATCCTCTCTACACCCTACCTAAAATAGAATCTCACCCGCTGTCTACTGTCTGCTTGTCCCCCTGCATACTCGCCACCACATGACGTTCGTTTATAGTCATTGTCTATATCCTCACTGGAGCTTTCTACTCTGAGCAACCTGCCGTCCACGTGGAAATTTGTTAAATACTTCCCTGCAACAAAAATAACCAGCTCCATCTTATTGGTTAATTAAGAAGATCTATAAGGGTAATATGGCTTTCTGTTCTAATAGTAATAATAATTATTATTATAGTTAACAGCAACTACCAAACGCTAAAAATTTTGCAATAAGAATGATGGGCAGAAGTACATGGGGCCAGTTTGTAAGACTGACTCCAGAACTAAATGTCCTTTTAGCAGCCCAGAAGATCCAAAGCCTTTTCTTACTGTTCTCATGTGACCTCTTCAGTGAGAACAGGGGCAGGAGGGTTGGTCAAAATGACCACTTATGATCTAGTGATGAACACAGCTGTCCCCATAACTCTCCAGCTTTATGGAAAATCCGGATGACTTACTAATGTTTTTTAAAACATAAGTAAATAAAAGTCCATTAAAACAGATTTATCTTTTCATTCACAAACAGCTTATTTCTCATCAAAGTTAGGAAGTTTTCCGTTAGACTTATAAATTGAAATTAGAAATCTTTGGGGTAAACTACTCACCAAATAAGCCTTAAGCTTGGGAAATTTTTGGAGACAATGTACTACTAATATTTGTTTTTCCTGTGGAGAAGGAGCAAAGGCTGACAGAACATCACAGTTCCCATCTTCAAAGACCAAGGAGCCAAGTTTAGCTTCTTGAAGAACATTTGCAAAGAAAAACAGCAAAGTATTTCTGAGGCTTTGCCTCAAAAATACACGCTTCTCTCATACGTTCTTGATGACTGGTGCTTCGAGCTGCTAAAATATTCCTTCTTTGAAGAAAAAATACAGAGCCCAAAAAAATTAAGAGTCTGGTTTTGAAGACAAAAGCTCCTTGCATCTGAATCCCATCTCCTTGAATTTCTCCCCATCTCAGCCTCCCCTTCTGAGCCAAGCATCACAGCTACCCCAGAAGACAGATGGCTGGTACAAGTTAAGACAGTAGATAGTGTGGAGCACCCCCGAGGCGTTCAGTAAATGTTACCACTCTGTAAGCAAAATAATCCACAGAAGTCCACACGAGCCATCAGCACTGTTAAACATAATACATTTTAAAAATTGATTTTTTTTTTATTTTAGGAAAATATAGAAAATTTTGAATAGACAATCTCCCTCAAACAAAAAAGAAGTGGTGTGGACTACAGAAAATGTTCCTCTCACAACTTTGAAACAGTGACCTCTGCTGGCCAGTGGAAAACATGAGCTTTCCATCCAAGTCTGGCGAGTGAGCAAGAAGGGTTGAATCAGCCAGGCTTGGTCCCTCTGCCCAGAACAAAAACCAGGTGCTGCGTTACGAGGGACAGAAATCGTCACAAGGGTTACCACGATGTAATTGGGATGTTAACAAAACTAGAGGCCGGCCTTTCCATTTGCTCATCTGCCCAGAAGTTTCTTTTTTTTTCAAACCCCATGGTCTCCTATTTTTAAAATGTCATAATTGCATGCAAATGTTACAGCCGAAAAACAACGCAAGGGGCATTAAAAATCAATCTTCCATGTAAGCCTCAGATTTTCCAGCATGATGATCCAAAAGCAGGAGTGGTGACAAATGTGTAGAAAACAGTTAAAAAGTCAGAGCGCACCATTAAGAAGATTACAACAGAAGGAGGGAAAGAAGCTTTGGGAACACATGCCTGACTCAGCGGGGGTAAACAGCCAACTACAAAGGAGGATTTTTTTTTTTCAATCTACAAACCTTTTACAGATATGACCCAGAAATCCAATTAGGAAGCAGTCATGACCCTTTCCTTCAGGCAGAAATATGCTTGAGGGAGGAGGGTGCCCAAGAGTCTGTTGGCTGGGATATTTAGACATCAAACACACTCCTACCTCTTAAGGTATGAAATAAAACAGAGGTTGCAAACTGGCTATGTGGTTTAATTTGGCACTTACTGCATCTTTTTTAAAATTAATTATTTACCAACACTTTAAAAAGGGAGATTTCAGAGCAAAATCTGAATTTCTGTCTTCTTAGAAACAAAGGAGATCTAGACATACCAGGCAAGCATTTGTCCATAGCAATAATCACCTGGGGCCAAACAGCAGTAGTTGCTCCTCTTTTATTAAGTTTTAATGCACTTCCCTGGTGGCTCAGAGGTTAAAGCATCTGCCTCCAATGTGGGAGACCTAGGTTCAATCCCTGGGTCGGGAAGATCCCCTGGAGAAGGAAATGGCACCCCACTCCAGTATTCTTGCCTGGAGAATGCCATGGACAGAGGAGCCTGGTGGGCTACAGTCCACGGGGTCGCAAAGAGTCGGACACGACTGAGCGACTTCACTTTCTTTCTTTCTATAGTTTTTACAGTCTTGCGGTAGTTTCTGCTGTACAGCAAGTGAATCAGTCACACATGTATCTCTTTTTAGATTTCCTTTCTGTGTAGGAATCATAGAGCACTGAACTCCCTGTGCTATACGGTAGGTTCTTATTAGTTACCTATTTTACATATAGCGCTGGTATATGTCAAACCCAATCTCCTAATTCACCCTACCCTCCACTTCCCCTCTTTGTAACCCTTAAGGTTTTTTCTTTTTCTACATCTGTGACTCTACTTCTGCTTTGCAAATAAGTTCATCTGTACCACTCTTCTAGATTCCACATATAAACAATTGATGTTATACACCATTTGCCTTTCTCTCTCTGATTTCATTCTTTTTTTGTTTGTTTTTGGTCATGCCATGCAGCATGCAAGATCTCAGTTCCCTGACCGGGGGTCAAACCCATGCCCTCTGCAGTGGAAGCACAGAGTCTTAACCTCTGGACCACCAGGGAAGTCCCTTACTTCACTCTGTGTGACAGTCTCTAGGCCCATCCATGTCATTGAGAATGGTATTATTTCATTCCCTTTTATGGCTGAATATAATCCCACTCCTGGGCACACATCTGGAGAAAACCATGATTTGAAAGGATGCTCACTGAAGCACTCTGTGTAATACCCAAGGACATAGAAACAACCAAGATGTCCACTGACAGAGGAATGGATAAGGCAGATGTGGCGCGTGCA
The DNA here is from genome assembly GCA_006410675.1 of Oreotragus oreotragus. NCBI lineage: Eukaryota > Metazoa > Chordata > Mammalia > Artiodactyla > Bovidae > Oreotragus > Oreotragus oreotragus. The sequence goes on from SJYX01011826.1 coordinate 267,210, forward strand.
GACAATGGGATATTACTCAGCAGTCGTTCCTGTAGATGGGGCATGTGCTGTTTGCTGCGCTCCCCATCCTGACAGCCTTGCTCATCACTTTACCTGTCTGCCTTTTTTAAGTTTGAGACCCCAGGTTTCTGACCTCCCTAAGGCACTGAGGATGACCTGAATTCAGTTAAAACAATTATCAACCATGTGCAAGGTACTTCAACAGACACTTGGTTTATAAAAAGATATGAATCTTGGAACTCAAAGAACTCATAGGTCACCATTTCCAGTAAGACCAAGTAAACTCGTTAATTATGTCATGTGCGTTGCAAAGGTATAGAAGTGGTAAAGAGAAAAGTGATTTAATTCATTTTCTAACTTTTTGAGATGCTACTCAGCCCACTGATGTTCAACCATTCTTCTTCCCTAACATGTGCATTTAAGGGTTTAAATTTCCTTCCAAGCATTGCATTCAGTTCAGTTCAGTTCAGTCGCTCAGTTGTGTCTGACTCTTTGCGACCCCATGAATCGCAGCACGCCAGGCCTCCCTGTCCATCACCATCTCCCGGAGTTCACTCAGACTCATCTTATATAAGTTTCAGCATGTATTCTTATTATCATTTTTTAAGAATCATTTTTCTAATTCCCACCTGTGTGATTTTGAAGTGTATTTCTTAATTTCCAAACACACGGAGTATTCTTTTTTAGTTTGGAAATGAAGACCCAGGTTCAATCCTGGAATGGCTACCCATTCCAGTATTCTTGCCTAGAGAATTCTATGGACAGAGGAGCCTGGCAAGCTACAATCCATGGAGTCACAAAGAGTCAGACAAAACTCAGTAATTAACACTTTCACTTCAGGTTTTTCTGTAAGATAGTATGAAAAACCTGAACAAACTTTTTGACCAACCCAATAACTGTCATTTCAATGGATATTTACCTTAATTGCCTTACAAATATAATCTAAATCATTTGAATCCTTTGAAATTTGTTGAAACTTGCTTCACAGGTCAACAAGTAGCCATATTTGTAAATGTTCAACGTGAGCTTGAAGAGCATGCCTGTTCTTTAATTGTCAGTTGCAGTATTTCATATGTGCCCATTAGGTCAAGTTTGCTGACTGTGTCATTCAAATATTCCACATCCTTACTGATTGCTAAAACCTGCTTAAGTGTGTGTGCTCAGCTGTGTCCGACTCTGCGATTCCATGGACTGTAGCCTGCCAGGTTCCTTTGTCTTTGGGATTTTCCAGGCAACCATACTGGAGTAGGTTGCCATTTTCTACTCAAGGGGATCTTCCCCACTCAGGACCTGTGTCTCATGCATCTTCTGCAATGGCAGGGGGATTCTTTACCACTAGCGCCATCTGGGAAGTTTATTCTCTCAGTTATTGAGAGGTATATAAAGGATCTTGTTATAATTGTGGATTTATTTCTCCTTGTACATGGTTCTGTCCATTTTTGTTTTGTATATTTTTTATTAAAGTATACATGAAGCACATAAATCTTCCATATCCACTTCAATAAAATTTTTTTTCAATGAATTTTTTGTGTACACATCCATATAATCCAAATCAAGATACAGAGTATTTCCGGGACCTCATAATATTTCCTTATGCTCCTCTAAGTCAATATGCTGCCCCTCTCTCCATTATAATTCTGACTGAGGGGGGTAAAGTTTTTACTTGGATTTGAAAAGCATAAAAATGTAATCATACAGTATATATTCCTTTGTGTCTGGACTCTTTTGCTTACTACTGTGTCTATGAGCCTCATTCATGTTGTAATACAAAGCAGTAATCCATTCTTTTGCTTGCTATATAAAACCGCATTGTAAAAGTGTAGCATAATTTATTTATTCTACTACTGATAGTTGAATTGTCTCCGCTTTGTGGCTATTGTGAAAAAATCCTGCTGTAAGCATCCTTGTAAATATGACTTTCGGTGAGCACATGGGCTCACTTGGGCAAATGCCAATTAAGGGAATTGAGTCAAAGGCTGGCGTGTTTAGCTTTAGTAGACAGTGCACATTGGTTCACTCCTTCCAGCAATTACGAGTTTTATTTGTTCCACATCCTCGTCAAGTCGGTCACTGTCCATCTTTTTAATCTGATAAGTGTGTAGTGGTTTCAATTTGTATTTCCCTAATAGGAAATGGCAACCCACTCCAGTTTTCTTACCTGGAAAATCCCATGGCATTTTCAGAGGAGCCTGGCTAGCTATACAGCCCATGAGGTTGCAGAGTTGAACATAACTGAGCACACACACACACACACAGTAAATAATGGTGCTGAATACCTACCTTCTCTTATAAGCCGTTTCAATACCCTCACTTTTGAAGTGCTGTTAATCTTTTTCCCAATTGTTTTAATATACTTTGAGGCTATGTTATCAGGTGCATTAACATTTAGAATTATCTTTCCATGAATTGGATCTTTTATTTTGAAGTGACCCTCTTTATCGCTAGTAAGGCTTTTTGCCTTATACATTGTCAAAAATTAAAGCAAGTATACCAGCTTTCTTTTAACATCTGCATGTTTATCTTTCCTATTATTTTCAATCTATCTTTCTTTAAATGTGGCTTTTGTTGACAGCTAACAATTTTGGTTTTGATGATCCTTGTTTTATGAGTAGTGCATTAGTCCATTTATATGTAATTACTGATATCTTGGATTTAAATCTACAACTTACTATGTACATTTTCTTTGTCCTACCTACTTCAGATGTCTTTTTCCCTCCTACTTACTTTTGTTCATTTTTTGTTATTCATTTTTTCAGTCTTAGTTTGAAACTCTATTCTTTTACAGGTTATCCTTAAGTTACAATGCACTCCTTTATCAAAGTCACCATATCAAAGTCCACTTTTATTCTATTCCCAATGTAAAGACTTTGTGCTTAGTCGCTTGGTTGTGTCCAACTCTTTGTGACCCCATGGACTGTACCTGGCTAGGCTCCTCTTGTCTATGGGGATTCTCCAGGCAACAATACTAGAGTGGGTTGCCATGCCCTCCTCCAGAGGATCTTTCCAATGGAGGGATCGAACCCAGGTCTCCCGCATTGCAGATATATTCTTTACCATCTGAGCCACAGGGAAGTAAAATAAGTAAAAGTCGCTTGATCATGCCTGACTCTGCGACCCCATGGACTGTAGCCTACCAGGCTCCTCAGTCCATGGAATTTTCCAGGCTAGAGTACTGGAATAGGTTGCCATTTCCTTCTCCAGGGGATCTTCCCAACCCAGGGATCAAACCCAGGTCTCTCACACTGCAGGCAGACGGTTTACCCATCTGAGCCACCAGGGAAGACCTTAAGATAGTTTAAATCCCAAAATCTGACCTATATACTATTATGCTGTGTACTTTAATTCTCTGTATATTTAAAACTCCATCAAAACAGTATTATTTAAGCCAATATTCATATTTATCACCATTTCCTTCTCCAGGGGATCTTCCCAACCCAGGGATCAAACCCAGGTCTCTCACACTGCAGGCAGACGGTTTACCCATCTGAGCCACCAGGGAAGACCTTAAGATAGTTTAAATCCCAAAATCTGACCTATATACTATTATGCTGTGTACTTTAATTCTCTGTATATTTAAAACTCCATCAAAACAGTATTATTTAAGCCAATATTCATATTTATCTTTTTTCTTAATTTCTTCCTGCTTGTCTACCCTTTCTTCTGCCTGAAAAAAAAACAAACAAACAAAAACTACCTTTATAAATTAAGTTCCTTTTAGAGTGTCCTATTGATGAAATTTCTCAGCTTTTGTATGTAACTGTTTTGAATTTCCCCATTATTTTTGTAGATTAATGCTGGATATGGAGTTCTAACTTTCAGCACTTTGAAATTTCCATCCCATTCTCTTCAGTTGTTTTTGTTGAAATGTTAGCTGTCTAGTTGTTGCTTGTTTGAATGTGGTCTTTTTTTTTTTCACTTCTGGCTACTTTGAACACTTTGACTTTTAGCACTTTTACTATGATGTACCTCAGTGCCCAGGCTTCCCAACTGGCTCACTGGTAAAGAATCTGCTCGCCAATGCAGGAGACTTGGGTTTGATCACTGGGTCAGGAAGATCCCATGGAACAGGAAACGACAACACACTCCAGTATCCTTGCCTGGAAAATTCCTTGGGCAGAGGACCCTGGTGAGCCTCAGTCCATGGGGTCATGAAGAGTCAGACATGACCAGTCTGACCAAGTACACACACACACACACACACACACACACACACCACCAAGAGTCAGACATGACCAGTCTGACCAAGTACACACACACACACACACACACACACACACACACCCCAGTGTGTACTCTTACTTTCCATGCTTTATTCTGAATAATTTCTTCTGACTGATCTTCCAAGTCAGGTTTTTCCAGCTGTATCTATCTGCAGGTAAACCTATCCTTTGACTTAATTTAGTTATTCTATTTTTCTGTTCTAAACTGTCTGCTTTTTCAAATTATCTGTGTATGTGTAGTTTCTACTCCACATATATGGTAGTTTCTAGTTCTCTAAAGAATTAAAGGTCTTTTTTAAAATCTTAATGAACACAGTAATCATAATTCTTTTAAATCTTTATCTGAAAATTCTAAGATCTGGAGTCCTCCGGGCTCTATCCTATGGTCTATTGCTTTTGCTATTCTCATTCATGTTGTCTCTTCCTGCGCCTGCTTATTTTTAATTGTCCGTAGACATTATATTTGAAAACTCATTTGTAGAGATACTTGAGACCTAGGATGTTGTTTCTCTCCAGAGAGGATTTATGATGGCTTCTCTCAGGAGCTAGAAGCACTGGCAAACAGAGATTACTGCAGGCCAACTCAATGAGGATTCTAACTCAACTACAGTTCGTGCAGTCTACTTCCTCCTCACCCTTCCTTCTAGGTTTGCGGCCCTTTGGGGTTCCAACCCAAAGCAAGGGGACTTAACCCCAAATTCTGTCCCCTATGTTGGGAAACTGACCCTACCTGCCACTGATCCTGATCAACAAAGCTAAGTTCTCAGAAGCCATGCTGGTGATCGAGGCTAATTTCTTTCAAACAGGAATTTGGTTGGCATTCAGAAAGAGCTGGTCAGTTTCTATCTGTTATAAGTAAACTCAGGAGTTACAGGGCAGATGGGAAGAGTAGTAGAAAGCCACTAGACAGAGAAAGAATAAAGCCCTGATGCACAAAGAAGTAAGAACCATTTAGAGATCCTGAGAGCTTTCCAGGTTCTTCACGGGGCCCAGAAGCAAATCTATACTTGTGCTCACCAAGACATTCCTGTGCCTTTAGGTCAACTCCCTGCCTTACGGGCTTCCTTTATAGCTCAGTTGGTAAAGAATCTGCCTGCAATGCAGGAGACCCTGGTTCAATTCCTGGGTCAGGAAGATCCTATCAGGAATACTCCAGTATTCTTGGGCTTCTCTTGTGGCTCAACTGGTAGAGAATCCACCTGCAATGTGGGAGACCAGGGTTCGATACCTGGGTTGCTGGAGAATGAAAAGGCTACCCAATCCAGTATTCTGGCCTGGAGAATTCCATGGACTATATAGTCCACGGGGTTGCAGAGTTGGACACAACTGACTTTCACTTTCCCTGCCTTATGCTTCAGCTAAGTTGGGGATTGTGTCCTTGCAACAAAGAATCATAATATAGCAGGAGAGAGACTAGTGTTTAATATTTTTTCAAGACCATAGATCACTTTATCAGCTGAGAGATAAAAAGGATAAATCAATTGAGTTAATATCTCAGGACTTCCCTGGTGATCCAATGGTTAAGACTCCATGCTCCCAATGCAGGGGGTGCAGGTTTGATCCCTGGTCAGGGAACTAGGGTCTCACAAGCCATGCGGTGCAGCCAAAAAGAAAGCCAACATCTTTTCAAAAGACTATCAAGTAAAAGCCTGTGATTCAGAGGTCATCTCCCAGTGTTTCTCTGCCACAGACATCCATAGGTCTTCCAGAACTACTATACCATCAGGATCACTTGCAAGGCTCACTCAACAGTATCTGGTAAGAGATGTGTCTGCACAGGAAGAACATGAGTGATTAAAGACAAGATAGAGCCATACAGCTCCTGAAAAATAATGCAAGAAACAAGTGGGCAGCACCAGAACACCTAGAGAGATGCTGCACTCTGGGCAGGCTAGGAGCAGAACAGACACTCAACAATGAGACAGCATATAGCAAGACACATCAACTCTGCAAAGCAGCAGAAAAGGCAGAAAAAATAAGGGTTACCTCCACTTACTTCTTCCACACAAAGTAGTGACCTCTTTCTGTACTATCAGTGCCTATCACGAGGCCTGGTATACAGCAGGCAGTTAGTAAATGCTGAATGAGCAGATGGGAGAATTAATAGCATCTTACAAAAACGGGTCTACAATGCTTTATCTTAAACTCCTAAGGCCCAAAGTTTTGAATAAAGGATTTTAAAAAGGTGATAAAGATGCATATTACATAACACTCCCATAGGGTCTGGGACAGCACCTACATCATCACACTACAGTGAATGTAAACAGTTATATTACAAGGAGTAAATGAAGTCTACAAATAGCCTCATATCAGTTAAGGTCAGATTTAGCTGCCAAATATGTTTTGTCACCAAACTTAACAATAAAAACATCCTCTGGAATTCAGAATTGTAGACAAGGTCTGCTAAAGATGAAATTAAAAAGTAATCCCAAAAACGACTGCTAATTTTCACTTATCGTGAAACTGTTGTTCATGTAATAGGTAAGCTTACTGATTAGACACAGTTGAAGAAAATGACTTGTAAGATAGGTCAGAAGGAACTATGCAGAATAAAGCATGGAAAGTCAAAATAATTAAAAGTAAGAAGACAGGATGATACTCTGAGGTGTACCTAGAATCCTGGAAAGAGTGCTCATAATCTACAAGGGGAAGCAGATTTGTAATCAGTTAAGTTACAATTCAATGTGATAAGGTCCAAAAAAGAATGACAAAGCATGGAAAAAACACACTGAAATCTATCTGGGAGTATGAGGGAAGGCTAAGCTCATTGTGAAAAATGCTAAGTTTGCCAAGAGAGAAATTCAAGTGAAGGCTAGGTGCAAGAGAGCAACTCTGAGCAAATCCCTGCTGCAAACTCAAAATAAGCATCGGAACACCAGAATATTTCTCAGCATTCCGGCATTACCTATGGGACCTAACCATATTCTTCACGCTTTCCAACAGATCAATCAGATGTAAGAACTCCAGCTTATAGCGATCATTGTTCACATGCTTCTGGGAGAATACCAAACATGAGAAAACTCACTAGGGCAGTGGTTTTCAAAATGTGGCCTCCTGACTAGCATAGTGTCTGGACACTTAGTGTCCGGACACTAAAACTTCTTGGGCTCCACCTCAGACTTTAGAGACGCTTTGCTCCTTGGAAGAAAAGCTATGGCAACCCTAGACAGCACATTAAAAAGCAGAGACATCACTTTGCCAACAAAGGTCCATCAAGTCAAAGCTATGGCTTTTCCAGTAGTCATGTACAGATGTGAGAGTTCCATAAAGAAGGCTGAGTGACAAAGAATTGATGCTCTGGAATCAATTGGTGCTGGAGAAGACTCCTGAGAGTCCTTTGGACAGCAAGGAGATCAAACCAATTAATCCTAAAGGAAATCAACCCTGAATATTCATTGGAAGGACTGATGCTGAAGCTCCAATACTTTGGCCACCTGATTCAAAGAGCAGCCTCCCTGGAAAAGATCCTGATGCTGCAAAAGATTGAGGGCCAAAGGAGAAGAGGGTGGCAAAGGATGAGGTGGTTAGATACCGAGTCAATGGACATGAATTTGGGCAAACTCCAGGAGACAGTGAAGGACAAGGAGGCTTGGTGTGCTGTAGTCCATGAGGTCGCAGAGTTAGACACAGCTTATTGACTGAACACTTCAGACTTACTAAAATCTGAAGCTCTGGAAAGGGGGCCCAGTTATCGTGTTTTAACAAGCTTTCCATGTGGTTCTGATGCATGCTAAATCTGACAACTCCTGAGCTAAGATAAACCCTTTTCACAGTGTGATTCTGAGATCACTGCTTGGAACTGGCTACAAACTACACCTCTTGGAAACTAGTCCAGACCTCCTGAAGCAGAATCTGAACTGAAGTGGAGCCCAGACTCTGTACCTCTAATGAGCACTCCCTGTGAGTCAATGCTTGTGAACCCAACTTTTCAATGCCACTGCATTTGCTTATAAACTCCTAGAGGTCAGGACTGTCTTGTTCACAGGTCAATTTGTTTCCAGTAGATGGGCCGAAAGAGGCATTAGGTGAGTATTTTTGAATGATCAGCTAGCTCCACATGAAAGCACCCATCACTACAGCAACTGCCAAAGCTGCTTAGGGCCGTGGCTAGAACTCTTGGGGTGGTAATGTGCTGCGTGCCCCGCTTCCCCCTCAAAACAGTGATTTTGCCCATTTGAGACTGGGGGTCAGCAGCTTTCTAAGAATAGCTAGATTATTAACTGATGAACTGAAGTCTTCTTTGTTTTAAGCTATTTGGTTCTAGAGAAAGATAACTATGGACTGGATAGCCAACAGGGAAAGTTGAGGGCCTCAGTTATAGTACCTCAACTACCCTGAGAAGTTCAGGCTAATTTAAGTAAAGCTGACAGACATAACTTTTAGCCTGGGGGAATATGGTCCATTTAGAAACACTATTCTGGCAAGAAAATGGCTTTCTATTAAAAAATGGCTTTCAGCACCTGCATCCTTGAAGAAAGAGGCTTTTAGAATTTAGGGTCCTGAGAATTATCATTACAGATCACCCACCAGATGAGTCCAGTCAGAGGCAAAAGCTGATTTCTCAAGGCATGTTTCAGGTTTTATAAGTATCAGCTCTCAGACTGATTAAAATGGCTAAGGAAACACATACACATATACACCAGAAATTAAATAACTGATCTCACAGATATGCATATTTCAATTAATAGTCCCATTTCTAAAAGCTATCAATTTATTTTTCTACCCAATTCAGTATCAGTGATATACAAAAGGATATAAACAGATTATCATATTTACAGGAAGACAGAGAACAATTACCAAGGAATAAACCCAGCAAAGTAACAAACTGTTGTTTATCCATGTCCACTCAACTATACAAACGGGTGTTTTGGTTTTTTTTTTAGTTCTAGGACACTTTCCCAGTTCTCTAGGAAAGAAGTTAGGTAGATTTATACCTTCCATAAGGGTCAAGAAAACATTACAAGAGCTGATACAATCACGTTTTGTACTGACAGTCAGAAAACACTTTTAAAGAACACCCTTTAATTTTCAGGCCAAGGTCAACAGTATCAGTGGGTTCACAGGCAGGATGTGACTTCATCAAAGGAAATGCTTCTCTCCTCTTGCTGGCCTTCCTAAGATCCTCCTTCCTGCAGACAGGTGAAGGAGCTCTCTTCCCTCTTCCCTAACAGGTGATCAAGCCGTACCCTACTCCAACAGACGGGGGTGCAGATTATCGACACAAGGAGGAAAAGGAACTGATTTTGTATCTACTAAATACAATCCAGATTTGGGGAGGCAGTTCCAAATTTCCACCAGGCAGATACTATGTGAACTGTATTGAGTACAAGGCATGTTATCTTTAGAAAAAATAGGGATGAACACCTCAGAAATTTTCACATTGCTCATCAAATATAGTTTGCCCAAAGTATATGGGAAATGACAGGAAAAAAAAAAACCAACCTTAAAACAAAGCCAAACATTTTATCCAAGTAAGTCAGAGTTTAAATTCTTTATGCAATCATAAGGTTAAGAGTCCTTTTCTCCCAAAATGCCTCAAACAGGGGCAGCACAGAGAATGGAATATAAAAAGCTCAATGACTAAAATATGGAAACTCAACGGTTTCTGGTCATCTGTAAGTAACTTCTACATTCAAAATTCAACTTTTACATTCAAAAAACAGATCAACTCCACTTCAGATGCCAAAAAAAAAAAAAAAGGCAATAGTCTACATACTCCAAACACTTGACAACTGGGAAGCTGTCTCATAAAGGCCAGCAGGATTTATTTATAATTTGGCATGTGCTGGCTGAAGGGGCAACAAATAAATCAAGATATAATACATCAAGTAATCAGACAAATGGTAGACATATACACCACAATAAAGATTCATATACAGTCCTGTGCTGACTTTAAAGAAAAAATTAGGGGACACTAGAGGGAAAAGATAACGGGAAAGGATTATAAGGAAGTATTTCAGTCCAAAGCTAGTCCAGTGAATGTCTATCAGTAGGATTTCCAATCTTTCATCTCCAAAGTTGACCTAATAAATTATAAAATTACCTACTCACTTTCAGGACATACAACATACTCCTAAGTACACTAATCCCTCTGACATTTTGGTTTCACTTGCTACCTGATGACTAAGTTGTTTCTGGGTGTAAAGATGTTCCTAATCTATTTTAACCAGCCAGTTAACAAAGCAAAGGTTGCTCCCCTGTGAGGACAAAAATAATTTGATCTAATGAAGATGGGGAGAGTCGGGGGGTGGGGAGGAAGTTTCCTGGTTTTCTTGCAAAACTTTTTCTCTCACTTGAAAAACCTGGCAATCACTTAATGTTTTGTTCCAGAAAAAGAAAGAAAAAACTAGCTGAGAAAATACCCATACACATTGTTTACTAGCATGATACAAAATAAACTCATAGATGTCGGTCAATTATCTTTTGAAAACCAAATGTGAATGTTTCATCTTGTAACTTAAGAGCTGATTTTTTCCACATTCCTTTACATAGAGTTAGCATCTGTAAATTGAGACTTCTTTTTGACAATCATGCAAATTTAATTTGTCTCCAAAAGCAAAAACACAACCTAACAGATTAACAAAATATGTCCTTTAGACAGCATTTTCTGCGACTTTTTCTCCACTGTTACTCTTTTTATCCTTTAGTAAACAGAAACTACTCCAAAAAAGTTTACGCATTTTGAGTTTACAGAGAGCTAAACTCTCAGACCGATTAGGAAGGAAGACTAGATCAAGTTGACCTGTTTTACCTTCTGAACTGCCTCTACTCCTCTCAAAAGTAAATTCTGAACATTTTCTAGCTCTTATTATTAAGCTGCATAAGCTACAAACATTTCTACTGCCATAGAGGCTTCTGTAAAATTGAATAAAGATTTTATTATACCACACACACAAAAAGCAATCAGTACAGAAAAGGCAGTTTTCGGTTTTTCTGTTGAGAATTTCTTTCCATGATTTCTCCCATTAAAGTATAGTTTTCAAAGCAACCACCACGACAAAGGAAGCATCTAATTAGTCCATTTTCTTCTGATCCAAGAATGCTGAACATTTACTGTCCCATCTGTAGTTCTATCAGCAGTGTAATGAACACAGTTTATATTACTTAACTATTCTTTGAACTCCAAGAACTGCTGAAGTCTCTTCTGATGTTCTGCAGATGCTTGCACAGCACTAAATGAGACATAAATTCAAAGCATAAGCTTTATTTTACATTAAGCATATTAAGTGAACCACAGAGCACAGAGTCAATATTTTTCAAAACAATAAAAAATGAATAGAAATTTTCACTTATTTAGTACTTCTGAAAAAAGTTGGATGAAAACCCTCCTTAATCTAATGAGAGGAGGACGTGTATAGAGCAACAGCATGCTTCTACCTTCTAAAAGCCCAAAGAAAATTAAGGCTGACAACTGAAGGCATCAACTGTAACCTGCTCTGCTGTGGAACCTGCTGTGCAGAGTTTCAGGCTGTGCAGTAGATTTTTCTGGATTTTATTATTTTATTTAAACCAGATTCCAACATTATCTTTGAGTTGTGGACTATATGAATTGCTTTTAATATAAAATCCTTTAAACTAAGATGTTTGGATAAAATACAATAGACTCCACTAATCGTTTTCAAAGGTAACAGCTTGGTGGTTTAGATTTTCTTTTCCCTTTGAACATAAGTTATGCCTTGGATGGGGAATTAAGTTCTCTTCCCACCCAAAAATACATTACCTTGACAAAAGTGCGGCAAATATATACTGAAACTAGTATAGAGCTTTCTTTTAAAATTTTAGGCAGAAATTAAATACAATGAAAGATTCTAGTTTTCTAGTTGTTGATAATACTGTATCCTGACTGAATAATAATGGAGAAGAGAATGGCAACCCACTCCAGTACTCTGGCCAGAGAATTCCATGGACTGTATAGTCCATGGGGTCACAAAGAGTCAGACACGACTGAGCAACTTTCACACACTGAATAATAAAATTCCAGGTAACTGAAGGTCGCCACTTTTAAAAGTGTCAAAGGTTTATTATAATAATTTTGCTACAAATTATCCTAAAACACCTTACACATTTTACATCTCTGCTTTCTTAAACCATGTAGCTGCCACTAACTGAACCATCTCATGTATACTTTACTATTCAGACTTTCGGTGCCAGGTAGGCGGTCATCTCTAACTAAATGGCTCTGAGTTTTTTCGAACACCAATTCTTCTCTCATGATTTGATTTTGATTCTCATGATTCCCCTCTGCCAGCAGGCACTGTACTTCTCTTACTGTTGTTAGTACTCAACTCCAATAGTAGTCTTCCTCTCAAATTTTAATGTTATTGGTTGGAGTGTCAGTAAATCAAACTTGTCTAAGAGTAAAATGAAGGTCTCCAATGTGTAACTGGTCTGTGTTAGCTTTCACACCTCAAGTGTTTACTTCATTTATACCTGGTTCTCAGAGGTGAAGCTCTGGGGAATGAATAAACCAGGTATTAACAGGGGCTTCCCCGTTAGCTCAATTGGTAAAGAATTCACCTGCAATGCAGGAGACCCTGGTTTGATTCCTGGGTCAGGAAGATCCACTGGAGAAGGGATAGGCTACCCATGCCAGTATTCTTGGGCTTCCCTTGGGGCTCAGCTGGTAAAGAATCCACCTGCAGTGCGGGAAACCTGGTTCGATCCCTGGGTTGGGAAGATCCCCTGCAGAAGGGAAAGGCTACCCACTGCAATATTCTGGCCTGGAGAATTCCATGGACTGTATAGTCCATGGAGTTGCAAAGAGTCGAACATGAATGAGCGACTTTCAATTTCATACAATAATAATAGTTGTTGTCACAATAATATATAATATGTGGGCTTTACATATGTATGATCCTATTTTATCTCTATTAACAGCAAATGAAATAAAATGAGATGAATAATAAACCCTTTTCATGGCAGGAAAACAGTATCAGAATGGTTTTCAGAGGTTTGTATACAGAATTCTAGAGTCTGAAAATTTAGAGTCTAATTTCTGGTTCTACAACTTACTACCTGCATAAGTTACTACCTGGAAGTTACTTAGATCAATAGATAACTTGTCCACAACTACAATAGACAGCAGTATAATCAGACATATATCCAAATGTTTTAATTCCAAATCTAATGCTTCTACTATTACCATTTGGTCCAATATTTGCACAAAATAGTCTTTACTGGCCTCATCAATTTTAGTATATATATAATATATGGCTCTACTCAGAGAAAAGAAACTAAGGCAGAGTTTCATTCTTACAGTTTTTTTTAATAATCATCTACTTTTCTTATGGAAAAAATCTATTTTCCCCTTTTCTTCCTGTTTTGGTTGTATCATCAATATATATCAATCATCATATGTATTTCATTATCTGAATTCACTAAGAATTTTCTAAGAGTACCTTACATCTTGTACCTTACATTTATATCTTAAACCTTACAGTTTACATCTTGGAGGGAGTCTAGTGTTGTATAGGGTAAGAAGTTGGAATCTTAAGAGCAAGAAAGACCTAATTTCAGGTTTATGTTCTAACACTGACTTGATGGTGCTTTCAGGCATGTTCTTAAGCTCTCTGAGTCTCAGTTTCTATATTTTACAATTATGATAATCTCTATGCCTCACAGGCTCTTTGAGAAGAATAAATGAAAAGTGTTAAGTGTATTGTCTAGAATAGCACTGTCCAAAAGAACTTTCTGTAATGATGGAAATGTTTTATACGTAAGCTGTCCAGTATAGTAGCCAGTAGCCATGAGTAGTTATTGAGGACTTGAAAGGTGGCCAATGTAACTGACAGATTGGATTTTCAATTTTATTTAACTTAATTTAAATTTAAATAGCATCACATGGCTATCATATTAGAGACTGCAGATCTAGAAAGCACTCAATGAACGTTTTTTTTTTCTGGTTTGTTTTTAAATAAATGAATAAACTTCCTAAGGACAGAGGTTATCTATAGCTTTTCTGTATTCCCACACAGAACCAAAGTGTTCCATAAACTTGCTGCTGTGGCTACCTTAGGTATGTATATAGTATGTTTTATGTATTTGCCTTACGGAAATAAAAGGAAATACACTACTATTTCTAAAAGCAGCTAGTTTGAAGAAGTTCTAAACTATTAATTACATACAGAAAAAAACAGAGCAATCTCATCTTTTAAAGTTTATTTACAATTATGATAAATGTAATTTAGTTAGTAAACTAGTATCCCTTACACTGCCTAGCTAGATTATTTCATAAAAAGAAAGCAGTAAACATCAATGAAACTAAATATACACAGGCTTGGCATTTGTGGTTTTCTTTCTGGTTCCGTTTCTGAAGGTGTTATGATCTGTTACTGTTTTTCCAGCATGATTCACAAAGCACCAAGGACTCATCTATGGAATACTCTGCTCACCCCAAGTCTTGGTTTGCTAACCAAGATGTAATAACAGAATTATTTTTAATATGCTTTTCTGGAGAGTATTCATTTTGCCTTTTTTCTCCCTTAAGGTTATTTTAGGAATTTAAGAAAACAATATATAATTACATTTGCTGCTTTTATAACTTTCTATCCCTTTTTATCCATCTGAAAGAAGGTCCCAAAGCTTATACAATAGGCCAATTTTTAAAATGCAAATATTAAATCTAAATCTAAGCTGTTACTTCCCAGTAGGAATCAAGATCCCAAAAAACCCACTTTCAATTTATGAGCCTTAATTCTCATGCCGTTTCTCAGGGGAACTCTTGAAAGTGAATAGAAGAGGTAAACTTACTTCAGATGTTCACCAAATGTAGTAGTTATCCTATAGATGGCTGTTTTCAGTGATGCTCTAAACGCAAATCTTAATGTTTTATAGGAAGTGTCCACCAGGCTTCCTGAAATCCGAGGTGGCTTACTGGAAGCATGAGGAAGCTTGAAGTACTTATCAACTGACTATATCAAGAAAAAAAGGATACACATTAGTTCAGACTATCAAAAACACCAACTCAGTGCAAGGATTAAAGAGATTTAATTTCATATAGATAGATACAGAGATAACACACAGACATATAATAAAGTATTTATTTTAGATCACAGTCAAACGGTTTGAAAAACAGTGCAGTCAAGGTTCTGCCACTTCAGCAGTTACCAGGGAAAAGTCTACAACCATCCTCTCAAAAGCAGTTATATACTTTTACAGCCTTGAAAATTCAAAAGTAGGAAGTGAAACACAGATGTCCTACTCTGATTACGATGTATGACAGGTAAGAATACCTTTATTATGAATCTCAGTCCAAAAAAAGATCAAACTTCATACTTTACATAAGTAAGGTTATTTACAAAACTAGCTTATCTTCCTTTTCAATTCTAGATGATAAAGCATCTAATGTGCAAGAATAGGTAGGAAGAGAGAACTCACAAGTGAAGCTGATTTCATTTACATACTTGACAATGTAAGAAAAAGATTTAACTTTTAAAAGCCAAAGGTAAATATTATAATTTTAAATGCTGGGAAGCCCAAGAATATTGGTGTGGGTAGCCTATCCCTTCTCCAGCAGATCTTCCTGACCCAGGAATCAAACCAGGGTCTCTTGCACTGCAGGTGGATTCTTTACCAACTGAGCTATCACGGAAGCCCCTTTAAATGCTATAACTATATTAAGAGAAGGGAGAAGAGAAGATTGAGAAGAATAACTGTGTTAATCTACTGCAGCAAGTATAATGTCTAAGGTGACAAGAAGCAGTAGCAGAAGCCTATTATTTATACTTATGGATGTAAGCACCAAAAAAGCACCTAAGACTCTAGGTAAAATGATTTCTGCCATCATGTTTTTAATTTCAAGAGTTCTTTTATGCCAATTAAATGATCCTTTTCATTTCAACATCCTATTTTTGTTTCCAGGATGCAATACCCTCTTTTATTTCTGAGGATTTTTGTGGCTTTTTGTTATATTTTGGGGTTTATTTTTGCTTTAGAATTTCTTTTCCCTCTGTACTCCACTTGGTCTCTATCATCTGTACTGAAGACTTCCCTTGAAACACACTGATCCTTGGGTCATGACTGAGAATAGGACCTTCTAAAGAGCTGGACCAAAAGCTCTAAGTACTAAAAATTACTGATAACAGCTTTGAGTACATGACTGGGGATTACCGACAACAGGCTTCACAACAGGTGATCTGTATGGACTTTTCTTGCGGGGGGCAGGGAGGTGTGCGGGGCAGGGAGGGTGAGTGCCCAACTCAGTAACTTTAGGTTTTTCTTCTTGGTTTGATCAGAGTTCCCAAAGAAGAATCTTCCAGTACCCTCTCTGGAAGGCCTGGTTCCCAGTGCTCAGGGAAGCTGAGCAGATAACAGAGCTATCGAGCACACCCTAAACTTCTAGTAGAGTGCCTACAACTATGAACTCTCCCAGTCCAGAGAGGCAGTACTGCACTCTCTCTAAAGGATGAAACTTAACTTCGGGAATGAGGGAGAAGCACCTCGGAGAATCTAGGGCTCCAGCTGGGTTTCAACAGCGCTCACAGAGCCTCTTTGTTTTGGTGTCTGTCCCTCAGGCCTTGGCCCCAGAGGTGCTCACCCTACTGCCACCTTCGCACTGCTTCTGACTCTGCTAAGTTAGCTATCTCAACCGTCTGCTCTCCAGCTTGGAAAACTTTGTTGCTGTTGTCTCCTCTCCTATTTACGGATTTATGTCTTTTTAAAAGTACGTTCACTATAGTTTCGCAGCGTTTAGGGGGAAGAACAAGATCCGATGCATGTGTTCAGTCTGTCACAATAACAGCAAGTCCAATAATTTATTCTTTCAACAGAAACTTGTAAGAGGGATGCCCAAGACTGGGGCATGCTTTCAGGATACTTTTAGGCAGTATGGAAGACAGTATTCAGTGACATACTTAAGTAACATTAAGTAACACTGAATCACAATGGAAATATTACTTCCTTTTCAATTTTCTTATAAACCTAGTTAACCCTCAGTATACCAGCAAAATAGTCATCATCATTTTCACCTGGATTCAGTGGACCCTTTTTATAGTCTTTTTACAAAAAATTTAGAGAAATAAGAATGACAGGATAATGTAAAATAACTTTAAATCAATATAAATAAGATTATAAACATAGTTTCCAGGTTTCAAAGATATAAACATCTGAAGTATGAAATGTGTTTTGAATGCAACTACCTGCTTATCAGCTATCATGAACAAACCTGGAACATCTCCAACAGACTCTAGCTTATCATTATTTCTGGTTCTTTTTCTTGCATCTGCACCATCAAAACACAATACTTTAAAAAACTTTTGACAGTTCATAATTTTGTTGCAAAGTTTAGCCATTTTTTTGTACCCCAACTGTGCAAAACATTTTCATTCTTAGGTTTATAAAGATGAACTGAAATGCAATCACATATAAAATTATTTTATACATGTGACTTTTTCTCATTTCAACATCAACTATTTCCTTCCAGTCACTTTTGAATACACCTTTGTATACCTTCAGCATGCATCCATTTAAGAGTCATATAAATTTCTAGAGTGTTGTGTCTCTGCATGCATCATCTGATTTATCTAAATAATTATTTAACATATGGGCAATTTTCTCCTTTTTACTATCATCAGTGGAAAATCTTTTAAATCTGAATTAGCAACTGTATTCATTGAAAGCTTAAAAAAACTATAAAGCTGTTTGTTCGGACTATTTATACATCTTTTCTTGAAAGATGACACAATACTATATGATTTTATCCTTCTTCTGTTTTCTTACTGGTCTTTTTACCACAATTGGAATAACTGATGAGTAATGATGAAATAACTCCTAGGATGATCAAATAGCAAACTGTTTCAAGACACTGGAAATGTAAAATCACTAGGATTCCATAATACATCTCAGATTTTAAAAGGGTCAAAAGGGTAATTGTAAAGGAATGAATTTTGTTTTCTCTTTGTTCTTTAAAAGAACTCTAAGAAAGAATAAAAGTCATAAAATATCAATCCTTACAAATAATTGGAATAGCTCAAAAAAATAAATGCCAAAACTTAAATTGGGCCCAACAGACCCTAATGTATAAAAGTTACATTGGGGAAGAAAGTCTCAGTATGGAGGTGATGTGTCTTTAACACATTTCTAACCCTCTCTAATTTCCCTTTACAACAAAAGGACAAGAAGGCTTCAGGTTCAGGGACTTTAGCAAAAAATAATTATTTAAAATTACTGTCTTTTCTCTTTCACTGTCTTCTCCTCGATACTGAAATCCAAAAAGCCCTGATCTGACAATAAAACCTAACCTAAGGCAGAGGAACCAGAGAGATCAAATTGCCAACATCCACTGGATCATGGAAAAAGCAAGAGAGTTCCAGAAAAACATCTATTTCTGCTTTATTGACTATGCCAAAGCCTTTGACTGTGTGGATCACAATAAACTGTGGACAATTCTGAAAGAGATGGGAATCCCAGACCACCTAACCTGCCTCTTGAGAAATCTGTATGCAGGTCAGGAAGCAACAGTTAGAACTGGACATGGAACAACAGACTGGTTCCAAATAGGAAAAGGAGTACGTCAAGGCTGTATATTGTCACCCTGCTTATTTAACTTATATGCAGAGTGCATCATGAGAAATGCTGGGCTGGAAGAAACACAAGCTGGAATCAAGATTGCCAGGAGAAATATCAATAACCTCAGATA
>SJYX01011826.1:286236-322614 GCA_006410675.1 Oreotragus oreotragus
GACATCACCCTTATGGCAGAAAGTGAAGAGGAACTAAAAAGCCTCTTGATGAAAGTGAAAGTGGAGAGTGAAAAAGTTGGCCTAAAGCTCAACATTCAGAAAACGAAGATCATGGCATCCGGTCCCATCATCTCATGGGAAATAGATGGGGAAACAGTGGAAACAGTGTCAGGCTTTATTTTGGGGGGCTCCAAAATCACTGCAGATGGTGACTGCAGCCATGAAATTAAAAGATGCTTACTCCTTGGAAGGGAAGTTATGACCAACCTAGATAGCATATTCAAAAGTAGAGACATTACTTTGCCGACTAAGGTCCATCTAGTCAAGGGTATAGTTTTTCCAGTAGTCATGTATGGATGTGAGAGTGGGACTGTGAAGAAGGCTGAGCACTGAAGAATTGATACTTTTGAACTGTGGTGTTGGAGGAGACTCTTGAGAGTCCTTTGGACTGCAAGGAGATCCAACCAGTCCATTCTGAAGGAGATCAACCCTGGGATTTCTTTGGAAGGAATGATGCTAAAGCTGAAACTCCAGTACTTTGGCCACCTCATGCAAAGAGTTGACTCACTGGAAAAGACTCTGATGCTGAGAGGGATTGGGGGCAGGAGGAGAAGGGGACGACAGAGGATGAGATGGCTGGATGGCATCACTGACTCGATGGACGTGAGTCTGAGTGAACTCTGGGAGTTGGTGAACAGGGAGCCTTGGCGTGCTGCGATTCATGGGGTTGCAAAGAGTCGGACACGACTGAGCGACTGAACTGAACTGAACTAAAGCTGACAGGTCATTTATATTCTATATTCCACTTGCTATGAATATTCAGATATTTCACTGGAGAAAAGCATTACTGTATCTGATTAAAGGGTTTCTACCTCAGATAGCAATAGCAGTGTTACATAATGTATGATTGCGTATACCATGTAACATTTTGAAAAATCTTAAAATATCTAAATTTTGAAACAATTTGAGGGTTTGAGATAAGGAATGGTAGACCTATATCTATTCAAAGCAAGTCAAACTAGCTTTCCTTTTACAACAGTGATGCTGTTTCCTTTTAAATAAATTTAACTTAAAATACTAAGTAAATAATAGTTCATTTAGGTGGTATATAAATATGACTAAAATTATGACAATAGTGTATGCTAATCAACAGTTAAAGCAAAAACTATGATGGTAGTATATGAATAACTTGAACCTAGAGAACATTGGTTTATAGTATTTAATGATATGCCCCACGGTTACCAGAACTGAAGTATCCACTTAATCAGCTATGAGATTAAACAAGTATCTATTGAACACTCATTTTATGCATTGGTTCCTGCCCTTAAGACTCAGATCACACAACTGGAATCTCAAATATCTAGTTAAGAATTATCTCAAACAATGAAAAGAGTAAGTGGTGAGTACAACACACCACTGAACAATATAAATATACTCTGGGAAAAATAAATTCTATGATGGCCCTAAAAGAAGCCTAAAGAGGGTCTGTACTATCGAAATTGGCTCTTTTTGCCCATTTATATTTATATGCAGTAGTATATGTACACAGGCCACATAAACAAAAAACTCCAGTTGCTCTTTCCTGATTATTTATCTATCAATGTCATTAACAGAAGTCTGCCATGCAGAGACTTGAAAGTCCCTGGTCTCAAGGATCCTACTTATAACCTAGTTAAAAAGAGTTCTGCTCCACTGAAGCCAGAATCACAAACAAATGTTAAGGATAGGAGTGGACTTTGTTACTGGAAATCATGACTATAGATCAGAGTTTCTCCAACTGAGCACTGCTGACATTTTGGAATGGGCAGTTCTTTCCTGTGGGGCCTGACTGCACACTGCAGGCTCTTCAGCAGCGCCCCTGGCCTCTACACAACATATGCAGTAGCATCCCCCACTGTGACAATCAAACTGCTTGCAGACACTACCAAATACCTCCTGGGGAACAAAATCATCCCCGGTTGAGAACCACTGCTGCAGAATAATAACAATATCAGATGATGATAATGATAGCTAAATTTACTTATTGCAGTTATTTTGTGTTAGGAACTCAGTTAATTGTGATATATATATATATATATATAATCTCATTTAAATAATAACTTGCTAACAAAGCCATGTCTGATAACCACTTGTTTCATTTAATTATTTATAACAATAGTATATGCTATTTATTGCATATATTATACTTGCCAAGAACCATTTTAAACTCTTCAGATATTATTTCTAACCCTCATAATATTCCTGCAAGATACTATTTTCATTTTATAAATGAAGATCCTGATCTCAGAAAACTTTAATAAACTGCTCTAGTCACTCAGAGAGCAGAGGAGCCTTGGGCATCTTTCTGACACTGTCACCCAGACTACTTGCTTACAGTACTGACAGCAGTACTTTCGTTTCAATCTTTAAAAATCTTTTCTCCTGCACAAGAACTCTGTAACACAGCATGGTAATAGTGACAGCAAAGTAATAAGAGCTAACTAGCATTTGCTGAGCGCTTAACACAAGCTAGAGTTTCCCAGGTGGCACAATGGTAAAAAGTCCGCCTGCAATGCAGAAGACATGGGTTCAATCCCTGGGTCAGGAAGATCCCCGGGAGAAGGAAATTGCAACCCACTCCAGTATTTTTGCCTGGGAAATCCTACGGACAGAGAAGCCTGGAGGGCTGCAGTCCATGTGGTCGCAAAGGTTGGACACAACTTAGTGACTACAGCCACCACCACAGTAACATGGGCTAGGCACCCTGAGTGCTTTAGTACGAGCTAGGATTTAAACACAGGTAGCTCTGCCCCTAGATCTCACACTTTGGCTCTCCTAACCTGCTACAGTCACTATTAAGAAAGGAAGTTAAGAAATACATGTTCTGCCAAGCCCTCCCAGAAGTGATCTGATATGGTAGAAAGGAAAGAACTTGGGGTGTAAAAGCCTGGTTTACAAATTTACTCGACCATTTATTGAGCATGATCTTGATTAAATCATACCAACAGATATAGATATAGTCTTTTTGAGAGAGATTCAATCATGCAAAATAAGCGTTATTCTAACCTCACGGGATTTTTACAAAAATTAAAGAAAGAACATTTCTTTTGGATTCTACAGAAATAAAACATAAAAATTGAAAATATATAATATATAAATTATATATATATAAATATAATATATAGAAATAAAAAATATGATTCTAGAGAAATAAAAACAGTGTGACTTATAGAAGAATACTGGTCAAGGGTCAGTGTGACTTGTGGAAGAATATTGGTCAAGGGTCTCTGGATCTGGATCTTCAAACTCAAGAGTTCTGGTCCTCAAGAACATTCCTTTCCTCCTCTTTGTTCCTCCATCTAACTTCTGTGTCACTTCCCATGAAAGGGAAGCCTTTCATGACTTCACACCCTTCCTTTTAATCTCCTATTCACAAGACTAGTTAGACTTGCCTGTTTTATGTGCTTTAATCACCCTGCATTTTTGTACATTGTGGCACTTATAATTATACTTACTTGTATGACTTCCTGTTTTACTTTCTGTTACTTATTTGTATGACTTTCTCTTTGAGGTTACAAAGTGTTGGACATGTCTGAGCAACTACCTTCAAGCTCCTGGAGGGCAGGAACCATGTTTGTCTTTTCTTATTCTGTATCTCAGCACACGTTGAACTGTTTGATAATTAATATTTATGGAATATATGAATAGTATAAAGGTCAACTTCAAATTTCCAAGTATATCGAAATTTGGCCTTCGGGTGATAAGGCAAAAAATATAACAGATAGAGCTGATATCCTATAACAAGGCGACAGTGATCCTTCAAAGACTAGAAGGCTTTCTGAAAAGTTTAAAACATACTTTCAAAGATGAAAATGTGGTTGATGGTTAAACAATGTGACTGTACTTAATGACACAGAACTATACACAAAAAGATAGCTAAAATGTTAAGTGTATTTTAAATTTTATATGTGTATTTTAACACAATTTTTAAAAAATTTTTTTAATTAAACAAACCACCCTACCATTTTGATCCCCAACCTTTTACATATAAGGATCCTTTTTAAAGACTATATATATACACACACACACTTAGACAGATAGATAGCTATGTAGTAGAATTCCATGGGACAGTAACTGTTCTCTATCCACTAATGTAGGAAATAATTCCATGAACTCAATAATGCTTTTAAATGACTATGTATTTCAATTAACCAAAACAGTATATAGAAACCTCTAAAAAATAGCTGTAACTATGTCAGACAAACAATTTTTCAGATGACAGCAGTACATGTATGGATTCATGAACCCATTGTAGTAGTTGGATTTCCCAGCATGGCTTGGCCCACTATGGCTTGGCCCACTATTACTAGGAATTGTCCTAGGATATTCATCCTTCCACTCCTTGCCCTCTGAATGGTTTGAAGAATGAAAAGCTCCCCCTTTTCATTCATATTTTGTCTTTAATGATTCAGTAAAATGGCTGAAGTGATTGACAATGAAAAGTAAAGCAAAAGAACAAAATAGTTCCATATAATTGTTCCTTGTGTTTGTGTGTATGCTCAGCTGTGTCCAACTCTTTCCAACCCCATGGACTACAGCCCACCCGGCTCCTCTGTCCATGGAATTTTCCAGGCAAGAATACTGGAGCGGGTTGCCACCTGCCACTCCAGGGGATCTTCCCGACCCAGGGATCAAACCGGAGTCTCCTGCATTGCAGGCAGATCCTTTATCACTGAGGTAACTGGGAAGCCCCGCACACAACTGTTCCTTAGTAAATCCAGAAGCCTGTATTTTATAACTTACCTTAAATTACAGAGATATTTAGAACTTATTTTTGTTATTAAGAGCAAGAATCTCTTCTACATCAAAGAATATAAAGCCAAAAACATACAGCAGGACTCATATGAGTCACATGACAACCTTGTTTTACAAAATGAAGGGGCTTGTGACTATTATAATTAACTCACATCAGAACTGTCATTTAATTCAGGCCCCGGAACAAAAGCCTTCACCCATCAAACCAACCATAAAGCTATCTAGCAGTCATCCACCAAGCATTTAATAAATAAATACCTGTTATTTACCAGGTACCAGGTCAGATGCTAGGAATACATAAATAAGACAAGGTCCCTGACTCTACTCATGTCTGACTCACTGCAACCCCATGGACTGTAACCCATCAGCCTCCTCTATCCATGGAATTCTCCAGGCAAAAGTACTGGAGTGGGTTGCCATTTCCTTCTCCAGGGGAATCTTCCTGACCCAAGAATCAAACCCAGGTCTCCTGCATTGCAGGCAGATTCTTTACCAGTTGAGCCACCGGGGAAGACCCCTACTCAGACTAGAGATAATAAAAGTAAACAGACAATGAAAATGCAGTGAAATAAAATAATGAAATGGGGGTTACAGGCAGAGCCAGAGAAAATGAGAAAAATGTGTTCTAGGCAAAGAAAGATAAAAGAGGCATCACATATAGAGTTAGAGTTAGGTTAAGAAAATAAAATATATTGGGGGCAGGGGTGGAGGAATAGAATAGTCCATGGTGGTTATGAGACTAGAGGGCTTATGGGAAGAACTGGACAGTGGCTAAAGTCAGAATGAAGAGTCCCTGTTAAGTCCTGGGAGCAAAAGGCCATAGTAATAATTCAGGTCAGGAATGCCAAGAGCCTGAAATGAGGCTGAAGGAAGGATGGGCAGGAGAAAGGGTAGGCGGTCAGTATGGGATTGACCCCTTAGAGTTTTGCCACGTGGGTGCAACTGAAGGACCTGGCAACTAGGAGGTGAGGGAATTGGTAACAAAATGGCTGAAATGACAGACTATAAGGTGTAACCTGGATAAGGAACGACGTATGTGTAGCTGGGGGGAGCTGAAAAACAAAGGAAGTAAAAATATTAGCAAAGACAAAGAGAGTGTACAGAAGAAGCAAAGGCATAAAAGGCAGTGCATGAGGGAGAAGGGGCTCTTATATAGCCCACAGATCTACGGATAGAATTCAGGGGCCATGAACTTTGGGCTAAAAATGACATGTTTATCTTTACTAAGCTCTAATTAAAATTTAGCAATTGTTTCAATTATGAAACAGTAAATCACAATAGCATTAGTATAGTTCCTCTAACTTTGCCACCAACAGAAATCATCAATATTTTCATCACACTAGTGTAATTACCTTTAAATACCAATCATCTTAATTATTGCTTCAAAATGATTGAGTTAGACCCACTGATGCTCACTCACTCAGTCGTTTCTGACCCTTTGTGACTCCACGGATAGAGCCTGATAGGCTCCTCTGTCCACAGAATTCTCCAGGCAAGAATACTGGAGTGGGTTGCCATTTCCTTCTCCACAGACCCACTGATAGACCTTGTTATTTAATGTATTAATGCATCACAAACTTAATACTTTCAAAATTATATTCTAATAAACTGATCTCCTTTCTAATCTGAAAGACTTTATATTTTATATATTTGTTTTTCCCATTATTCTGGGAAAAAGTCCATGAGCCTCATCAGAATGCTAAAGGGATCTCTGGCACAAAAACATTCAAGGACTCTGGCTTAGAGGCTAGAATCATGGAGTTTTAAGCTTTGGAAGTGGAGATTACATGGGCCGATGAAGTCTGGATGACAGTCAAAGGCTGAGACTGATAAGTGTGTAAAAGACTGGCAACAGAACACTCTCTGACATAAATCGCAGCAATATTTTTTCAATCTGTCTCCAAGAATAATGGAAATATAAACAAAAATAAATAAATGGGATGGACTTAAACTCAAAAGCTTTTGCACAGCAAAGGAAACAATAAACAAAATGAAAGACAATCCACAGATTGGGAGAAAACATTTGCAAACAATGAGACCAGTAAGGGATTAGTCTCCAAAATTTACAAACAGCTCATGATGCTTAACAGCATCAAAACAAACAACCCACTCAAAAAATGGGCAGAAGACCTAAATAGACATTTCTTCAAAGACATACAGATGGCCAAGAGGTACATGAAAAGATGTTCAACCCGGCTAATTACTAAAGAAAGTCAAATCAAACTACAATGAGATACCATCTCACACCAGTCACAGTGGCTATCATCAAAAAATCCACGAACATTAAAGGCTGGAAAGGGTGTGGAGAAATAGGAACCCTCCTATACTGTAGGTGGGAATGTAAATTGGTATAGCCACTTGGAGATTCCTTAAAAAACTAAAGCTACCATATGACTTTGCAATCCCACTCCTGGGCATGTATCTGGAGAATAACATGATCCGAAAAGATACAGGCAGCCCAGTGCTCACTGCAGCACTCTTTACAACAGTCAAGACATGGAAGCAACCTAACTGTTCATTGACAGAGCAATGGATGAAGAAGATGTTGTACATATATAAATGGAACATTACTGAGCCACTAAAAAGAGTGAAATGATGCCATCTGCAGCAATATGGATGGACCTAGAGACTTACTTATTGAGTGAAGTCAGAAAGAGAAGAAATATCATACGACATCCCTTTTATGTGGAATCTAAAATGAAATGATCCAAATGGACTTACAAAAGAGACTCAAGAGACTGAAAATGAGCTATGGTTGCCCAAAGAGAAGGGGGAGGGGAAGGGAGAATTAGGGAGATTGGGGTGGACATGTACACAGTGCTATAGTTAAAACAGATAAGCAACAAGGACATGCTGTATAGAGATGGAACGCTGCTCAGTGCTGTGTGGCAGACTGGATGGGAGGGGAGTTTGGGGGAGAATGGATGCATGCACATGTATGGCTGAGTCTCTTCGCTGTTCACCTGAAACTGTTCACCTGAAACTGAAACTAGCACAACACTGTTTGTTGATCGGTTATTCCCCAGTACAAAGTAAAAAGTTTAAAAAACAAAGTGAGAAAGTCAAAGTGTAGGATAAATATCCATGTGGACACTGACTCACTCAACCCTGGGATATGGGGTAGAAAGACTGCAAGGTGGTCTGCAAAATCTGCTGACTGTAGAGCATGACCAAAAGGGTGACTGTGATGTTGTCTTGGGGAGAAGACACAAGCGTCGCACAAAGAGGGGTTTTTGTTCCATTTACCGCTTCCCAAACTCTCAAAAATATTGCCTCTTTCTCCTCCACCCCTCAAAAGTATTTTCCATTCAGCTCCTGTTTCAAAGTAAAAGAGCTTGAGCCTTCAACAAATCTGTAATTCCTACCTTCCTAATCAAAGGTAAGAATGACTACAACCAAACAAATCTGCCTTCCTTATCATGCCTAGCCATAATCAACTATGAAGAATTACGATTTTGATAGTGAGGAGACGAGAAGAAAGTAATTTTGGTGCAGAATACCTCTAAGGCAGTGTGATCCTTGTGAAATCAACTGTTTCAACCAGATTTTTTAAAAAAAAGGAATAGAGTGGAAAACATTAGAATGAAGCACAAAATAAAAGGTAAGCACTGTTCTAAGAATCTTTTATTTGTTTTACACACACACACACACCCTCTATATTCTGTCTAATGTACTACATATCATAGTCTAAAAAGTTTGAAAGTTACAGTTCTAAAAGTAGAAGCCAGTCTCTCTGAAGAGACCCCTATGTAAAATAAAAGCCCAGCAGAAGACAGTAGACAAGTTCAGAGACTGGATCTGCAGCTTTCCCTGAGGTCTATTCCACTGCTAATGCCCTGCAGTGAGATCACATCATGTCCCAGCTCTGCCACTAAGATGTGTGTGAGATCTGAGGTAAGCCACTGCACTACCAAGCCCCTTCATATGTAAGACAGGGCTGAAACATCTCCACTTTACTTCACAAGATAGACTTGAAGTTCAAAAAAATAATGATATGAAATCACTCTGTAGACTAAGCAACATTGTACTGTTGTTTTATTTTAAACTACACAACCAGAGTGATTAAAAAAATAGCTATGCTATGAATACCAAAGATGCACCCATAATCATGGTCACCCTAATGTGCAGTTAGATAAGCCAAACAGTAGAAGTTGTGGAAACAGTAGAAAACTCTTTCTTTACAGTAAGGTAGTTGGGAAGTGAGCCCAAATAGTAAAGCTATCCACGGGTATATATATGTCTCAAATAACATACATGAGAAAGTAGGCACAAAGATGACAAAGTGAAGAAAAAAATCACTGGTTCTGAAGGGTAGACATCTAAGAGGTAAAACGAATTGAGATTTGAAGAAAGGAAGAGCAAAGCTTGTTTTCTCTCATATCTTAAATTGCTTCCCAACATCCAAAGATGCACCAGCTGTTATCCCTCAAACCTAGTTCAGAAATACTTCCTCCAGAAAACCTGTACACTCAAGCCCGTACCTTTAAATGTCCCAGCCCTTAGTGTTTATACACCTCATCTGACACAGAACTAATAATACAAGGCAGAGAAAACATATCACCCAACATGAAGTCAGGAAAGGCAGCCACATGAAAAACAAGAAGCATGTGTTTTATTTTTCTTCCTTTAAGCCTAGGACTAAAAAGACCTGTTAGTTTAAAACTACGCACCCAGCCTTGCAGCAGGAATCCATCGGTCCCAGCTCTGTCTTCTTAAGCCTCTAGTCAGTAAGTAACTTCTTATTCACACAAGTAGCCTAACTACAGGTCACTTTCAGGAGCTACACATTATGTAGGGACGCAAACCACAGTGCTGAACAGAATCCAACATCCTAAATATCCGATTAACATCAGAGGTGTGTCCTACAGGTTTACTATGCCTGCTCTGTTACAATAAAGTCAACACTTATAAATGAGTTAAAAGTCTGTCTTCCTAGTCTGTCTTAGACTGTAAGTGCCTGACACTGAGAACAGTACCATTATTTTGACTTTCAACATGTTTTTCGTTACTCAATGTGAAATGTAAGAAACAGACATAAAAAGCTAGGCGGGGGAGAAAACAGGACTTCTACTTCCACCCAACCCATATATTGCCTACCTCTTGCAGCGTCAACAAAGTATTAAGAATAGCTGGTAGTGTGGTCTGGACTACGCCAAATCTATCTTCTGTAAATGATGCTGCTACTAAGTGAGACAGACCTCGAGGGGAAAAGAAGAAACAAGTTAAAAGTGAATCAAAATTAGGCAAATCCACTTGCAATACATCTATCTGAGGAAGAATTAATATTCTGAATGTATAAAAGTCTAAATAAAAAATGGAGTAATAGAATAGAAAAAGAGGCAAAAGGGATGGAAAAGGTGCTCAACTGCAACAGTCTTAAGTAAGATGAATCTGACTTACGTTCTAATATAAAAAAGATTTTTTTTAATAATACTGTGTTTGGCAGTGATAAAGGCTAAGAAAACAAAGCCTGATAAGGGAAAAAGTAAGGATACTTTTCATAGGGTGGTCAGGAAAGGCCTTTCTGAGGAAGTATCATTTAAACATTGAGAAGGTGGTATCTGTGAGATGAAAAGAAACAGTTCTTTAACAACTAAACCTAAGCTAAATATGTTTAAATATATTAAGCAAGTTACATCAACATAGGCGATGGTTAAAAAACAATCTATTAACTGCAATTTTTTTAAGTAGAGAAAGAGACACAAGAACCCCAGGCTCACTTTCTCCACTTATATACAAGGAAAATCTCTAAATTAAAATAAACCTAAATAAGAAAAATTTATCTATATAAAACAAACACATAAAATGTATCTGAGAATTCAAAGATTGAGATCAAAGTCCAGAACTGATCTTTCATTAAATACCTCAACATTTAATGAAGAAATAAATCATTGTTGCAGCTCACTGAGACTACTTACCTTCTAATGCCCAAATATGCATTTGGGCATCTGAAAACACAGCCTGAATGGAGGCCTCTGGGTGCTGAAAGATGACAAAAATATTTAAGTCAGTTGCCCAGAAATGATCATTTCATCTAATCAGCCATGTAGACTAAAATAATAGAAAAATCCACAGCTGCCTCTTAAGAGCTAAGACCTGAAATTCTTACACATTATGATGTAACTGCAATAAAGCATTCTGCTACAACTTACTGTGTGACCCCGACCAGGTATCTAAATCTCTATGTGCCTCAGTTTCTCATTTAAAATAAGTTATATTCCCTCAACCCACCTCAGAGGATTAACACAGGGATCATTCAAGAGAATGGTTGCACGTATGCTCAGTTGCTCAGTCGTGTCCAACTCTTTGCGACTCCAGGGAGTGTAGCCCACCAGGCTCCTCTGTCCATGGATTTTCTAGGCAAGAATACTGGAGTGGGTTGCCATTTCCTTCTCCAAGGAACTGAACCCACCTCTCCTGCATTGCAGGCAAATTCTTTACCGCTGTGCCCCAAGGAAGCCCAAAGAGAATGGTTACGAATGTTTAAAAAAAAAAAAGTACTGCCCAAGTAAGTACATACTACCTCTCCTAAAGTGTCTACCCTCAACCCCACTACAAAGAAAAACCACCCAACAGTCTTTAATACAGCAAGGTATTGTGATGTGGAACAACAACTGGCCTGTGTAAGTGGCTGTTGTAATACAGCCAATGAAGCCCACTCACAACAATAGCATGTTACATTTCCCAACGTTAAGCAGTGGTATCTACAACTCCTTATCACACAGCAGATCCACCTGCAAAATCAGAATCTAAGGTAGCATTCACTTCCAAGGAAAAAGGAGATCTCATTCAGCTTCTGCTCTGCCACTTACTGGCTATGTGCCCTCAGGCTAGCTACTTGACCCCTCTGAGCCTCAAGCTTCCTTCTCTGTAAAACAAGGCCAAGAAGACACCTATAGGAAAGCTATCAGAATTAAATGAGGGGACAGTTTTTCTAGCAGTCATAGTACAGATGTTAGAGCTAGACCATAAAGGCGGCTAAGCGCCAAAGAATTGATGCTTTTGAAATTGTGGCACTGGAGAAGACTCCTGAGAATCCCTTAGATAGCAAGGAGATCAAACCAGTCAATCCTAAAGGAAATCAACCCGGAATATTCACTGGAAGGACTGATGTTGAAGCTCCAATACTTTGGCCACCTGATGCGAAGAGTCAACTTACTGGTAAAGACCCTGATGCTAGGAAAGATTGAGGACAGGAGGAGAAGTGTGTGACAGAGGATGAGATGGCTGGATGGCATCACCAACTCAATGGATGAATCTGACCAAACTCCAGAAGAAAGCGAAGGACACAGAAGCCTGGCATGCTACAATCCACTGGGGTGGCAAAGAGTCGGACACAACTTAGCAAGTGAAAGAAGCATGGCACACAAAAGACAAAAGGTATTGTTCTCAAACAAAGCTCTGAAGTAAAACTTCAGACAACTCCTCTTTCTCTCGGTAGAAAATGAGACACCTTTCTCAGGGGTCTGATGATTTTCCCAGGGCTCTACTGGAAAGCCTACAGATTATTTCTGGCAAACATTCTTGCTAGTTGTATGGATATTCCCTGCTACCACAGTGAAAAGTTTCAAGAACTTGAAAGGCTTCTTTGCTGTATGAATCTATATTCTATCAGAGTTACTCAGATCTCTCTCCCCACCAGAGTAGGATCCTCAAAGAATAAAATGAGGAATGTATGCCAATACAGACTTTCACTTCAAGGCATTAATACAAGTGCACTATTAGTTAATAATGCGGAATCTGCAAAAACAGAGAAGCTAGATTAAAATAATTAAAACAAAAATTCTTTCCCCTACACATGGGCAAAGGTTTTCCTCATCAAAAGATTAACTGACACACAACAGCTGTAGCAGTGAAAAGGGGAATGAATCTTTACCTTCTACCTCTGAGATTTACTCTCCTACAGCAGCTGGGGCAGCTGACAGACAAGCTGGAAAGTCATTTAGTTCGTGGCCTAAATTACAACTTTAATCCAACACCAGTTTAACACCTGCAGTCTAACCCAGTTATCTCTCTTCTGAACACCAAATTGGCCACAACGATGTCAGCAGGACAATGAGCCATGAAGAATCACCACGGATTTGCTCAATTTGCAGGAAGGGGCCACATCTTGGCACAAAGCTGCCTGCAGCCAAGAGACCCAGAAGGCCACTAGAGCCCAGCCTCGGGAAGTCACTGATGGGAGAGGCCTGTCTAGGTCAGGTACTGTTTAAAGGGAGGTTTAGTGAAGCATGATGCCAAGCTGTTTGGCTTGCTAGGATCAAGCTAAATATTGAAAAGTCTAATCCTATTTGCTACTTCATTTCTTATTTTGTTTTCTCTACCCCCACTCCAAATGTTATAACTACATACTCTTACCTTACTGAAAAAGTACATTATCAGCACTCGTTTTGATAAGAAATTCTTAACCTGAGATGGAAAAAAAGGGAAGAATTATCACATGAACAGTTCGATGCTACTCAAATATAATATTACACATTTCCAGGTTCTTCCGGACACTAACTTAAATGAAACACATCACACTTTACAAAGAAAGGTAAGGTAAACCACGTAAGTAAATATCTTTGTACTATAAACTGGGTAACGAAGACAGGCCGTCTAATCTAAACTGCACTCCCATGTACACGTGTCTAGCCTTCAAATTAGAGCCCTGTCACAATCAAAAAGTAGTTCTGGTGACATTTCCTAAAACCATATTCTTTCTCAATTCTCTACAACTGTCCTACCCTTTAACCTCTTAATATTAATGCCAGAAAAAAGCATGTTTCCTCTATAAAAAAAAAAAAAACAGATCTTAAGACAGAAGTAGTTTTCTACTAGTTGACATTTACAAGGAAAATAATTTTCTCACTATTAAGTTAAAAGCTACATAACCCAACTGACTTGAAAGTAAATCATGACATAGTAGTACTTACACACATAGCGCCATAGGTGCTGCTGAAGTTTTGTAAAACGCCTTCAGTTCTGCCCTCTCTATTAACTGAGCATTCTATCAACAAACATGTTGTTTTCTCCCACCTTAAAAAATAAAACCCTTCCCTGACCTCTCAACTTCCCCCAGCTATTCGCCCATTTCTCAGGTCCCCTAACAGTCAATCTCCTTGAAAGATGTAGCTGCTCTGTGTCTTCCAATTCCTCTCCCAGTCTCTCTGGGACCCATGCCAGTCAGGTATTCATTGCTACTATTCCACCTAATAGCTCTCGTCAAAGACTCAATGACCTCCATATTCCTAGCACACCAGCTCATTTTTAGTTTGAACCTCATGCTTCTTTTCAGACATAGCAGCATCTTTTCTTTTCAGCAGCATCTGACACTTCTGTCTGAAACACGCTTTTCTCGGTTCTTTCTCACCTTAACGGTGCTCGGTCCCCTTGCTATTCCTCCTGATCTCCCAGACTTTGTCATCAAAGGGTTCCAGTTCTTGCATCTCTTTTCTTCTATATCTACACTCTCCAATAATTTTCATGGAGTCTCATGGCTTTCATGCTCGGATGACTTCCAAAATTTCAATTCTAACCTGGACTTTCCCCTAAACTCCAGATACAAGTCTAATATCTTATTCAGTATTTTCACTGGATTGTCTAGTATCTCAAAATTGCTACGTCTAAAATCAGACTCATGATTTCCCTACCTCGTCTCTATCAAATCTCTTTTCCAGAATCATCAGTAAGTTGCAACTCAATAAACTGCAACTACATTGTGTCAGACCCTCAGGACAAAAGCTTCAGAATCAACACTGATTCTTTCGCACCACAACTCAACCATAAGCAAATCCTATCATGACTTTGATCACATTTTACAGTCTCCACCACCACCACTCAGGTCATAGATACCGTCATCCAGATATTGTCCTCAGGTCACCAGATTACTCTAACAGCTGTACTACTGTCTGCTTCCACTCCTGCCCCGTGAGGATCTAGTCTCCACACAGCAGTATTTTCAAATTGTAAGGTTACATCATGTCATTCTTGTGGGTAAAACCATGCAGTAGTCATGCATCTCATTCAGAGAAAATTTCAGTCTTTACAACAGCTAATGAGCCTGACAAGCTGCTCCAGGTGCCTGCTACCTCATCTCACCACCCAGAACTATAATACACGTGCTTGCTCAGCTATCTGCCTTCACTAGAACATAAACATAGTCAGGGACTTTTGTTTGCTGTCTTCCCAGTATCTAATAACACACCCAGTGTATATGAAGAAATCAATAAATATCTCTTAAATGAAATAATTCATAGATCAAAGGCATTGCATTAGGTTAAGCCATATGAATTTGTAATCTGTGTAACTCAAAACCAAATACTAGTAATTTCATATGGGTCAATTTAATATATGAGGCATCCCCAAAGTTCTATTTATTCCTGATGGCTCACTTATGTGAGATCCTTGATGTTCTCAATGCTATATGTAAATACTAATCCTATGCCCATATCATCCTACCTGTTCACGTTTATTCTGAATCCATGAGTAAATCACATTGGGCTGTCTCACTGTCTTACCCTCAGCACTAACAGAGGTAGATGGAGAAGGATTAGAAAATTCAGTCATTTGCTGATCTACAAAAAAAAAAAAAACCAAGAAGGCAAAAACTTAGGCTATATGATTCTCTGCAACTATGACATTTCAAATTTTAGAAAATAAACGGTCCTCACCAGAAGCTGAAGTCCATAATCTTGGCCCTCTTCTTGTGAGCTGAGGACTTTGAGGTGACCCATAGCTTGTGTTTGCATCAAAAATTCCAGCCATCCGGTTCGCTACACTAGAGCCAAATGGGGTGGCCAGGGGACTTGCAACATCAGGTGTAGATAATTTTGAGGAGAACAGTGATGTCTTAATTAATGATGGCATTAAAGTCCGAGGCATCTGGCTAGATTTGGGGGTCTGAAACGCAGTTTCTTCTGTAAAAGAACAGATCCAGTGCTGAGAAGAGGCAATCTGATCGAAGTAGGCCAGAGTGAAGGTTCTCAAATTTTCCACATCTCAATTCTTTGCTTAACTCATTTAACCAAGGCTCAGTAGATTGTTTCCACCTAGGTTTACAATTTCAACACCCAGATTTTACCACTGCAACTTGGTGACCACTTAAGGAGCTTTATACATCTTTTTCTGTCAGACTGGTTCAGCCTCTCTTGGTTTTTAACCCTAAACAAGTATCTTCATCTTCAAGGTCAATTTCTCCAACTCTAAGCTGCACTGAATGAAGTTATATTTTATATTTTATTTTTAAATGGCAACAACTTTATTGCATTAGTATATGCCCTGGGTTACTGTATATTCTTACTGTAACCATTACTTGGCTAAATCAAATCTATAGTGTGAAAATGTACAGAGCACTAACCTTATCCCATTTTCCGCAGAGTTCTTTAAAGTTAACAAAAGTCACACCAGTGATTAACTTGTCCAGGATATCTACACATCTGTTCTGTAAACAGCTTCTTCAAAAATTATCTTATAACTCTACCAATTATACAGTCTCTTGTACAAAGATAATATCTTTCTGCCACTCCAGCACAAAGCACAAAGACAATAAATTATACTAGTATTCTATCTTTTTAATAAAACTGGCATAAGACACTAAACATTTATAAGAACCAAATGTTCACTACACGACTTTTTAAGAGTAAATGACAATAAGAAATAGCTAAAGAATCAATTTAAAAATGAAAACTGGTGGGATTTTTTGTTTTTTAATACTTTTTTTAAAATTCTATTTATTTATTTGACTTCACCAAGTCTTAGCTCCCATACTCAGGATCTTTGATCTTCATTATAGCATGTGGGATCTACTTCCCCAACCAGGGATTGAACCTAGGCCCCCTGAATTAGGAGCACACTCCTAGTCACCGGACCACCAAAGTCCCAAGATCAGTGCTTTTAAGATTTGTAATTATTCCTCAAATTAAAGGCAAATTCTGACTGATGGGATATGACAACAATTTAAAGAAATGACTAATCCATATTTGCTCGGACCCAGGATCCCCCCAACTCAGAATTACGATGATCTTTCTAAAATGCTAATTTAATGAAACTATAACTATTCAAATCCTCTAATGGCTCCACATCTTTACAGGACCAACTTTAAACTCCTCCTTTCGTTATCAAGCATCACCCTACTCCTTCAGACTTCCTTTCGATAGTTACACTGTCTTGTCATCGTTTGTGTGTCTCCCACTAAAAGGTCAGGCCCAAGAATGTTTCTGCATCTTTGATTCTCTGGTAGTGCTTGGTACGTGGCAGTCATTCAGTGAATACTTGTTGAATAAATAAATGCTAATCTGAATGTTAACAACATCTGAAACACAGTAGAATCTTTTAAAACCTGACATTCATGAACTTATCTAAATCACTTTTCTTCTGCAATCTCTTTGTTTGTGGTCTATGAAGCCAGCAGAATAATGAAATCAAAGTCAGAGATATGTTTCCTTTGGCCCATATAGTGCTTTTTTTACATATCAAGATTAGTTGTCAGTGTCTAAAAAGTGATAGATTTCCCCCAAAACTTCTTCAGCTGTCTCTTTAAAAGAAAAAAAGAAGAAGCCCAGAAGTTCAGATTGCTGCTGTTGTTGTCCAGTCACTCAATCCTGCTCTTTGCAACCCCATGGACTGCAGCACACCAGGCTTCCCTGCCCATCACCATCTCCTGGAGCTTGCTCAAACCCATGACCGTCGAGTTGCTGATGCCATCCAACCATCTCATCCCCTGTGGTCCCCTTCTCCTGTCTTCAGTCTTTCCCAGCATCAGGGTCTTTTCCAATGAGTCGGCTCTTCAAATCAGCTGGCCAAAGTATTGGAGCTTCAGCATCAGTTCTTCCAATGAATATTCAGGATTGATTTCCTTTAGGACTGACTGGTTTGATCTCCACGCTGTCTAAGGGACTCTCAAGACTCTTCTCCAACACCACAGTTCGAAAGCATCAATTCTTCAGTGCTCAGCCTTCTTTATGGTTCAACTCCCACATCTATACACAGCTACTGGAAAAACCACAGCTTTGACTATAAGGACCTTTGTCGGCAAAGTGATATCTCTGCTTTTTAACATGCTATGTTTGTCATAGCTTTTCTTCCAAGGAGCAAGTGCCTTTTAACTTTATGGATGCAGTCACCATCTGCAGTGATTCTGGAGCCCAAGAAAATAAAGTCTGTCACTGTTACCACTGTTTCCCCATCTATTTGCCATTAAGTGGGAGATGGTGATGGACAGGGAAGCCTGGTGTGCTGCAATTCACAGGGTCGCAAAGAGTCGGACACGACTGAGCGACTGAACTGAACTGATGGGACTGGATGCCATAATCTTAGTTTTTTGAATGTTGAGTTTTAAGTCAGCTTTTTCACTCTCCTCTTTCACCTTCATCAAGTGGCTCTTTAATTCCTCTTCACTTCCTGCCATAAGGCTGGTGTTATCAGCTTATCTGCGGTTATTGATATTTCTCCTGGCAATCTTGATTCCAGCTTGTGCTTTATCCAGACTGGCATTTCACATGATATACTCTGCATATAAGTTAAATAAGCAGGGTGACAGTATACATCTTTGACATACTCCTTTCCCAATTTGGAACCAATCTGTTGTTCCTGGTTCTAACTGCTGCTTCTTGACCCACATCCAGATTTCTCAGGAGACAGGTAAGGTGGTCTGGTATTCCTAGCTCTTTAAGAATTTTCCACAGTTTATTGTGATCCACGACTGAGCAACTTCACTTTCACTTTACTTTTCACTTTTATGCATTGGAGAAGGAAATGGCAACCCACTCCAGTGTTCTTGCCTGGAAAATCCCAGGGACGGGGGAGCCTGGTGGGCTGGCGTCTATGGGGTCGCACAGGGTTGGACACGACTGAAGCGACTCAGGAGCAGCAGCAGCAGCAGCAGCACACAGTCAAAGTCTTTAGAATAGTCAATGAAGAAGAAGTAGATGTTTTTCTGGAATTCCCATGCTTTTTCTGTGATCCAGCAGATCTTGGCAATTTGATCTCTGGTTCCTCTGCCTTTTCTAAACCCAACTTGTTTATCTGGAAGTTCTTGATTCACATACTGTTAAAGCCTAGCTTGAAGGATCTTGAGTATTACCTTGCTAGCATGTGAAATGAGTGCAACTGGGCAGTAGTTTGAACATTCTTTGGCATTCTTTCTTTGGGATTTGAATAAAAACTGACCTTTTCCAGTCCTGTGGCCACTGCTGAGTTTTCCAATTTGCTGGCATATTGAGTACAGCACTTTCACAGCATATTCTCTTAGGATTTGAAACAGCTCAGCTGGAATTCCATCACCTCCACTACTTTGTTCATAGTGATGTTTCCTAAGGTCCACTTTGTACTGACTTTGTACTCCAGGACATCTGGCTCTAGATGAGTAATTACACCATCATGGTTATCTGGGCTGTTAAGATTTTTTTGTACAGTTTTTCTGTATATTCTTGACGTCTTGTCTTACTTTCACAGCATATTCTCTTAGGATTTGAAACAGCTCAGCTGGAATTCCATCACCTCCACTACTTTGTTCATAGTGATGTTTCCTAAGGTCCACTTTGTACTGACTTTGTACTCCAGGACATCTGGCTCTAGATGAGTAATTACACCATCATGGTTATCTGGGCTGTTAAGATTTTTTTGTACAGTTTTTCTGTATATTCTTGACGTCTTGTCTTAATATCTTTGCTTCTGTTAGGTCCATACCGCTTCTGTCTTTTATCATGCCCATCCTTGCATGAAATGTTCCCTTGATATCTGCAATTTTCCTGAAGAGATCTCTAGTCTTTCCCATTCTACTGTTTTCCTGTATTTCTTTGCACTGTTGACTTAGCAAAGTTTTCCTACCTCTCTTTACTATTCTGTGGAACTCTGCATTCAGATAGGTGTATCTTTCCTTTTCTCCTTTGCCTTTTGCTTCTCTTCTTTTCTCAGTTATTGGTAAGGCCTCCTCAGACAATCATTTTGCATTTTTGTATTTCTTCTTCTTGGGGATGGTTTTGATAACTGCCTCCTGTACAATGTTACAAACCTCCAGTATCAGAAGTTCAGATCCTGGGCCCAAATTCTCACATGGGAACCATGGATCAAAGCTAACCCATAGTTTTCCGGAACCATGGATCAAAGCTAACCCAGTTTTCCAGAACCATGGATCAAAGCTAACACACAGTTTTCCATTTCAGATGAAGCTTATGCCCCCAAGTTCACCATGGTCCTCACCCAGCTAGTTCTGCCCATTTTCTTTAAGTGCCTGGCTCCCAAGGCATCAGAACATTAAGTCTTTTTCTCAGTCTTACATTCCTAAGTATCACCTACTCAAGGTGTTTCATGAAATAGCACAGGTTCCTCCACCTCTACTTCTTCCTTTCAGCTTTCATCTTCTGAACATTTAGCTACCTTAAAACAATGAGTGTGACACCCCCATCCCTAAATCACTGAGTCACTTCAGTTACTTCTCTCTGGCACTCCAGCAGTTTTTTACCTCTGGGATACTGCAATCAGAACAGCATCCACTACTTCTTATAAAGATTCACTTGGCTCTGGGAGAAGGCAATGGCACCCCACTCCAGTACTCTTGCCTGGAAAATCCCATGGACAAAGAAGCCTGGTAGGCTGCAGTCCATGGGATCATTGAGGATCAGACACGACTGAGCAAATTCACTTTCACTTTTCACTTTTATGCACTGGAGAAGGAAATGGCAACCCACTCGTGTTCCTACCTGGAGAACCCCCAGGGACGGGGGAGCCTGGTGGGCTGCCGTCTATGGGGTCGCACAGAATCGGACACGACTGAAGCAACTTAGCAGCAGCAGCAGGCTAAACTAAAGTCTTCTGGTTAATGACCAACATGTGTTAGCCTTTTTAACACTACCACCACAATGAACTTAGTTTTTTCAATCTACAATGATACTCAGGCTACCTTCTTGGTTCAGTATAATATCCCGTATATTGGATCAATTCTGCCTAAAAATATATACTTCACACTTACATACAACCTAATCCTTAGATTAACTACTGTTCTCTTTCTTAGGAAATAGAATGTAAGTGCTTTCCCCTCTCTTAGTAGTGTAAGGAGTTACCTAGAGAATTCAATTTCTTAGGTTCCACTGGGTACGATGAAGACATCACTCTCCCATTCGTAGCAGCAGCTTCTTGGTAGAGCACAAGT
Source organism: Oreotragus oreotragus (assembly GCA_006410675.1). NCBI lineage: Eukaryota > Metazoa > Chordata > Mammalia > Artiodactyla > Bovidae > Oreotragus > Oreotragus oreotragus. The sequence goes on from SJYX01011826.1 coordinate 307,160, forward strand.
TTCTGAGTCATATCATTTAAAAGATTCAAACACTCTCTTGAAATAGCTGTCCAATTGTGGGGATGTCCACCTAAGAGGTCCAAAAATACCAGCTTTTAAAATGAAGATAATCTTATAGTATCCTCTCAAAATGGGGAGAAATATCAATGAGAAATGCTTATTACACTTTGTAGTAGGGCCCACTTTTCTACTATTAAGCCATTATTTATACTCAAGCCATTTAGTAACAGAAATTCCATAAATATTTGGGTGAAATAATTTTCCTAAGTCTACAAAACAAAATTTGCTATTTTACCATTAAAAAAAAAACTCTCAAATTGATTGCTAAAATAAAGCCAAACACAGGAACACGATTTGAGTGAAACAGACCCAGGTTACTTCACTAGCAATACTGAATGGACCAAAGACTAAGACACTGAGCATGTCTAATGAGATGCACCCCATGGCTCCAGTGACCTCTAAACTGCTGTGGCTGACCTACTGTGCTTCCTTACATTTTCATTTGCAAAAGAGCCCCAATTTGCTATTGTATCTACAGAAGTGACACATTATTTGATAGTGATCATACTTTATACTTAGAGGGTTTATGAATCTGCTATCCTACTAATCTAAACTACTGTGATCCACACTCTTAATTCCTTTCTATCTTTTGATTTCTAAAAACTTTATCTCCTACAGCTGTCATGTAAAAACCAACTGTGCTTCACTGTGTGTGCAGAACAGCAGAGGAATCCACTGAAAACTGGTTTCTCCATCCTGGGTGCCAAATAAATCATTCTCTCTGTGCTTAGGCCCCTCCTTAAATCTTTCCCTCTATTTACAGCTCAAAAGAGAAATACCACTTAACCTGAAAACAAACACAATACTTCAACAATAGGCCCCAGGATGTTTTATTCTGCTGTAACTTAGGACGACAAAGGAACTATTTCATGGTCCAATTACATTTTTTTCTTCCAGTTTTAAGAAATAATTGACACGCAGCAGTGTATCAGGTTTAAGGTATATACAGCCTAATGATTTGATTTCCATACATCATGAAATAGTAATCACAGTAAGTTTAGCAAACATCAATCATCTCTGACAGATACAAATTAAACAACAGAAAAAAAACGATTTTCCTTGTGATGAAAACTCTTAGGATTTACACTCAATATCTTTCATATATAATATACAGCAGTGTTAATTATATTTATCCTATTGCACATATATCCCTAGTACTTATTTATCTTATAACTGAGTTTGTACTTTTTGATTGCCTTCATCTAATTCTCCCTCCTCTATCCTTCACCTCTGGTAACCATAAATCTGATCTCTATTTCTCTGCCCAGTTAATAATATGTCCTCTGGCAGAGAACAGGCCACCTTGTTACAGTTTACTTGAATATCTGGTGAAAACATTTAGTGTATACGGAATTCTTAAGTAAACCTAAGCCTACTAGAAAAGAATTGCTACAGTTAATTTTCATAGCACCAGCAGTGGATTTTTTTTCATACTGGGAAAGCTTGAGGGCAAAAGGAGAAGGGGGCGACAGGATGAGACGGTTAGATGGCATCACCAACTCAAAGGACATGAGTTTGAGCGAACTCAGGGAGATAGTGAAGGATAGGCAAGCCTGATGTGCTGCAGTTCATGGGGTGGCAGACAGTTGGATATGACCTGGCAACTGAACACCACAAAAGGAGAAACATCACACATCAGTGAGTCTGTTAAAGTATCGATTTGAATCTTATACAGCTAAGTGTTCACATTGTTGTGGTTAAAAATTATGTTTCTAGGGAAAGTATTTTTCAACTTTTATATTATTTCTGATCCATTTATATTTTTATATAACTGGATTTTATTACCATGTAGCATGTAACTATAGGTTTATTTTATAATGTGGGAATTGACAAGTTTGGCCAAATAATGAAGAGCTTATTAGAGAGAGATAAAGCCACCCAGTTCTGTCCCCACTGGGGCTGGGCTGGAAGGTTTTCTTCTAACAACTAGGCAGAGCATTACGGGCACAGCTGCAACCTTGAGGAGCTTGGCAATTAACAATGGAGAAGAGTTCCAGAGTTGCCAAGAGCCTCCGTGGATGGATCACCATCAAATCTAGTTCCTTTTCACACTCCTTTTTACAGGGAGGCAAAGTAGCATGGCCGGAATAGGGGGCTCTGCACTTAAGAGTCATGCGACAGAATTTCTTAATTCCAACTCTTAACATTAACTTTATTAAGCCACTTAATCTCTCTTGGGACAGGTCCTCCATGAGAGAATCAGACCACTTGATTTTTAAGAAACTTTGTAGCATTAAAACTTCTGGGATTCTTAAACTGCTACCTTTCTGCTCTAAAACTGTCAGCCTACCTCACAATTTCTTTAGGTGATGGGAAGATGGGGGCTGAAAGAAATAATATAAAAGTTGAAAAATACTTTCCCTAGAAACATAATTTTTAACCACAACAATGTGAACACTTAGCTGTATAAGATTCAAATCGATACTTTAACAGACTCACTGATGTCTGATGTTTTAATAAATACATCTCACTCACCAAAAATTTTAAGTAGATTGCTTTCTGCACACACATACTCAATTCCTATTAGGTCTATTACTTTTAGCAATACCTGGTTGGCTAAGGCTAAAAACTTCTTGTCTTCGTGAAGGAGAATATTGAGAAAGCAACATCAGGTCCTGCAGGGCCAAATACTGAAAGGAAAGAAAATACACATTATTTAAATTTTTATCCTCTATATAAAATCTTATTTATGAATGGGGCTTACATATCTAAGGGGAAATCAGCTGAGATTTTTCACGAAGGGAAGACTTTTCAGAACCATAACTTTTCCTTCAAGACTTTCACTTTCCTGCCTCTACCCTCTGCAGGCTACCCTAGTCACTACAGGCTCCAGCTACCAAGGAACTACAGAAAGGAACTGGGTTCCTTCCCACCTTGTGGTGGGAGACATAAACATCACTTCCTCCTGGAACTTCACTGGCCTCCCTGATGAAAACATACTCACACAGCTCTCACCTGCTGTGCTTACTGTAACTTATATTAAGTGCCTACTTACTTGTCTCACCTGGTACCAGCCACTAAGCTGTGAGGCAGGGACAACACCTTGCTCACTACCATATCCAAAGGTAGTAACCAGCATGCAGTAGATACACAACATACTCTGTGCTTTTTTATGATAGATCTTCATTTTGGTCCCTGACAAACCACTTCACTCATCATTCAAGATACCATCCCTTCTGTGAAGGCTTCTTGTCTGGGTCTCAAGCAGAGTAAGTGGTTCCCGTTGCACTTACCACAGTAAATTTTCATTATTTTGTGTATCTGCCTTATCCATTAGGTTGTGCTTTGTCTTATTCATCATTATACCCTAAGCAACTAGCAGTGGCTGACATATGCCCAATAATTACAGATCTGTCAAATAACCAAATGAGTACCTGATATTTTTGTTTATCTAATAAACTAAGCATAATTGATATTTAAGGGTAATTAGAACCTCAGTGGGTCATTTTCTTATTAGTTTACAACTTTTCTAGAGTATAATCCAAACTCTAGGTTCTACTTTAATTCTTTTTTAAGTACTATGAACTCTTAACAAAATCACATATATTATAGTTCTACTTTAAAATTTCAAAATCAAAATAATTTATTCTCACTTAGGTTGATTTAGAAACATGTTACAAATTCTTTAGACTTTTGATTAAAATTTGTTTCAGATTATCATTATTCAAACTTTAAGACAGTTCATTAACTATGTACTCTCTGTTTGATCATAACAAACTTTCTTTGATCATAATAGTCAACGATACTATGTGAGTGAAAATATTTCCTAATCCAGTGACTAAAAAAGTGTTTTATTTTGCTACCATGAGGAATTTGTGAAAAACCAATGTATATCATTGTATATCATTATATTTCATACTTGAAATTATTTTCTCTCTCCTAAACATAGAAATAGTCTAGGTTATACACATACATTGCAATATATATTTGCATTTGAGTCACCTGGAATGGAAGTTGGAAAAAGTAATAACATTCAATGTAGCATGTAGGTGATTTTTACAATACTTTTTACAGTACTAGAATATTCTAGACTTTCAAAAAATATAAATATGTTAAATACGAAGATCATTCCATAAGATAAGTTAGAGATGACTGTGTAAAGACACAAAATGCATAGCTCTGGTACCTTTATGATGAGAGGAGGATTGCTGTTTAAAACTTTTGGGAGGCATTCATCTGAGTCTTCTGAAAATGGTGGTTGAACAGGGAACAGATGAGCCTATCAAACATAATTAAATATAAAGACTATGCAATGTCTTGTTTTCATGACAAATTACATTCAGTATATTAGCACTAACGACATTCAGTATATTTAGCACTATTTGGAATTCATTATAAAGAAGACACCAAATTTAACATCTTTAGTGTTCCTTACAAAAACAGCCAGCATTAAAATTATATATACTCAAATACACTACATTCTAAAATGTTACTTTCCCAAAATTACTGGATCCCTGGCTTCCAGTAATAGAAACAAATTTAAGAAACAAACATTCTCTGAAGCCACTGAAGGATACAAATCTACAGAAATGGTAAAATAAAACAGAAACACTCATTTTCTAAGACGAACATTTGAATGATGAAGACAATGCTATTCCTATTCATTTAAAATCATTTCTTTAATATAAATTCTAAAATTTCCTTCAGAGTATGTATTTTTATTGCCTTATATTTAAATATTTTAATAGTACCTATATCAATAGCATATAAAATTAATTAAAATGCAGGCCAATCTAGTATACACTCAACAGAGAAATGGAAACTTTCCAAAGAGAATTACACTAGAGATAACTCATACCAAGTTTAACTAACTGTTCATTCAGTTTAGTTTTCTAACATTAAGAATAAATACNTGTATTTTTATTGCCTTATATTTAAATATTTTAATAGTACCTATATCAATAGCATATAAAATTAATTAAAATGCAGGCCAATCTAGTATACACTCAACAGAGAAATGGAAACTTTCCAAAGAGAATTACACTAGAGATAACTCATACCAAGTTTAACTAACTGTTCATTCAGTTTAGTTTTCTAACATTAAGAATAAATACTAATACTTTTCCTCAGGAAAAAAACAAAAACAAAAAACACTATAATTAAATTATGGTTATAACTGACACATTTCTTGTGAAGTCTCAGGAAAAAACCAAAACCCAACTTCGCAAAATGGCTTTGGGCACAACAACATGCTGATGAGTGTGCTACCAAAAATAAACCTCTGCGCCCCAAAACAGAGAAGTACTGACAGAAACTCAACACTAACCTCTGTGGCATAGATTTTGAAGAGCAGCCATGAGATGTACCAAGTCATCAGGACAAAGACACCACACAGCCAGACATGGTAGAGTAACGAGAGATTCAAGAGGCCACTCACAGTGTCAAGAGGCCTATGAAACTGCCTACGAAAACAGAAATCACTATTTAATCCTGTGGGAAGACTACAATCTAAGCATTTAAGAGACCTGGGGCCCCATGCTGAGAAGCAAATCCTATTTCTAAACAGTAATGGTGACAAACTACTCCTCTTTTGTACTCTATACCGTTCTCTCACTAATACTTTCTTATAAAGTGCACAAGGGAGCCTTGAGAGAAGAGTAGGCCTAAACTAGCTCTCAGTTTCTCGCATTTCAAATCCTCAGTGTCATTTTCTATGACAGAGGAAGACTCCCCAAGAGACTGGGTACAATTCAGTATTGTTTTGTAGCTTGATACTTAAAAACCATTCAACAAGATTAGCACCTCTCCTGGACCAGATTTCAACTCTATCTGTATATGCATAAACAGTTTCATAATAGTTAAGGGCACAAAGTACTATCTAAAAATAACAAACTCTACTTTTAAATCAATTTAAGAAACTGTTAGAATGCTAAATAAAGAGAGCACAGGCAATCTTACCAAAACCTTGAACAGCTCAATTTGCAACATCATCATAATTCTACAAACAGACACTTAGCAACGGTGAAAATAGGAGTGGAACTTCTGACTCTGCTATTTGTAAATGCTGTGATTTTGTTAATCACTTGACCTAACCTATCCTTGGTTTCCTCATCCATATGGTGGCATAATCTCTTCCTTCTACCTCTGAGGGCTTTTAGGTGATTTAAAACAGTTTATGTTAGGAGTGCCCAGCATAGTACTTGACACTCCTTGGGGCTGGGAGAGGGAAGGGGGTAAATAATGTTTTTTTCTGCTTTTAAATAAACATTACTGAGGACCTGGCCAACGTTAAGAACAGAATACCATACACTGCCATAGAAGCCAAACATTTTTTAAGGGAAAAGAGGAAAAAAGCATTATGTTAAATTTCTGTCAAATATTCTTTTTCTATTTGACCAAGTTTAAAATCTGGGCTAAGTGACCTGCCCATTTGGTTTCATATCTAGTGATTAAGCAGAAGACAAAAGTAAATTTTACCAAGAAACTTTTACAAGTTAGGAAATGAAATCTATTGTGCAGAAATCACACTATCTCAAACATTCATAAATGTCAATATTCTCACTTCTCAAAAGTGGTAGTAGTTAAGGGACCTCCCTGGTGGTCCAATGGTTAAGATTCCATGCTCCCAATGCAGGGGGCCCAGGTTGGATTCCTGGTCAGGGAGCTAGATCTCACATGCCACAACTAAGACCTGGCACAGTCAAATAAGTAAAGAAATATTTTTTTAAAAGATAATGAAAGTGTTATTTTTTTTTAAGTGGTAGTAAGTAGGATCATACAGAAAGTATCACGGTGGAATAACCAATAAAAGAACAAATAGTAATAGAGAAGTTTGTATTTTTTTGCCAAATAAAAATTAAAGCTTTACTTATGTGTAAAGTGCATGTGGAAACAACTGGAACAATAAACCCCAGTGCTGTCACTGCACTGCTACTGAGGAACTTCAGCTAGCCACATGACCCAGCTCCAATCTGGCTCCCGCACAGGCACAATTAAGAGTGAAACCACAGTATGGTGCTTCTCTACAGTAACACAGCATAGAGCGATTACTGAGGAGAGAAGCAAGAGAGGCGTGCCTGCAGAACTCAAGTCCACTTATATAAAAGCTGCATCTAACGAAAAAGGAATCATCACTGCTTATTTTGGGGGAAAGGAACTGGGCGACTAGAAACTGGTCCAACGGAGTCACTGTATACCCTTCTGTATACCAAGGGGACTTTAAATTACATGAACTATATATACATATTCAAAAATGAATACAATATTTTTAATAATTTTTTTTTGGCCATGCTGCATGTGAGATCTTAGTTCCCCCACCAGGGATCGAACCCATGCCCTCTGCATTGGAAACATGAAGCCGTAACCACTGGATTGCCAGGGAAGCCTCTGAATACAATTTTCTTTCATGTAAAGGCTAAATTTAAATAAAACATCTGGAAAGTAGCAAACAAATAAAAGGATAGAAACAATTAAGATAATTAAAATTAGACTTTTCATGTGACACTTACTCATCTACCCGAAGGTCCATGGCAGTGCTAATCCAAGCTTTCGGAATATGACCTGAGAGGGGGAAGAAAAAAAATACCATGCTATAATCATATAAAATTAACAAAATAAACCATCATGCTTTGGAATATGAGATTGATGAGATGACCAAGTAGACACAAAGACCTCAGCCAAAATGCTAGAGTTGGATTAGGAATGGGCAGGAAAAGAGAGTAATTTCTAGACAGTCCTTGCTTTTCACAGGTCCAACATATACATATTTCAGTTACTATAGTTTAATTAAATAACATCGGCTCTCAACAACACAATTCAAATTTCAGTTACTGGCATCAGCTGTATACAACTGAATATAGTACTCTAGCTTTTCAGTAGTATACAAATCAGCATACAGACAACAGCTGGACGTTCTTTTTTTCAAAGTCTGTTAGTGATGAGTCACATCTCTTATTCAGTTCTGGCACAGACAGCAAAGCATATAGCTGTGTTGCCTCCTTATCTCCCATGATAAGTGCTCACGACATTTTACAAAAACGAAAAACTGAAAGAGGAAACTGGACAAAAAGACTAAAGTGCAACAAAGAAAGGAAAAGTGTTAATACTGAAAATAAAATCTGAATGAAACACAACTGGAATGACAGAAGAATTAGCTGACCATGGATATGCTGACACAGCTGCTATGTCAGCCCAAAGGGTACCAGCCAGGCTGACTGCAGTAGGTTAATAAAACACAATAAAGTGTTAACATTAAATGACAACAATCCATTTTTCTACATGCTTTTAATAGTTAACTAAAAATTTTAACAGTAGACAACAGAATGGCCTATACACAAATAGAACAATTTTATAAAATTATTCCACAGAGAAAAGTAGGACCAGGAAATGTTCAGAAACAGTCTGAAAAGAGTATTTATTCTAGAATGCTGGATTTTGTTTAATGTGTTGTTATTTGCATTAAAGTCTTCCGTTCAACTTGTACTGTTCATTATACTAAATAAGCTGCATCTTTGTGCTTAAAATACACGTTAGTATATTCTATAATTTATTTGTGTGTATGATCAGTTGCTCAATCATGTCCAAGTCTTCGCAACCCACCAGGCTCCTTTGTCCACGGAATTTTCCAGGCAAAAGAATACTAGAGTGGGTTGCCCTTTCCTACTCCAGGGAATCTTCCCAACCCAGGGATCAAACCAGAATCTCTTGTGCCTTCCTGAACTGGCAGGCAGATTCTAAACCACTGTGCCACCTGTGAAGCCCCATAATATTCCTTGAGCAACAAGATATTTCTGTCATATCAGTNGGAATTTTCCAGGCAAAAGAATACTAGAGTGGGTTGCCCTTTCCTACTCCAGGGAATCTTCCCAACCCAGGGATCAAACCAGAATCTCTTGTGCCTTCCTGAACTGGCAGGCAGATTCTAAACCACTGTGCCACCTGTGAAGCCCCATAATATTCCTTGAGCAACAAGATATTTCTGTCATATCAGTTATTGTTGTTCAGTCACTAAATCGTATTCGACTCTTACAACGCCATGGCCTGCGGCACGCCAGACTTTCCTGTCCTTCACTATCTCTGGAGTTTGCTCAAACTCATGTCCATTGAGTTGGTACTGCCGTCCAACCATGTCATCCTGTTGCCCCCTTCTCCCCTTGCCCTCAATCTTCCCCAGAATCAGGGTCTTTCCCAATGAGTTTGCTCTTCACATCAGATGGCCCAAAGTACTGGAGCTTCAGCATCAGTCCTTCCAGTGAATATTCAGGGTTTATTTTCTTTAGGATTGAACTTATTAGTAGCAAGTTACAAAAATGTTGTAAAAAGGAATATGTTATTATAATGACCAAATGATATACAATATTTTCTCTTTTTTTAAAGAATACATTTTTATGAGATAAAAACACATAAAACTTATCATCATAAAAAAAGAAAAAAAATTTACCATCATAACTATTTTTAAGTTTATAAACACTATATGGGGACTTGTCATACAACAGATCTCCAAATTTGTTTTACCTTATAAAACTGAAATTCTATATCCACTGAAGAGAAGTGAAAAACAAGGAAGAAAGGGAAAGATATACCCAAACTAATGCAGAGTTCCAGAGAATAGCAAGGAGAGATAAGAAAACCTTCTTAAATGAATAATGCAAAGTAGTAGAAGAAAACAGCAGAATGGGAAAGACTAGAGATCTTTTCAGGAAAACTGCAGATATCAAGCGGGGAAGGCAATGGCACCCCACCCCAGTACTCTTGCCTGGAAAATCCAATGGACGGAGTAGCCTGGTGGGCTGCAGTCCATGGGGTCGCTAACAGTCGGACACGACTGAGTGACTTCACTTTCACCTTTCTCTTTCATGCATTGGAGAAGGAAATGGCAACCCACTCCAGTATTCTTGCCTGGAGAATCCCAGGGACGGGGTAGCCTGGTGGGCTGCCGTTGATGGGGTCACACAGAGTCGGACACAACTGAAGTGACTAAGCAGCAGCAGCAGCAGATATCAAGGGAACGCTTGCAAAAATGGGCATGATAAAGAACAGAAAAGGTAAGGACTTGATAGAAGCAGAAGAGATTAAGAGGTGGCAAGAATACACAGAAGAACTGTACAAAAAAGGTCTTCAGTTCAGTTCAGTCCAGCTCAGTCGCTCAGTCGTGTGACCCGCAAAACCACGATGGTGTGATCACTCACCTAGAGCCAGACAGCCTGGAGTATGAAGTCAAATGCACCTAAGGAAGCATTACTTTGAACAAAGCTAGTAGAGGTGATGAATTCCAGCTGAGCTATTTTAAATCCCTAGATGATTCTGTTAAAGCACTTCAGCCAATATGCCAGCAAATTTGGAAAACTCAGCAGTGGTCACAGGACTGGAAAAGGTTAGTTTTCACTCCAATCCCAAAGAAAGGCAATGCCAAAGAATGTTCAAACTACCACACAGTTGCACTCATTTCACATGCTAGTAAGGTTATGCTCAAAATCCTTCAAGTTAGGTTTCAACAGTAGATGAATCAAGAACTTCCAAATGTACAAGCTGGGTTTAAAAAAGGCAGAGGAACCAGAGATCAAGTTACCAACATTCATTGGATCATAGAGAAAGCAAAGGAATTTCAGAAAAATATCTACTTCTGCTTCATTGACTATGCTAAAGCCTCTGTGTGGATCACAACAAACTGTAGAGAATTCTTAAAGAGATGGTAATACCAGACCACCTTACCTGTCTCCTGAGAAACCTATCTCCTGACCTCCTGTATGCGGGTCAAGAAGCAACATTTAGAACCCTACATGGAACAACAGACTGGTTCCAAATTGGGAAAGGAGTACATCAAGGCTGTATACTGTCACCCTGCTTATTTAACTTCTATGCAGAGTACATCATGGAAAATGTTGGGCTGAATGAACCACAAGTAGAATCAAGATTGCTGGGAGAAATATCAACAACTTCAAATATGCAGATAATACCACTCTAATGGCAGAAAGTGAAGAGAAACTAGAGAGCTTCTTGATGAGGGTGAAAGAGGAGAGTGAAAAAGTTGGCTTAAAACTCAACATTCAAAAAACGAAGATCATAGTATCCGGTCCCATCACTTCAGAGCAAATAGAAGGGGAAAAAGAGGAAGCAGTGACAGATTTTATTTTCTTAGATTCCAAAATCACTGCTGACAGTGACTGCAGCCATGAAATTAAAAGATGCTTGCTTCTTGGAAGGAAAACTATGACAAACCTAGAAAAACCTAGATTAGAAAGCAAAGACATCACTTTGCCGACAAAGGTCCATATAGTCAAAACTATGGTTTCCCCAGTAATCATGCACAGATGTGAGAGTTGGACCAGAAAGAAGGCTGAGTACCAAAGAATTGATGCATTTGAATTGCAGTGCTGGAGAAGACTCTGGAGAGTCCCTTGGACAGCAAGGAGATCAAACCAGTCAATTCTAAAGGAAATCAACTCTGAATATTTATTGGAAGAACTGATGCTGAAACTCCAAAACTTAGGCCACTTGATGTGAAGTGCTGACTCATGGGAAAGACAGAAGGCAAAAGAAGAAGGTGGCACTGGATGAGACGTTTGGATGGCATCACCAACTCAGTGGACATTTGAGCAAACTCCCAGAGACAGTGAAGGAGAGGGAAGCCTGGCATGCTACAGTCCACTGGGTTGCAAAGAGCTGGACACAGCTTAGCAAATGAACAACCTTATCCACTGAACAACTCCCCTTTCTCCCCTTCCTCCAGCCCCTGACAACCGCTATTCTACTCTCTAACAGTTTGACTGCTTTAGATACCTCGTTAAGTGGGATAATGTAGTCATTTTGTGCCTGTCTTATTTCACTTAGTGTAACGCCCTTAACGTTCCTCCATGTTGGATTACGTGACAAGATTCCCTTCTTTTTTAGGGCTATTACTGCATTATACGCATATGCCACATTTTCTTTACCAATATTCTCTCAACTAAATAGTCTCTGAATGTTTCAATCTAAATATAAACATTTAATCTAAACAAGCAATCAGCAGGGCTAATCACACACCTATTGGTACTGCTGTTCAGTCGCTAAATTGTGTCCAGCTCTGCGATGCCAGAACGCCAGGCTTCCCTGTCCTTCACTATCTCCCTGAGTTTGCTCAAATTCATCTCCATTGAGTCAGTGAGGCCATCCAACCATCTCATCCTCTGTCACCCCCTTCTCCTCTTGCTCTCAATCTTTCCCAGCATCAGTAGGAAATATATGAATACAATTAAGAACGGCTTTTTAACTGACATTTCCTGAGCTGTGAGCTAATACATACACTGTATCAAAAAGGAGAAATTCTTACCAAGAAAATAATACACAATGCAGAAATTTCTAAACAGGAACAGTGATTCCACACAACTATGCTTAATTAGCAAGAGAAGAGACCTCCTGAAGCGTAAGAACTTGTATTGCTGTGGAAAAAAAGAAAACCAGAATCAAATGATACAGTCAAAGAAAGGTTCTACTTTATTCTAAAGCAAGCACACAACAGTTCACGCATAAAAAGACACAGTCTATTCCAGAGGTTAAAAAAAAAAAATCAACTATCTCTAATGTTAAAATATTGAATATTTTCTTATACAACATCTCATTTATATGACAGAAATGAGAAAATTAACTATCAGTCTATTAGGTTGGTACAAAAGTAACTGTGGTTTTGCATTGTTGAACTTTGCTGTTTGATATTGGAATACATTCTTAAATAAATGTGGTTATATTTAAGGTGTATTTCTTGCTTTATTTTTTTTTGCTTATGACTCATTACTTGCTGTTTATTTTGTATTTATTTTAGACTAGGGCAATGATGTTAGACAAAAAGCAAATCTGAGCAATTTTCTTATAGAAAATGGGTCATAATCCATTTTGACCCAGAGACAAATGAAAACATCAACAATACAATTGGCCCAGGAACTGCTAATGAAGTACAGTGCAGAGGTGGTTCAAGAGGTTTTGCAAAGAGGACAAAAGCCGTGAAGATGAGGAGTGCAGCGGGCAGCCATCAGAAGCTGACAACGATCAATTGACAGGATCACTGAAGCTGATCCACATACAAGAAGCTGCCAAAGAACTCAAAACTGACCATTCTATGATCATTTGGCATTTGAAGCAAACTGGAAAGGTCAAAAAGCTTGATAACCGGGTGCCTCTTGAGTTGACTGCACATTCAAAAACCATCTTTTGAAGTGTTGTCTTCTGTTATTCTACACAACAACAAACCATTTCTCAATCAGATTACAATGAGTCACAAAAAGGGGATTTTATACAACCAGCAAAGACTAGCTCAGTGGTCAGACTGAAAAGAAGCTCAATATACTTCCCAAAGCCAAACTTGAAAAGAAGCTCAATATACTTCCCAAAGCCAAACTTGCACCCAAAAAAAGGTCATGGTCACTGTTTGGCGACTTGCTGCCTGTCTGATCCACTACACCTTTCTGAATCCTGGCGAAACAACTACACCTGAGAAGTATGCTCAGCAAATCGATGAGATACACTGAAAACTACAACACAACAGTCAACAGAATGGGTCCAATTCTTCCCCAAAACATCTGACTGCACATCACACAACCAACGCTTCAAAAGTTCAAAGAACTAGGCTACGAAGGTTTGCTTCATTCGTCATATTCACCTGATCTCTTGTCAATCAACCACCACTTCTTAAAGCACCTTGAGAATTTTTTGCAGGGAGAATGCTTCCACAACCAGCAAGAGGCAGAAAATGCTTTCCAAGAATTTGTTAAATCCCAAAGCACAGATTTTTATAGTACAGGAATAAACAAATTTGTTTCTCATTGGCAAAAATGTGTCGACTGTAATGGTTCCTATTTTGATGAATAAAGATGTGTTTCAGCCTAGTTATAATGGTTTAAAATTCATGGTCTGAAACGGCCATTACTTTTTGACCAACCTAATATAGTAAGGACTATCAAGATGGAGTGAATATAAAAAAACATAATAATTATATAATAATTAACAGCTAACACTTTTTGGACACTTAATACATACCAGGTACTATTCCAAGCACTTTAAATGTATTAATCCATTTAAACCTCACAACAACCTCCTATTATTATTTCCATCTTACAATTGAGAAAACCAAGGCACAGAGAGGTTAAGTAATTTATCCAATGTTACCAGTTAGCAAAACAAAAATCTGTGATTTTAATGCAGGCTGGCTGGCTTCAGAGCCTCAAACCTTAAAGATAGTGTATAATGCCTCTACACTAAAATTTTTCACGTGGGGTTTGCAGAAAAACAGGAGGGAGTAAAGAAGACACAAGCCTAAGAATCAGGAGACCTGAGCTGTAATACTGCCTTTTTCTGTACAACATTAAGTAAGTCTCATCACCTATCTAGTTATCTGAGAGAGAATAAGGCTGAACCAGATAAACAGTTCCTTAGTGGGTACCTTCCAACCCTAACAATCTAACAGTAAAGAATCAAGCAAGAAAAAATATTAAAGGTTTTTTCTGAAAAAAATTACACTGCTTGTGAAACAAGGGTTGTGTACCCTAAAAATGCCAATGGGAAAAATATTTTTTTATTACTGGAGAGGATCTGAGGAAACCTGAAGAACCAAAGATGGACTTCCCAGATTCTAGTCATCCTTTGTGTCTATATTAGGGCTGGTCCTTCTTTAAGGATTTCAGAAGCAGAAAGACAGCAAAGTCCTTAGGCAGAGGTTTTTGTCTTGATACTATATCTGCAGATTCCAACAGTATCTTACAAAAAGCAGCCCAGGTGAAATGAATACTTGGTCACTAACCAAACAGCCTGAAGTATCCTGGTTTATTAAAATACTTTCAAAGTCCAAGATGTAGAATTGCACCTATTCCATGCAGTCACTGGTCACTACCACTATCTCACCTTCACCTTCCAATAAAAAGGGCGTAGTTCCTGTACTATTACTATTGCAGTTCTCACCTGAACCATCACTCACAAGGGTCCAGAGAGGCTACAGAAGCAGTTAGATACACAGAGAAAGCTAATCTACCCTCTTCCTGCTCCTAAGGTGACATGCTTTCAATTCTTTGTGCGGTTCTTCTATGATCTGGCTGTGAGTTGTCCTTTCAGTTCAGTTCAGTCGCTCAGTCGTGTCCAACTCTTTGCGACCCCATGGATCGCAGCACGCCAGGCCTCCCTGTCCATCACCATCTCCCGGGGTTCACTCAGACTCACGTCCATCGAGTCCGTGATGCCATCCAGCCATCTCATCCTCGGTCGTCCCCTTCTCCTCCCGCCCCCAATCCCTCCCAGCATCAGAGTCTTTTCCAATGAGTCAACTCTTCGCATGAGGTGGCCAAAGTACTGGAGTTTCAGCTTTAGCATCATTCCTTCCAAAGAAATCCCAGGGTTGATCTCCTTCAGAATGGACTGGTTGGATCTCCTTGCAGTCCAAGGGACTCTCAAGAGTCTTCTCCAACACCACAGTTCAAAAGCATCGATTCTTCGGT
>SJYX01011826.1:327605-365921 GCA_006410675.1 Oreotragus oreotragus
CCTGGGGTCGCAAAGAGTTGGACACGACTGAGCGACTGAACTGAACTGAACTGAAAAGTATTTATGAAAACCCCAACCCATCAAATATATAATATTATAGCCACTATACTTATAAATGTACAATGAAGGGTCTGAAAAAATACACAAGAGTGAACCCAAAAGTTTATCAAAAGAAATTACAAAAAATTTAGCAGTCAAATTTTACAAATGTGCATTACATGGTATACATAATAATTTATCAGTACTATCAATACCGGACTCTCCTCGTTCACTCCCTTACACATCTATGATGTTAAACAGGCTTTCACTATCAACAGAAGTCCATGAAGGAGCAAGATATTTCGGAGTAATCTAATTTTTCTCTAGTACTTTCTTTTCTTCATTTTCTATATTCTTAGATGTTTGAATCAAAGATGATTCACCATGGATATTCCTATGCAGGATTTTGGGATCTTTCTCTTTGTGAAATTCTGAGGTAGCAAAGATGGCACTCTGCTTTTAACTCACCTTCATAGGATGGGAAGAACTTGTAACAGGACTCCCTGTCATAGGCTCACAGACATCAGAGAGGTAAGCGCCACAGTCTTGCCTGTGAGCACTACCTCTTTGCAGTAGGTGTATTTTCATCGGATTGTTCTCAAGAATGCAACAGGCATGTGAAAACTTCAGTTAAACCAGTAGAACCCTAATCCATCACACTCTAATATTTACACTCTCGTGGCCTATCATTTATCTATACACCCCTCCCCTACGCTCTCCCTCCCAGACTGGGTCTTAGTGTGAAGGAACTGGTTCTAACAGTTTTACTCCAAAGCCCAGTATTCAGTATGCCGTAGAGCAGGAATGAAGCAAGCAACGACGCTCAAAAACAGAGGCAACTTCTGCGGACAGCCTTGGGGGCACTAGAGAAACCTCACCTACCCTTCTCTCTCCTGCCAGAGGAGGGGACAGCTTCTGCCAAAGTAGCAGCTTTTTAAAAACCCAAGTGAAAGACAGTCTAAACTATCCCGCTCAAACCAATCAAACTGTTTCATTTATTCAGAATGTAACTGACATGTTCTATACTTACTTGTACATCCTCAAGCTAATGAGAGTCTTAGGTTCAAAAAGAAGCTGGCAGCTGCACAGAGGTACTTTGCATGCGTGTCATCTTCACCCTCCCCCAGCCCTGCTTGGTCACAGCAGCTGCCACTATCTAGCAAGGAGGGAAACAGTGGAGCAAAGCGGTATTCTGAGAGACGCAGCAGGGAGGGTAACTGCAGCTCCAGACACTCAAGTCTCATGAAGACAAAGATCTCCTCTCCAAATGCCATTCTGAGCATCTCAGTCCTAAGTTTCACTGATCAAATCTTGAATTAATCAGATGAGGCCAGTTATATAAAGAATCACCAGGGCAATTTTAACCCAGCCAAATTCTGACACAAGGAAATGCTAAAATGACAGCTTACCTGTATGATGGGAAATGGAAGATAGTTCATATTGTTAATAAAATACAGGAGGCTATAGCTATAGCCCATAAATGCTCCAGCCAGTAGGAAGAAAAGGTGATACTCATTTAAGCAGGTTTGTACAGCAGGGCTATCTAAGCTGAAAGGGAAAAGTTAGGTTATTAATTCAATAGCCAGGGACACATCACCATTTAGGTTCAGTATTTACTGAAGGCAAAGCTTTGACTTAATTACTTAAGAAATCCCCAAATTCTAACATAAGGGTGTGTTTCAGGCTGCTGCTGCTACTGCTGCTAAGTCGCGTCAGTCGTGTCCAACTCTGTGTGACCCCATAGACGGAAGCCCACCAGGCTCCTCTGTCCCTGGGATTCTCCAGGCAAGAACACTGGAGTGGGTTGCCATTTCCTTCTCCAATGCGTGAAAGTAAAAAGCAAAAGTGAAGTCGCTCAGTCGTGTCCGACTCTTAGCGACCCCGTGGACTACAGCCTTCCAGGCTCCTCCATCCATGGGATTTTCCAGGCAGGAGTACTGGAGTGGGGTGCCAGTGCCTTCTCCGGCGTTTCAGGTTAAGTGTGGGCAAAAGATTAACAAAACCCTTTCCCCTGATGCATGAGAATTTGACCTTTAGTTAAAACTAAGAAGCATCCTGTGGTTCTGGGCCCAAGGTATGACATAAATTTCCTGCTAATCAATTCTCTTAAGAAGCATGGGCTTGGCTGTTACTTTTGCAGAAAAACCTTAATAAATCTTCCCATTTTAAGAACAAAACAAAAAAACACAACTCTAGCTCTGTTCATTTGGAAATCTGGTAAGGGTAAGAATGTCTCCTATGACAGTAAGCAATGGTGCTTTTGAGTTACTGGTAAACTCTATCTGGGCTAGGTAGAACTCTAAATGAAGGCTATATACCTGATAGAGATGCGGTAACTTTGGGATTCTCTCTGTGTTGTGTCTTATAAGGAGGCAATCCTTCACGGGAACCCTTTCACTAAAGAATATTTACCACATTAGGAAAAAAGCCTGCCCTATATAATAGTAACTGTGGAACAAAAGGAAATCAAGTATTCAGTAGTCATGAACACTGTATAAAAGCAATGGCTAATTGAGGACTTAAAGACTACTCCAGAAATCTTTTTTTACCTTTAAAGTCAGAATATCAACTTGATATTTATATCAATGTCATCTGTTCAAGAACCATGTATGTTTCAAAATTATAAAAGTGCTCTACTGAAGAAGGTAGTTGTAATTAAAATTTTTTTTCATTCTTCCCATATTATCCTTCCTTCAAACCCCAACCTAAATGCCACCTCCTCCCAGAAGCCATGTATAGATCCCTCCCTGCTTTCTGAACTCCCGCAAGTTCTATCTGCACATTTCATTTTCTTCCTGTTACATTCTATTTCTCACACATTTCTATTCCTCTCCTCATATATTCATTTGCATCCATGCCTTACATCATCTACTGTTCTCAACTCTGAAGGAGCTTGTAGTCCATATATATGTAAATCATTCTAATAAATCCAACAGCATCTAGCATAGCACCTTGCACAGAATGGTTTTAAAAACACTGCTGAATTCAACAAACATAAAACATCAAAAACATTTGATGTATTTGAGAAAGCACTTTTTAACAGAAGTCTGGAAAGTAAAGAATGTCCATAAACTATTAATATATACAGATCACCTTTGGATTAACAACTAAACAAGGATCCTTATAAAAAATATATGGAACATCACCTCTCGGTGCCAGTGCAGGGAACCACAAGGAAGCTGTACTGGCCCTTGGTTATCGCTGTGGCACACCAAGCCATCATCGCTCCCATTGCAGCGTGAATAAAGGAGTGCACGAGCTGCTGCGGGTGAAGGATCTTCCCTATCAGCGCCAGCCTTGAGCAGGGGATGGAAGGCACAACTGAAAACAGAAGACAAGACTTTATAATCCTCCGCATATAGAGCAGGGGACCTAAACTCTTCCCTCCCCTCCTTGCATACATACTCCAAAGGGCAGGAAGAAGCCGAGTCAGTATAAAACACAGTACAGAAACATTCTAAGTCAAAATCATCTGAAAAAAGACTGAGTAAATACAGATACACACAGAAAAAGAAAAGCCAAAGAATCCAGAGATGAAATCTAAGGATAGTATGATTAACATTTTTCAATTCTTTTTAATTAAGATTTCCGGACAGCTCAAATAGTGCCTACCCTGGCACTCCCCTTACTGCCATAAAGGAATAAACAATAATTTTAAGATAGTGCCTGTCTTCCAGCAAGTTATCCTTATTTCAGCATTATGAATTGACAATATATAGTTCATCTGGAAAAACAAACCACAAACTAGATAAATAATGAAAACGATGAACACTAAACTAAATGCTTGCAAGGTGAACTGGGGTAGGCAAGAGTGGGTAGGAGGTGAGGGATGCTGGCCTTTGGAAACAGCTGGCACAGGGTTCCGTGACCCATCTTTGTACACAGTCTTCTTTTAATTCTTACAGTATTTAATATATGCCAAGTATGGCGGAAAACTAAGCATAAAGAGAGAGGGCTTAGGTGCTTCACAATTCGGAGAAGAGGATGCTATCACCTTTCCCTCCCTACCAGAAGTGCCCACAAGACCTACTAACTGTGTAACTGACTTATACTCTGAACATATACCAAACCTTCTGATGTCATTAAACCTTCTTATATGCTACATCTTTCCCCTGGAAAATCATTTTTCTTCCTTGTCTACTTAATATACACACCCTTCAAGGCTTGGTTTAAACATCATCTCCTCAGGAAGTTCACCATGCTAGGCAAATGGTGCTCCTATACACTCTCCTATTATCCAGTGTATTACTGTCTCAACATTAATTGTGACCTCTTGGGGAAAACTGGGACCAAACATCTCTTATCCCTACACAATGCACTGCATAACAAACGTTGAAGGAATGAGCCAAAGTGACTAGTCAGGCTTTAAGAAAGACTAGATGAAGACTTCCCAGGTGGTCCAGTGATTAAGACTTCACGCTTCCACTGCAGAGGGCACAGATTCAGTTCCTAGTTGAACTAAGATCATGCAAGCCATGTAGCACAGGCCCACCACTCCCTTCCCACCAAAAAAGCTAGCTGTGAGCCAAGGGGTTCTACAGACAGCTTGAACAGAAAAAGAGCTCCATCAGCAAGTAGTGAGGGATTAGAAAAGCAAAGGAAAAGGGTATATTTTAAAACCCAGAGAACAATGTGAAATTGTATATCATATCTAGCCAGGAAGTATGAAAGAGCTAAAAAGAGAAATGAAGTTATAGTGAAAAAAAGAAGTATAAGAAAAAGCTTCTCATTTTACTTCAAGGACAGACATAAGGAATCTGAAAAGGCAGGAAGAGCAAGGAGAGGGTGAGAAAAAGTAAAAAAAAAAAAAACTCTAAAATCTAGCAGGTGATTCTCCCAAGGCAAAACATACGATATTTTAAATTTTGTTGTTCCAAAATCACAGAATTATAAACGTTAATATTTGAAAAGGACCTCAGAAATCATCTGGTCTTGATCTCCTACTACTCTATAAAGGAGTTATTTTTATAATAAATCTGCTAAATCATAACTTTAATCACTAGCTGTGAACTATTAAAATGTCTAACTTTTTTTAATGTCATAAAATACATATTAAAAAAATTACCATTTTAAGTATATAGTTTTAAGAACACTCACATTGTTGCAGAACCATTGCCACCATCCATCTCCAAACTTTTCTGTTTTCCCCTGTGCCTATTAACTCTGCATCCACTAAACAATTCCCCACTCCTTCCTCCCTCAAGTCCCTGGCAGCTATCATTCTACTTCGTATCTCCATGAATTCGAGACTACTCTAGTTACCTCATATATGGAAGTGGAATCATACAATTTGTCCTAAGAGTGCTAATTATTTTTTAAAATCAGAGAAAGTATCAAATAAATTTTACAGTAAGACACTCAAAAGCATATAATTCTGTATACATTTTAAAACTTTAACACAAAATACAGCCTCTGATGTACACATCCACATACAAAATTCATTATGTCTGCTCTTAGTAAAATAAATTCAGGTATTTTAAAGAGGGTTAACATTTGAAAACTCACCTGTATAGAACTCCACATTGAAAATACTTATTATTACAATTACCACTGACAACAACAGAAGGTAAAAGATAATGTAGGAATTATACAGATCATTGAAAGAAGCTAAAAAAAAAGAGAGATCAATTAGTGAGTTCATTCAGTCATATTGTCACGTTTAGTATAGTGCAATAAAAAGGGGAGCTTGAACCACAACTCTAATTTTAATTTAAAAACTTATCTTTAATACATACCAGAATTTCTTTTAGATGACCCACATGATAAAATCAGACAAATAATACCATATGCAAATATATTTCATGTGAAACAGAGAAGTACCACATTTAGTAATATACCAACAAAGTTTCTTTCTAAAATGTAAATATTTTCAGATCCCTTCTTAAATGCAATTAGTCCCTACAGCTAAAAAAAGTAACATTTCCAGAAATAGAATAATCTGTAAATCATCCAAATGACTAGAATTAAAAAATAAAAATTCATGACATCCCTGTGAAATACTAATACATTCACATTTTAGAGTGGTTCAACAACCAATATTCCATCTAAAAAATGTGACAGAGTTTAAAATATGTATATATTATGCCTAAAAACATGAACGAGAAATAAAAATATGGACATATATTTGTTAAATAGACTAAATGAGACCAATTATTTTTAAGATTTTAATTCATTGACCAAAACTACTGAAAAATTATTAAGTATCTGCAAGTAAACTTCTCAAGCATTACACTGAGCTAAAAGAGTGAAAGAACTAATTCATGTGGCTGGAAACAAGGAAGGAAGGGCTAAATTTTTCTGTAAAGACTTTATGAAGCAAAAGTTGAAGCAGACAAGTAATAATTGATGAGAAAAATGGCATAAATCAGATCCAATCTGGAGAAAAAGGGACACTGGAATTAAAGAACCCATGGGCCACAAAATGGGAAAAAGGTTTTGTCTGAAGTATCAATCCATAACAACTGGTAATGGCTCTAGATTACAATACTGAATAAATGGCAACCCACTCCAGTACTCTTGCCTGGAAAATTCCATGGACGGAGGAGCCTGGTGAGCTACAGTTCATGGGGTCGCTAAGAGTCAGACATGATTAAGCGACTTCACTTTCACTTTTCACTTTCATGCACTGGAGAAGGAAATGGCAACCCACTCCAGTGTTCTTGCCTGGAGAATCCCAGGGACGGGGGAGCCTGGTGGGCTGCCGTCTATGGGATCGCACAGAGTTGGACACGACTGAAGCGACTTAGCAGCAGCAGCGACTAGACAAGCATGAATGATGCAGACACAGGCAAGGTGGTTACAGAAACACTTGCCACCCTGGTACTAGCTTATGGCTTAACTTCATTTGACTGTGAGACTCACCCAAAAAGTGATTGATATGTCTCAACAAAAAACTTAAAACGACTTCAATTCTTTAGCAGCAATCTCTCTCCAAAGGTCATAAGGTAAAGCTTTTAACTCTTTGAAAACTGGCATTTCTTCTGAAAAATTAAATTAACAACATACTTTCCACTTCTCAAAGCAAAAGAAATTTATTGTTACCATTTTGGAGGGGAGGGGGGAAAGGAAGAATTTCATGAGTATTTGTGCTTTTTAGCCTTAAGCAAGACCTTAAAAGGCTTCAAAATCTACTCTGGGAACATTTCTTTTTTTAAATTTTAGTGTGGCAGAGTAGAAAAAACATAGGCTTTGAAGTCAGAGACCAATATTCAAATCCCAGTTCAGTTACTCACTAGCTGTGTCTCTGCGTAGACTTATAACCTGAGTCTCAGGTCCCTCATTTAAGTAAGAATACTACTTCATTCTTATCATACAAGATTGTGTTAATAGGAAGGATAAGAAGTAACTTCCTGGGATTTCCCTGGTGGGCCAGTGGTTAAGACTCCACTTCTCCACTGCAAGGGGTGCAAGTTCAATCCCTTGTTGGGGAAGTAAGACCCCCATATGTTATGAGGAGTGGACAAAAAAAGAAAAGAATATATTTAAGGTACTTAGCATGGTGCCTAGCACACAGTAGGCAGCAATAATTGGTAGCTATTATTAACATAAAGTAGTTACACTTTCATGAATTTATTAATTTTATTATCTCCAAGAATTTTGAGAAACATTAGCCTGCTACAATTTTTTCCTGCTTATTAATCAGTTTAACTCTGCCTTAGTCTCCTCCTTTTCTCTCTTTTCATCTTTCTTATCAGCCACAATAAAGAAATGAAGTATTAATTTAAAAAAAATTTTTTTAAGATATGTCATATTTTCTATCTATAATTTTTAAATATATAAAAGTATTAGTTCACTTCCTTAAAAAGAAACTTCACAGGCTCACTTCCTCAATAAAGCTGTCAAAGAGAAAAGACACACAACATCAAGCTTTTATTACCGTGGTCTCTAGTGATCTTTGTTTCTGTGGACAGGCTCTGACAGGTTTTGTGATCTTACTATGCAGTGAAGATGCCTATGTTAGGCAGGGGATGGCTTAAGAACCTCAGAGTGAATTTCTTTTTGCCACTCTCAATACAGACACTAAAATAAATTTAAAACGTAATGCAATTTTTATGTTGAAAAGTGGGTCCTGTAAATTTGTTATCCCCAAACTGAATATCACTTACCAGACAGCCACTGTATAGGATGAAATAAATCAATGCTGCTGAAGATTACAAATACTGTGGTACAGATGGGCAGCAGCAGCACTGACCAGACAATGCTTGTAACTATCCTCCAGCCCAACACCTGTAATTAAATAAACAAAATCCCTCAATCATGAAG
Source organism: Oreotragus oreotragus (assembly GCA_006410675.1). Lineage (NCBI taxonomy): Eukaryota > Metazoa > Chordata > Mammalia > Artiodactyla > Bovidae > Oreotragus > Oreotragus oreotragus. Next base: position 335,907 of record SJYX01011826.1, read on the forward strand.
TCAGTTAAACTATTCCAGTTATTTCTGTTATGCAAATCTTATCTTTTCATACAGGATGTTAATCGCTAATATTTACACCCGGATTACAGTCCATGCAGCTGTCTATACACTCCAATGGTCACTACTATTAATAATATTACACACCACTACAGAATTTTCTCCTATCAGTGAATGCTTGCTGTTTAGTCCACAATCAGATGTCACATTAAATATCACACTTTGGGGAGTGAAGGGTTCATTTAGTTTACAACTTTATTTCACAGCAACTTACAGTTGTCTCCCTAGGTTTGATAAACATGTCAATATCTGAAAGTGTATACATATTACAGGAATCATGTATATACTGCAACTGTGTTTACAATTATTAGATATGGGCTCCTAACTGGGCACCTACTTCACTGTATTCATGTCTGAATTATCAGTGCCCACCTCATAAGAGATGGGCTTCCCAGAGGGCACTAGCCGTAAAAGAACCTGCCTGCCAATGCAGGAAACATAAGAGACACAGGTTCCACCCCTGGGTGGGGAAGTCCTCTAGAGAAGGGCACGGCAACCCACTCCGGTATTCTTGCCTGGAGAATCCCATGGACAGAGGAGTCTGATGGGCCACAGTCCATAGGATGGCAAAGAGTCGGACACGACTGAAGCGACTTATCACACACTCATAAGAGGCCCAAGATTTACTGCTGAATACATAAATACAAGAAAAGATCTTCAGGGATTTTAAGAGCAAAAGTGACAATCAGATTTATCTCTGGAAGGTAAAACACCCTTGTGTCTGTAAGGTGGCTACACTGAAGATGGATCAGAGGGCACAAGAGGCAGGCAGCAAACAGGAGGAAGCACAGGCCAACGGCCCAACCCAAAGATTTCAGTCAGTGTCTGAGGAAGGCAGTGGCAATAAGAAAACTTGAAAAAGAAAAACAGCAGCCATCTTTCTGATGCACAATCTGTAGGACATCGACAGTCGATAATAAAGGTTGTAAAGAACAGGCAAGATTTAGTATTAATAACTTGGGATACAAAGAAAATTCTTGAAAAGATGTGAATACCAGACCACTTGACCTGCCTCTTGAGAAATCTGTATGCAGGTCAGGAAGCAACAGTTAGAACTGGACATGGAACAACAGACTGATTCTAAATTGGGAAAGGAGTACGTCAAGGCTGTATATTGTCACCCTGATTATTTAACTTATATGCAGAGTACATCATGAGAAATGCTGGGCTGGATGAAGCACAAGCTGGGATCAAGATTGCTGGGAGAAATCTCAATAACCTCAGATATGCAGATGACACCACCCTTATGGCAGAAAGTGAAGAATTAAAGAGCTTCTTGATGAAAGTGAAAGAGGAGAGTGAAAAAGCTGGCTTAAAACTCAACATACAGAAAACTACAATCATGGCATCTGGTCCCGTCACTTCATGGGAAATAGATGGGGAAATAGCGCAAACAGTGGCTGACTTTATTTTGGAGGGCTCCAAAATCACTGCAGATGGTGACTGCAGCCATGAAATTAAAAGACACTTGCTCCTTGGAAGAAAGGCTATGACCAACCTAGACAGCATATTAAAAAGCAGAGACATTACTTTGTCAGCAAAAGTCCATCTAGTCAAAGCTATGGTTTTTCCAGTAGTCATGTATGGATGTGAGAGCTGGACTATAAAGAAAGCTGAGCGCTGAAGAATTGATGCTTTTGAACTGTGGTGTTGGAAAAGACTTGAGAGTCCCTTGGACTGCAAGGAGATCCAACCTAAACGAAATCAGTCCTGAGTATTCATTGGAAGGACTGATGCTGAAGCTGAAACTGCAATACTTTGGCCACCTGATGCGAAGAACTGACTCACTGGAAAAGACCCTGATGCTAGGAAAGATAGAGGGCAGGAGGAGAAGTGGACAACAGAGGAGATGGTTGGATGGCATCACCGACGCAATGGACATAAGTTTGAGTAAACTCCGGGAGTTGGTGATGGACAGGGAGGCCTGGCGTGCTGCAGTCCATGGGGTCGCAGAGAATCGGACGCGACTGAGCTGAACTGAACAAAGTAGATGGCAGTGCTGCCAGGGTATAAGCACTGTTCTAAAAGGGATTTTCTCCTGTTACTCTTTGCCCGCCATAGAGGGCATGCAGAACTGTTGACTAAACTTCCGCAAGGAAGTACCTCCTCACCTCCGGCCCACAGTGTCCACGTTCCTCTAATCTGACAAAATACCCGACCTGCTTTTATCCAGACCCCAAGCCCAGCTGTCGTCTTTCCGATTCCGGATATTCTTTCCCGCTTCTTATCCCAAATAATCAACAAATTAAAGATGTTTGCACTTAGTAGGTACACCTCCCTGGCATACAACTCTGTCCCATTCCCCGCCCCAATTCCCAAGCAGGTCATCCTTCCCACCATGAACAGCTTCCACTCAGGACCCCTCTCTCACACAGTAACAAGTTTGCACTCAGGACGTCCCGCGCAGACACACACCTTGTAACCAACTCTCCTTAGCACGCCCCTCCCTACTATAACTAGCTTCCCCTCAGGATGCCCCGCACAACCCTGAAACCACTCACTCAGGTCTCCCCCCTCCCCACGCGCGCCCCACGCTACAGTAGAGCCAGCCCCTCCCCCGCCCATGGCGCACGCGCGACCGACGCCCCCGAACCAGCCGGACCCCCCCAGGTAACGAGCGCCTGCCACGGTGCGCGCAGCACTCACGCGCCACAGGATGTCCCGCGACCCTCCGGGGCAGGGCCGACTCGCAGCCGTGGCCATGGTGATGGCGGCCCCTACTCTGAGGGGTGCAGGATACAGCCAGCCCGCCCGCCACCGCAGTTCAAAGGGAGGAAGGCCCCTAGAAGGCCCCATTGGGGCTGCCTCAAACGCCGCCTGGGAGAAGCCCGGCCCAGGCCCCAACCCATGCCTTCGAGGTTTCGTCTGGACAGGCCCAACGGACCAGAACTGCCGCGCAGACAATTCCCCCAGAGAGGGCTGGGACTCCAGGGCCCGCCCTCTGGAGTCCAAAAGGTCTCTCCGAAGCAGGGTCCAGCGGGGCGCCAGAAACTGGGGGGAGCGACGCTGCATGCCGGGAATTGTAGTCTTCATGGACCTCTGGGAGCAAGGAGGAGCGTTGCATTCTGGGACTGGAAGTTCCAGAGTACAGCATGCTGGGAGTCGAAGTCTTACCTGCCGTACCTTGTGGCATCCTGGGAATCGTAGTCATTTATAAAGCCGCTACTAGTCGCAGTATTGACTGAGTTCTTTGATTACAAAGAACTGGCAAAATGATTTGTCTTCGTTTCTTTCGATCTTACTTTATCTGCTGTCTGACAGTGAAATCAAAGGATGCCGTGGCCCTCTCCACAAAGATAACTAATTTTACTGAAATGAAGAACTGTCTTTCTCTAGAGAAACCTTCCGTTTCTAGTTTTTGTTTTCTAGATCCAGCTCTACCACTTGATGAGAGGAATATCTTGACTCTCCCTGAGCCTATAATAAGGATAAAAATACAAAGGGCATCAGATGATGTGACGATGTACTAAAATACTGTACAAACATTCAGTTCAGTTCAGTTCAGTTCAGTCGCTCAGTCGTGTCCAACTCTTTGCGACCCCGACTCTCAGCACGCCTATTCCCAACCCAGGGATAGAGCTTGGATCTCTTGCATTGCAGGGAGATGCTTTACCATCTGAGCCATCAGGGAAGTTGAAAGTGTAAATTGGTACAGTCCCTTGGAAATCTGTTTTCATCCAAAAGCATATACCCTAAAGAACAACATGTATATATTCATGAAAAGATATATACATACAAAATATCCAAAGTTGCACTGTTTCAGTCCAAAGTGGCAACAACCCAAATGCTTATCAACATTAGGGTGCTGTGCTGTGCTGTGCTTAGTCACTCAGTCATTTCAGACCCTTTGGGACACTATGGGCTGTAGTCCGCCAGGCTCATCTGTCCATGGTGATTCTCCAGGCAAAAATACTGGAGTGGCTTCCATGCCCTCCTCCAGGGGATCTTCTTAACCCAGGGACTGAACCAAGATCTACCACATTGAAGGTGGATTCATTACTGTCTGAGCCACTAGAAAAGCCCAAGAATACTGGAGTGAGTAGCTGATCCCTTCTCTAGGGGAACTTCCAGACCCAGGAAAAAAAACTGGGGTCTCCTGCATTGCAGGAAGGTTCTTTACCATCTGAGCCATCAGGGAAGCTGGAAGTGTACACTGGTGCAGTCCTTCAGAAATGTGTTTTACCCAAAAACATGTACCCCAAAGAACAACTCGCATAAGTTGATATATGAAAATATATCTACATAATAAGTGCCCAAAGTTGCACTGTTTCAGTCCAAAGTGGCAACAACTCCTCATCAACACTAGGCTAGATAAATACATTTTCATATATTCATGCAATCAGCTCAGTTCAGTTGTTCAGTTACTTCCTACTCTTTGCGACCCCATGAACTGCAGCATGCCAGGCTTCCCTGTCCATCACCAACTACCGGACTCCACCCAAACCCATGTCCATTAAGTTGGTGATGCCATCTACCCATCTCATCCTCTGTCGCCCCCTCTCCTCCTGCCTTCAATCTTTCCCAGCATCAGGGTCTTTTCAAATTAGTCAGCTCTTCACATCAGGTGGCCAAAGTATTGGAGTCTCAGATTCAAGATCAGTCCTACCAATGAACACCCAGGACTGATATCTTTTAGGATGGACTGGTTGGATCTGCTCACAGTCCAAGGGACTCTCAAGAGTCTTCTCCAACACCACAGTTCAAAAGCATCAATTCTTCGGTGCTCAGCTTTCTTCACAGTTCAACTCTCACATCCATACATGACCACTGGAAAAACCATAGCCTTGACTAGAAGGACCATTGTTGACAAAGTAATGTCTCTGCTTTTGAATATACCATCTAGGTTGGTCATAACTTTCCTTCCAAGGAGTAAGTGTCTTTTAATTTCATGCAATCCTATACTGTAATTAAGACTTAAATTGAAGAAAGTGGGGGAAACCACTAGACCATTCAAGTATGATTTAAATCAAATTTCTTATGACTATACAGTGGAAGTGAGAAATAGATTTAAGGGGCTAGATCTAATAGACAGAGTGTCTGATGAACTATGGATGGAGGTTCATGAGATTTTACAGGAGACAGGGATCAAGACCATCCTCAAGAAAAAGAAATGCAAAAAAGCAAAATGGCTATCTAAGGAGGCCTTACAAATAGCTGTGAAAGGAAGAGAGGTGAAAGGCAAAGGAGAAAAGGAAAGATATAAGCATCTGAATGCAGAATTCCAAAGAATAGCATGGAGAGAGAAGAAAGCCTTCCTCATCAATCAATGCAAAGAAATAGAAAAAAAAACAACAGAATGGGAAAGATTAGAGATCTCTTCAAGAAAATTAGAGATACCAAGGGAACATTTAATGCAAAGATGGGCTCGATAAAGGACAGAAATGGTCTGGGCCTAACAGAAGCAGAAGATATTAAGAGGTGGCTAGAATACAAAGAACTATACAAAAAGATCTTCACAACCCAAATAATCATGAAGGTGTGGCCACTCACACTCACTTAGAGCTGGACAACCTGGAATATGAAGTCAGGTGGGCCTTAGGAAGCATCACTATGAACAAACCTAGTGGAGCTGAAGGAATTCCAGTTGAGCTATTTTAAATCCTAAAAGATGATGCTGTGAAAGTGCTGAACTTGCAAATTTGGAAAACTCAGCAGTGGACACAGGACTGGAAAAGATCAGTTTTCATTCCAATCCCAAAGAAAGGCAATTGCAAAGAATGCTCAAACAACCACATAGTTTCATTCATCTCACATGTTAGTAAAGTAATGCTCAAAATTCTCCAAGCCAGGCTTCAGCAATATGTGAACCATGAACTTCCTGATGTTCAAGCTGACTTTAGAAAAGGCAGAGGAACCAGAGATCAAATTGGCAACATCTGCTGGATCATTGAAAAAACAAGAGAGTTAAAAAACAAAATAAAACAAAACAACAACAACAACAAAAAACATCTACTCCCCCTTTATTGACTATGCCAAAGCCTTTGACTGTGGATCACAATAAACCTTGGAAAATTCTGAAAGAGATGGGAATACCTGACCACCTGACCTGCCTCTTGAAAAACCTATATGCAGGTCAGGAAGCAACAGTTAGAACTGGACATGGAACAACAGACTGGTTCCAAACAGGAAAAGGAGTATATCAAGGCTATATATTGTCATACTCCTTATTTAACTGATATGCAGAGTACATCATGTGAAATGCTGGGCTGTAGGAAGCACAAGCTGAAATTAAACTGCCAGGAAAAATATCAATAACCTCAGATATGCAGATGACACCACCCTTATGGCAGAAAGTGTAGAAGAACTAAAGAGCCTCTAGATGAAAGTGAAAGAGGAGAGTGAAAAAGTTGGCTTAAAGCTCAATATCCAGAAAACTAACATCATGGTATCTGGTCCCATCACTTCATGGCAAATAGATGGGGAAACAGTGGGAACAGTGGCTGGCTTTATTTTTCTGGGGTCCAAAATTACTGCAGACAGTGACTGCAGCCATGAAATTAAGACATGTGCTCCTTGGAAGGAAAGTTATGACCAACTTAGACAGCATATTAAAAAGCAGAGACATTAATTTGCCAACAAAGGTCTGTCTAGTCAAGGCTCTGGTTTCTACAGTAGTCATGCATGGATGTGAGATTTGGACTATAAAGAAAGCTGAGTGCTGAAGAATTGATACTTTTGAACTGTGGTGTTGGAGAAGACTCTTGAGAGTCCCTTGGACTGCAAAGAGATCCAACCAGTCCATCCCAAAGGAGGTCAGTCCTGGGTGTTCATTGGAAAGATGTATGTTGAAGCCGACACTCCAATACTTTGGCCACCTCATCTGAAGAGCGGCTGACTAATTTGAAAAGACCCTGATGCTGGGAAAGATTGAGGACAGGAGGAGAAGGGGACGACAGAGGATGAGATGGTTGGATGGCCTCACCGACACAATGGACGTGGGTTTGGGTGGAGTCTGGTAGTTGGTGATGGACAGTGAGGCCTGGCATGCTGCAGTTCATGGGGTTGCAAAGAGTACGACTGAGCGACTGAACTGAACTGAACTGAACTGAATGCAATAAAAATACTCTTGCATTGTTCTACCCAAAAGCATAAACAAAAGAAGGCATATATGAATAAATAATACTGCATGACCCATTTATAAAAATTTTGTATTAAATATAGCTAATTAGTGGTTCAATAATTTATGGTTTTATAATTTCTGTTTCTTANGAGCGACTGAACTGAACTGAACTGAACTGCATGCAATAAAAATACTCTTGCATTGTTCTACCCAAAAGCATAAACAAAAGAAGGCATATATGAATAAATAATACTGCATGACCCATTTATAAAAATTTTGTATTAAATATAGCTAATTAGTGGTTCAATAATTTATGGTTTTATAATTTCTGTTTCTTATATACACATTATTAAATCAGTTTCATTTTGATTAGAATATACCTGATTTTTCTTTTTAATAACCTTTCATGCTATTTATCATCTTCAATATAAGTAATTAAAACATCATATAGCTAAACATTTTATTTTATTTTTCACAATCTGAGAATCTTTCTAATAATCATGTTTGGCTTATATAATGAACTGTGATTATAGGTATATTTAGTGTTGTTAAGTTAAAAAGTGTTTATTTTGGGGTATAATAACTTTGAGAATTTTTAATGAAGACCTCTGTATTTCTATACACTTCTATTTCTTTATTGGAGTGGTCGTAAAAAATTGTCAAACTCTACACTTAACATTATATATCTTTTGGAACACATATATTAAGAAAATGTTTATTTAAAAATATATATGAATGAAATGTGTTTTAATGAGGATTCAAGGAATTAAGGACATTTCCCCCATACATATATGATGTGTAAAAGATGTGATATTATAATTTTAAATGAAAATATTTACTCAATATATAGTATAAGGAGAAAATTAAAGATGTATTTAAAAGCAAAATATAAGAAGGAAGATTCAAAATTTTGGAAGGGTTAAAAATACATATATTTATGGCATTAGTAAAAGGAATATATTCCTGAAGAACAAAGGAAGCAAAGAAATTTCTAATCAAAGTAAAAAAAGTATAATTTTACTTCATTTAAAATATCAGCTATATGTCAGCAGAAAAATGGCAACAAAAACCATAAGCAAAGTTACAGGATATTTAATCAATCAGGAAAATAAATTTAGAATATATATAATAATGTTTAGATATTTAATGAGTATGTAAATTAGAAGATTGAGTGCAAGAGGAGAAGGGAGTGACAGAGGATGAGATGGTTAGATAGCATCACTGACTCAATGCACATGGGTTTGAGCAAATTCAGGGAGATAGCAGAAAACATGGAGGGCCGGCTTGCTGCAGCTGCAGTCCATGAAGTCTCAAAGACTCGGACACGACCTAGGGACTGAACAACAACAATGGAAATTAGTATACAACATGAAGAACAAAAGTTTAAATCTATTAAAATAGAAAATGAACCAGGAAAGAATGTAAAACATAAATATACACACACACACACACACACATATATATATATATAAAGAATATAAGGACATTGGGTTCCCTGGTGGCTCAGATGGTAAAGCGTCTGTCTACAATGCGTGAGACCCGGGTTCGAGCCCTGGGTTGGGAAGATCCCCTGGAGAAAGAAATGGCAACCCACTCCAGGACTATTGCCTAGTCCCTTGGACTGCAAGGAGGTCCAACCAGTCAATCCTAAAGGAAATCAGTCCTGAATATTCATTGGAAAGACTGATCCTGAAGCTAAAGCTTCATTACTTTGGCCACCTGATGCGAAGAACTGACTCATTGGAAAAGACCCTGACGCTGGAAAAGATTGAAAGCAGAAGGAGAAGGGGAGAACAGAGGATGAGATGGTTGGATGGCATCACCTACTCGATGGACACGAGTTTGAGCAAGCTCCAGGAGTTGGTGATGGACAGGGAAGCCTGGTGTGCTATAGTCTGTGGCGTCACAAAGAATCAGACATAACTGAGTGACTGAAGTGAGGGAGACTTAAGAGACTCACTCATATATATGTAATTGTGACTAATTTGCATTGTTATATGACAGTAACCAACACATGCTGCTGCTGCTGCTAAGTCGATTCAGTCGTGTCCTACTCTGTGCAACTCCACAGACGGCAGCCCACCAGGCTCCCCTGTCCCTGGGATTCTCCAGGCAAGAACACTGGAGTGGGTTGCCATTTCCCTCTCCAATGCATGAAAGTGAAAAGTGAAAGGAAAGTCGCTCAGTCATCTCCAACTCTTAGCGACCCCATGGACTACAGCCTACCGGGCTCCTCCGTCCATGGGATTTTCCAGGGAAGAGTACTGGAGTGGGGTGTCATTGCCTTCTCTGAACCAACACATAGCTTTAAGTAATTTTCTAAAAATTTTAAAAAAAGGAAAACAGCTGGTAAACCCAGGCTCTTAACCACTGTGGGTGTTTCCCAAAATAGAAAAGTGAGTCCCAGGTTGCCAAGAAGATGAGATGAACATAGCGAGGTCTTTATTGGATTTTGCTATCCAGATATTGTTAATCTTGCTCAAAGTCATCAGTAGGATAGATAAAAGCCAGATTGAGTGGTTTGAATAGTAAATAGGAGGTGATGACAGGAGACAAATTCTCGGTAACTTGGAGAACTTCTCTTGAATGGAGGAGCTAAGAAATGGAGTGAAAGCTCAGTGGGACTCTGGGTTAAGAGAAGTTTGTTTGTCTTCAATTCTTTTAATTGGGAGGAGCTAGAGCCTACGTTTATGCTTGCAGAATAGTCAAGGGGTAAAGGGGATGAATGATGGAAGAGGTAACAGTTAACTGAAGATGTGGCACCTTTGAAAAAGCAACTGAAATGGGATCCAGGGCAAAGTGGAGAGGCCCAGGGAACTTCAGTTAAACAGAACCAGAAACTTAAAAGTGGTTTAGAAAAGGCTCTCTGATTGCAAGGAAAAATATCCACGCTAGCTAAGTAGAAAGTGGCTTATTTGAAGATCTACGCTAGGTAAGCTCTTGGACGTCCAAAGTTAGGAAATAAAGTGAAGCTGGCCTTGGTGTGGAAGCCTATCTAGACAGTCATTAACTGGGTTACCTTGTTTTGTCTCTTGTAGATGCCATGGTCTTTCCTTCCTTTCTGAGTGTATATGTTACATTCCCTTGCTTCTCTGCTTACTCATGGCTTGTCTCTTTGCTCTGACTTCTGCTTTTACGTGGCATTGCTGACTAACTCTAGCCCCTTGGCCCTTTCATTTCCAGTGCCCATCATCCAGATGATCAGGTTTCTCAGAGTGCTAGCTGAGTTCATTCCATTTTTGAAATGGGGCAAAGTTCATTCCACTTTCGGTCCATCAGCTCTGGCCAGTGGGAGGAGGATGGGAATCACCTTGTAGGTACTTAGGGCTGTCCCTCCCAGACTGTGAGTAAGGGCTGTATTTGGGAAGACAATGACTGGCATGTTTACTACAAGTAGAAACTTATAATTCAAAGTTCGGTCACAGATAATATGCTCAAATCTTTTAGTATAAGTAGGTTATATAAGCAGCAGCCCAATTTGGGCTTACTTAATTTAGAACTCAGATTTAATTTAAAATTACATTTTATAAAGTTTATGCTTAAACAGGATTAGAAACTTTAAGATGATAAACTTATCAGAAGTTAAAACATACATTTCTAGTGAACAGTGAATCAGGTAAGAGTATTGCAAAAGTAGTAATATTGAAATGTCAACAGTAATATATACTGACTGGAAAATTTAGAAATAAAGGCATAATGCATAAAAAAAGAAATTACCATAATCCCATTGCTGAGAAATATAAACTAATATAGATTAATACTTTTTATATCATAACAGATATTTATATTACAGGAAATAAGGTATGCGGAGCGACGTTATGTATCAAAACCCACTTTGAATGTAAGTATAAATTTAAATGTGCTTTAAAGAAAATGTAGTCAATTAAAAACTATTCTTACTGCATGTATAGGTGAGTGTCAACTTGATAGTTAATTACTGAAATATTAAGTCAAACTCCCTTATTACCATGACATTTCTTAGATCTAGTGCCCTGCATAATTTCTGCTTCTTCCCTGATTACTGTCTACTGTAAACAGCCTTCTCTAAAATTAAGCAGTGTTATTCCTTTACTCATGGGGGACCCCTAGTATATTGTACTGGTACATTGCAGAGGCCACATGGAAGATACGAGAAGAAAGATGCTGAATGAGCTGGAGGTGAGACAAGAAGAACCATTACTTGGTCACCTAATGCTTTCTGAGGGGTCCTCTCTTTGTGTCTTAGGGATTCCTAAAAAGACTTAGTAATAGCCTCCAACCAGAATGAGGAAATGTTCTCTTATTATCTATGATAAATTATGTATGTATGTATGTATTTAAGAGAAAGTAGAAAGCAAGTGTAAGGAGAGAATTGTTAAGATAGTGCTTTGTAGTGTTTAAGAGAGCTTTTATCTATTTTTTCTTCAATTTTATGTTGTTTTATTAATAGTTTAAGAAGTTATGGCTGTGAGACTTCCCTGGTCATCCAGTGGTTCAGAATCCACCTGCCAATGCAGGGGACAAGGGTTCGATCCCTGGTCGGGGAAGATTCCACATACCGTGGGGCAACTGAGCGCACATGCCAGAACTACTGAAGTTCGCGTGCACGAGAGTGCGTGTTCTGCAACAAGAGACGCCACTGCGGTGGGAAGCCCAGCTCTGCAACTCGAGGGCATCCCCCGCTCACCACAATCAGAGCAAGCCTGTGCGCAGCCGCGAAGACCCAGTGCAGCCAAATAACAAAGGGAATAAAAAGAAATTATGGCTCTGGCTGTGTCCCAGTTAAGCGGTGTTGCCCCTGCTAGCATGTAGGTTCTTAATTCCTAGCCTAGAGGAAGCCCATTAATTAGGATTGTTTATTACGCAGTTAACAAGGGTAAAGTATTCATTTCTTAAATTTTGACTAAGGAATAGAATTGAAACTTAAGCTTCTGGTCTATGCCTGTTTTAGTATTGGTTTGTCTTAGTTTTCTATGAGGTTTTAAGCCATAAAGTACTAGCATTATACTGGTTTTAGTGTTGTTCAAATATTGAGATTATTTTCATCTTTGATGAATAATTAGACACTCATAAAAAGTCTGTTTCTTGAATAATATATCTATGAATCATGTTTATTTATGAAAGATGATATTGATAAAATATTTAAATGTAATAATTTTTACCATCTTCTGTCTTGCCAGGAAGTGGTCATAGTAAGTGCTGCAAGAACACCCATTGGATCCTTTCTAGGCAGTCTTTCCTCTCTGCCAGCCACTAAACTTGGTTCCATTGCAATTCAGGGAGCCATTGAAAAGGCAGGTCAGTAGTTGCTTTACTTTTTGTGTTGAGGGGATAGTGGTTCATTGGAGCAAATGTTTATTTTGCACTTACTATATACATAACACTTAGAAATGAATTAATGAATGCATTTTTGAATTCTCTTGAAAAGAAGTCCTTGGACTACAGTGTTAGTAATAAAACTCAAAACTGACAAAAACCATTCCTGCTATATAATGTCATGTACTTTACTAGGTAATTACTAATTATTGAGTTGAATAAAATATGGAAATGTTTCTTGATTTTTTAAAAAAGGGATTCCGAAAGAAGAAGTGAAAGAAGCATACATGGGGAATGTTCTACAAGGAGGTGAAGGACAGGCCCCTACAAGGCAAGCAGTACTGGGTGCAGGTACTAGGAATACATTTTTGCATCTATACTTGAATGTTTGACGTGGTGAAATGGAGGTCATTTCAGCTTAAATAGACTATGAATGCATAATAGACTTATGTACACCAAAGAAATGTTTCAGATTATGGTTGACCGTGCTCTGTTTTATTACAGTTGTATTTGAAAGGAATCTGTTTTTCAAAAGTATGATTTATATTGGTTTTAGGCTTACCTATTTCTACTCCATGTACCACTGTAAACAAAGTTTGTGCCTCAGGAATGAAAGCTATCATGATGGCCTCTCAGAATCTTATGTGTGGACATCAGGTAAGAAATACCTTCTTTTCCACTTATAATTAAAATAATATGCAGTGCTAAGAAAACACTAAAAACCTAAACGTATTCATACTTTAGAAGTGAAATTCTTTCCAGTAAGTGCAGTTGCTGTGTTGTTTCAGACACTGAGGAGTGTTTGGATTTGCCAGTTCCACGTGAAGTAGAGGTTAGAATGATAGCTGAAGTGTCTTTTATTAAAAGTAGTTTCCAGTTAGGATGTTTTAGTGCCCCTTTCACTTAGAGATTCTGGGGGATTTAAGACATCATAAATGTTGTATTTGCTAGATTGAGAAGGGCTTTCATTATAAATGAGAATAAGGTGCTGACCTTGGGGATCAGATCATTGATGGAGTCCAGAATTGACGACTGATTTGTAGTGCCTCACGTTCAGGTTTGGCTATAAAATTGTGCAGCTTTCTATTGGCCTTGATGATTTTGATTTTGTTTGAGACTGGGCAAGAGACAGGCTGCTCAGCAAATAATATGTTGGGTTAGACTAGACCTGGACTCATAGAACTAAGAGTTTCAGATCCAAGTCCTTTTTTTCAGTTGAAGAAATAGATTGAGATGACTACAAACATAGTTACAGGGCTTAAATTAGAAAACAGGTGTCCCTATCCCTGTGTAGTGCATTCTGGCCTATCAGGGCATAATACACCAAGATAAAAACCAGTTGTGAGGTGTTTGCAGATTATTATATATATATATATATAAATCACAGTTTTGCATACCCTTGCTATTACTCCTCCCTTGCTTTGTTTCCAGTTGTAAGGCAAGGCAGAGAAGGGGAAAAAAAAAGAGTGATGCCTGATACATATGCTAAAAACTGAAATGGTATAGAAAATTATAAAATGAAAAATCTTTCTTCTTACCCTGCTTTAAGTGTCTAATTTATTCATCACTTTCTTTTATATTTTGCAACCTAAGAGCAGAGAAGCTTTGGGCAAGTTGCTTAGATTCTGTGCCTCATGTAATATCTTGGAGATCTTTCTGTNTCCAAGGCCAAATTTGCCAGTTACTCCAGGTGTTTCTTGACTTCCTACTTTTGCACTCCAGTCCCCTATAATGAAAAGGACATCTTTTTTGGGTGTTAGTTCTACAAGGTCTTGTAGGTCTTCATAGAATTGTTCAACTTCAGCTTCTTCAGTGTTACCGGTTGGGGCATAGACTTGGAGAACAGTGATATTGAATGATTTACCTTGGAGATGAACAGAGATCATTCTGTCGTTTTTGAGATTGCATCCAAGTACTGCATTTCAGAATCTTTTGTTGACCGTGATGGCTACTTCATTTCTTCTGAGGGATTCCTGCCCACAGTAGTAGATATAATGGTCATCTGAATTAAATTCACCCATTCCAGTCCATTTTAGTTCACTGATTCCTAGAATGTCGATGTTCACTCTTGTCATTTCTTGTTTGACCACTTCCAATTTGCCTTGATTCTTGCACCAGACATTCCAGGTTCCTATGCAATATTGCTCTTTATAGCATTGGACCTTGCTTCTATCACCAGTCGCATCCACAGCTGGGTATTGTTTTTGCTTTGTCTCCATCCCTTCATTCTTTCTGGAGTTATTTCTCCACTGATCTCCAGTAGTGCATTGGGCACCTACTGACCTGGGGAGTTCCTCTTTCGGTATCTGGTCATTTTGCCTTTTCATACTGTTCATGAGTTTCTTAAGGCAAGAATACTGAAGTGGCTTGCCATTCCCTTCTGTGGTGGACCACGTTCTGTCAGACCTCTCCATCATGACCCATCCATCTTGAGTTGTCCCGTGGGCATGGCTTGGTTTCATTGAGTTAGACAAGGCTGTGGTCCTAGTGTGATTAGATTGACTAGTTTTCTGTGAGTATGCCTTCAGTGTGTTTGCCTTCTGATGCTCTCTTGCAAAACCTACCATCTAACTTGGGTTTCTCTTACCTTGGGCGTGGGGTATCTCTTCATGGCTGCTCCAGCAAAGCACAGCTGCTGCTTCTTACCTTGGACAAGTGGTATCTCCTTACCACCGCCCTTCCTGACCTTCAATGTGGGATAGCTCCTCTAGGCCTTCCTGCGGCCGTGCAGCCACAGCTCCTTGGGTTGCTCCTCCCGGCTGCCACCCCTGGCCTCGGGCACCGCCCCTGGCCTCTAGCACAGCGTGGCTCCTCCCGGCTGCCAGTGACCTTAGACATGGGGTAGCTCCTCTTGGCTGCAGCCCCTGATCTTGGATGCAGGTTGTCTCCTCCCAGCCGTCACTGACCTCAGACACGGGGTAGCTCCTCTCGGCCGCCTCCTCTGGCCTCAGACTCTTAGTGTCATGATATTAAAATATTCCATGATCATTCAGATAGCCATTATTTGAACACTGAAGTTTTTTAAAAAAGGAAAAGGGAAAGCTGAACTTTGGCTACTGGACACGATTTCAAATAGTGAAGGGAATTATCAATTTACGTTGGAAAAAAGAATGGAAAATAGGTGCTGAGTCACAAATCTCTCCCATTTTAGGAAATCAGAAGGTCTCACAGCTTATCTTTCGTAATTTTTTCTTGTCAAGAAATTGGTTACTTTTTCCCAAAGTGAAAGTGTTCGAAGAGACTTTGACAAAATCTGGATGTTTTGAAAACAGTAATAATTATGATCTCAGAAGTGCTTTAATACATATTCATTGGTCATGTTCTTACTCAGAGCCAGGGCATAGATTTTAAACAATAAAACCCAAATACCAATTTAAAAAATGCACCTGCAAGTTCTTAAACTGCCAGTTAAATTGATAACTCCTTAGTTATGCTTTCCCTAGGAAGAAAGGACTCTCATTTCCTGAATCCCCATGACATTTTCTTTATCCACTTTTTAAGATCCCTTATTTAGAAGAACACAATGTGAACTTAGATATCAGTTTATTTGATAATGGCTCACAGGGCTAGGTCACTTTGCTCTGGGTGAGGATGGAATTAATAAGTAGGAAATGAATATTTCCAGTGTCAATCATTATAAAAGAAATTTTACTTAAGAACAAAATTGAAGGATGGTAGAGTAGCCATGCTTAGAAGGAGTCCAAGCAGAAGGACTCATGGATAATCTCCATCTCTGCCAAACCCACTGACTTAATCCAGATGCCATCATGCCAGCACTGGATAGGTGCCAATGTCGAGGCTGGCTGATGTCAACCAGCTAAAAAATTTTGTCACTTAGTGGTTTAGTGCCTTTTCCATATGATGCTCCTTGTTGGGCATTAACATGTAATACAAAAATCTTCAAAATTTGTGCTCACTTTCTTGAGTCTCCATCTTAGAACTATTGTCTACAGGTTTCCAACTTCCCTCCTTTCAGGTCCTTGGCCAGATGACAAGTCAGTCCATTGGCCAATGTTCACGAATTCACATATATGATCATTCCAGGCGATTCTCTTTTCACTCGGGATGTATGGCCAGTTATACTGCTTGAGGCTCTGTCCATTGAGAGGATTTTCTTTTAACTTTATGTTGAGGTCATCCTTGAGTGAAACTATAATACAGTTCAGTTCAGTTCAGTATAGTCGCTCAGTTGTGTCTGACTATTTGCGATTCCATGAATCACAGCACGCCAGGCCTCCCTGTCTGTCACCAACTCCTGCAGTTCACTCAGACTCACGTCCATTGAGTCAGTGATGCCATCCAGCCATCTCATCCTCTGTTGTCCCCTTCTCCTCCTGCCCCCAATCCCTCCCAGCATCAGAGTCTTCTCCAATGAGTCAACTCTTTGCATGAGGTGGCCAAAGTACTGGAGTTTCAGCTTTAGCATCATTCCTGTCAAAGAAATCCCAGGACTGATCTCCTTCAGAATGGACTGGTTGGATCTCCTTGCAGTCCAAGGGACTCTCAAGAGTCTTCTCCAACACCATAGTTAAAAAGCATCAATTCTTTGGTGCTCAGCCTTCTTCACAGTCCAACTCTCACATCCATACATGACTACAGGAAAAACCATAGCCTTGACTAGACGGACTTTAGTCAGCAAAGTAATGTCTCTGCTTTTCAATATGCTATCTAGGCTGGTCATAACTTTTCTTCCAAAGAGTAAGCATCTTTTAATTGCATTCTATTTTTATCTGGCACTCACATACTTAATCGAACAATCCATAAACCAAGCTGTTTTATTCCCTTCTCTGTTCTTTGGTTATAAGGACTCTCTCATAAGGCCAGTTGTGCTGGTGCAACTGTGGTGAATGACATGTGGAGATGCTTCCTTGTGCCTTCTCATCTTACTCATGCTTAAGTACTGATATATTACATTCATCATACATCATGTGCTGCGCTTCATCTGCTCCATTTAGTACTCAATCTATACAAAACGCAGTTCATGATGGTTCCAGATTCATGATCACTTGGTGTCCCATGGCTAGATTCTCAGTGTCCACCATGTTCCAATAGCACAAAAGAAGTATTTTTCAAAAAGTACATAATTATTCACTGACTGTGATATGGTCTTTTTCCAGAAGACCAGAGGCTTGAATTGTGATTCCTCAATGGGTATGTGATAGAAAGTTTGTACAGCATCTTACATAACCAGCCACATTTTAAGGACCAAGTGGCAGGATCTCTTGTACCCACTGCAGACTGCTGCAGGGCTCTTTCCCATTCTGGGCCAATATCAAATCTGGGAGTCTTTTGTGTGACCTGGTTCTAGGTGAAAGCAATGTTCTAAAGTGTGAAAAATATATCCTCCAGATCCTTGAGAGGCTCATTAGATATGTTTATGAAATAAAAATACTTGTGATTACCTCCCCACCCATCTCTCTCCACCCCACACCCCTCAACTCAGTTCATTTGTTGAAACTCTAACCATCATCATGGTGGTATTTGGAGATTGGGACCTTTGGAAGTTGATCAGGGTTAGATGAGGTCATGAGGGTGGGATCATCATGAGACCTTTGTAAGAAAAGAGATGCCTTTGCCTCCCTCTCCCTCCTTCTTCCCCTCTGACTACCTCTCTTCTTTCCTTCCCCTTCCTCCACCTCCTCCCCAAACTTCCTCTCTCCTTGCAGACACAGAAAGAGAGATCTTGTGAGCATATGGAAAAAATGTGGCCACATGCAACCCAGGTGGAGAACCCTCACCAGAAACTGACCACCCTGATGCCTTAATCTCAGATTTCTAGCCTCCAGATTTGTGAAAAATAAATTTCTGTTGTTTAAGCCATTCAAGTCTATGGTTTTTTGTTCAGGCAGCCTGAGCAAACTGAGACAGATATTGTTATTCCTTCTCCATGGCAGTAGGGGTAGATGCCATAACTAGTCTTTCATGTTGGATAAGATGTCCCAGCATATCTTCAGCTTCTGAACCCCTAAAACTTTACCAATATGAAAGGCCCTTAAATCTTTGTGGGATTTTTCTCCTACATACTCAGAAATAAACATTATGCTAAGGTTTCTGATATGCTAACTGTTTCTTCCTCAGTCTTGATAATTCACATGATGTCATTAATGTTGGGGGGTCATGTGATGTTGAATGGGATGTATAGATGATCCAGAACTCTTTGGAGTACATCACAACAGAAATTAGAATAGTGAATATAGTGAATACAGTTCTATTTCAAAGCTTGAAACTTTACCAATGCTCACTCCTTGCCTGTATAAATTGTGTTTGAACTTCTTTTCTGATGCTGACTAAAAAATTATTCACAGCCTAAAGGGTTAGAATTATGCTCCATTCAGCAGAAAATTTTAGGACTCCAAGTATAGATGACAGCATCTTAAGTAACCCTGAGAGAAATGCTTCAAGGAAGCAAGGGGGAAGCTAGGATATATAGAAGATTTGCAACCAAGGGCAGATATTAAGATTACTGTTAATTAAAGAAAATTAGAAATCTCAAGTTAAGGAATTTAGAGCTTTTCTTTGTATGGAAAGATACCAGAATCATTTTTTCCTTTGAAGTATACCTCTGATATCTGGGGCCAGTATCCTGTGATTTCATATCCTGAACTTCCTCAGCGCTTCCTCATGGCAATCTTTGTTATGCTGTGACATACTTTGTTATGCTGATATGGCAGGCAATATTCCATTTATCACCAATAAACAATAAAAAGAAGCATATTGACCAAATTAATGGACATATATATTTACCTGAAACCATGCTAATATGCTCTTGCAAAGATGAACGTTTGGCACTGTGGCTGTAACTGGGGCTACTGTTTGCTTGAGTTTGTAGTTTAGTTTGTAGTGATAGCTTAATGTGTTTCTTTGGGATCTGTCAGGTTTCTACAGAAACTAAACTGAAAAAATAAAATGGTGTTTGTTGGTACTACCAGTTTAGAGAGCTTTAAGGTGCTACTTTCAAGCCATTCAAAAACTACTTTCACCCCTACCCTCAATGCAATGTTATTTTATGTTCCAGGTGATGTATCTCTATGACCATCACACAAGGCTTGTACTAATAATCAACATTTTTGCTTTTGTCTTTTCCCAATCCATTATCCATGCTTTCAGCCAAAATAAAAGACTTTTTTAATCTTTTTTTTTTTTTTGGTGTGTGTTGTTAAATATACGTATTTTAACCACCTTTAGTGGTAGTTTCTGTGGTAATTTGCACATTCGTGTTTTCCTCTAACTATCACTGCCATCCACCTCTAGAGATTTTCATCATCTGAAGTTGAAACTCCCAAATTCTTGATTCCCTAGACCCTGACAACAAAAGTTATATTTTCTGTTTGTATAAATGTCACTGTACTACACTCTTCATATAGTGTATAGAATTATATAGTATTTGTAGAATACTATAATCTTCATATCAGTTTAGTCCCTCAGTCGTATCAGACTTTGTGACCCCATGAATCGCAGCATGCCAGGCCTCCCTGTCCATCACCAACTCCCGCAGTTCACTCAGACTCACGTCCATTGAGTCAGTGATGCCATCCAGCCATCTCATCCTCTTTCATCCCCTTTTCTTCCTGCCCCAAACCCTCCCAGCATCAGAGTCTTCTCTAATGAGTCAACTCTTCGCATGAGGTGGCCAAAGTACTGGAGTTTCAGCTTTAGCATCATTCCTTCCAAAGAACACCCAGGGCTGATCTCCTTTAGAACGGACTGGTTAGATCTCCCTGCAGTCCAAGGGACTCTCAAGAGTCTTCTCCAACACCACAGTTCAAAAGCATCAATTCTTCTGTGCTCAGCTTTCTTCACAGTCCAACTCTCACATCCATACATGACCACAGGAAAAACCATAGCCTTGACTAGATGGACCTTTGTTGGCAAAGTAATGTCTCTGCTTTTGAATATGCTATCTAGGTATGTCATAACTTTTCTTCCAAGGAGTAAGGGCTATTAATTTCATGGCTGCAATCACCATCTGCAGTGATTTTGGAACCCCCCCCAAAAATGAAGTCTGACACTGTTTCCATTGTTTCCCCATCTATTT
Source organism: Oreotragus oreotragus (assembly GCA_006410675.1). NCBI lineage: Eukaryota > Metazoa > Chordata > Mammalia > Artiodactyla > Bovidae > Oreotragus > Oreotragus oreotragus. The sequence continues at coordinate 356,354 of SJYX01011826.1, forward strand.
CCCATGAAGTGATTGGACCAGATGCCATGATCTTCATTTTCTGAATGTTGAGCTTTAAGCCAACCTTTTTACTCTCCTCCTTCACTTTCATCAAGAGGCTTTTTAGTTCCTCTTCACTTTCTGCCATAAGGGTGGTATCATCTGCATATTTCTCCCAGCAATCTTGATTCCAGCTTGTGCTTCTTCCAGCCCAGCATGTCTCATGATGTATGAAAAGGCAAAATGGTAGGATACTGAAAGAGGAACTCCGCAGGTCAGTAGGTGCTCAATATGCTACTGGAAATACCTCCAGAAAGAATGACGGGATGGAGCCAAAGCAAAACCAATACCCAGTTGTGGATGTGACTGGTGATAGAAGCAAGGTCCGATGCTGTAAAGAGCAATATTGCATAGGAACCTGGAATGTTAGGTGCATGAATTAAGGCAAATTGGAAGTGGTCAAACAGGAGATAGCAAGAGTGAACGTCAACATTCTAGGAATCAGTGAACTAAGACGGCCTGGAATGAGTGAATTTAGCTCAGATGACCACTATATCTATAACTACAGGCAGGAATCCATTAGAAGAAATGGAGTAGCCATCATGGTCAACAAGAGTCCACAATGCAGTACTTAGATGCAATCTCAAAAATGACAGAATGATCTCTGTTCATTTTCAAGGCAAAACATTCAGTATCACAGTAATCCAAGTCTATGCCCCAACCAAACATACGGAAGAAGCTGAAGTTGAATGGTTCTATGAAGAACTACAAGACCTTTTAAAACTAATACCCCCAAAAGATGTCCTTTTCATTATAGAGGACTGGAATGCAAATGTAGGAAGTCAAGAAACACATGGAGTAATAGGCAAATTTGGCCTTGGAATGTGGAATGAAGCAGGGCAAAGACTAACAGAATTTTGCCAAGAGAACGCACAGGTCATAGTAAACACCCTCTTCCAACAACACAAGAGAAGACTCTACACATGGACATCACCAGATGGTCAACACCAAAACCAGACTGATTATATTCTTTACAGCCAAAGATGTAGAAACTCTATACAGTCAGCAAAAACAAGACTGGGAGCTGACTGTGGCTCAGACCATATTCACAGTTAAATTGAAGAAAGCAGGGAAAACCACTAGACCATTCAGGTATGACCTAAATCAAATCCCTTATGATTATACAGTGGAAGTAAGAAATAGATTTACGGGCCTAGATCTGATAGACAGAGTGCGTGATGAACTATGGAAGGAGGTTCATGACATTGTACAGGAGACAGGGATCAAGACCATCTCCATGGAAAAGAAATGCAAAAAAGCAAAATAGCTGTCTTGGGAGGCCTTACAAATAGCTGTGAAAAGAAGAGAGGTGAAAAGCAAAGGAGAAAACGAAAGATATAAGCATCTGAGCGCAGAGTTCCAAAAGAATAGCAAAGAGAGATAAGAAAGCCCTGCTAAGAGATCAATGCAAAGAAATAGAGGAAAACAACAGAATGGGAAAGACTAGAGATCTTNAATAGATTGAAGGGCCTAGATCTGATAGACAGAGTGCGTGATGAACTATGGAAGGAGGTTCATGACATTGTACAGGAGACAGGGATCAAGACCATCTCCATGGAAAAGAAATGCAAAAAAGCAAAATAGCTGTCTTGGGAGGCCTTACAAATAGCTGTGAAAAGAAGAGAGGTGAAAAGCAAAGGAGAAAACGAAAGATATAAGCATCTGAGTGCAGAGTTCCAAAAGAATAGCAAAGAGAGATAAGAAAGCCCTGCTAAGAGATCAATGCAAAGAAATAGAGGAAAACAACAGAATGGGAAAGACTAGAGATCTTTTCAAGAAAATTAGAGATACCAAGGGAACATTTCATGCAAAGATGGGCTTGATAAAAGACAGAAATGGTATGGACCTAACAGAAGCAGAAGATATTAAGAAGAGGTTGCAAGAATACACAGAAGAACTGTACAAAAAAGATCTTCGCAACAAAGATAATTATGATGGTGTGATCACTCACCTAGAGCCAGATATCCTGGAACGTGAAGTCAAGTGGGCCTTAGGAAGCATCACTAAGAACAAAGCTAGTGGAGGTGATGGAATTCCAGTTGAGCTATTTCAAATCCTGAAAGATGATGCTGTGAAAGTGTTGCAATCAGTATGCCAGCAAATTTGGAAAACTCAGCAGTGGCCACAGGACTGGAAAAGGTCAGTTTTCATTCCAATCCCAAAGAAAGGCAATGCCAAAGTATGCTCAAACTACCACACAATTGCACTCATCTCACATGCTAGTAAAGTAATGCTCAAAATTCTCCAAGCCAGGCTTGTGAACCATGAACTTCCAGATGTTCAAGCTGGTCTTAGAAAAGGCAAAGGAGCCAGAGATCAAATTGCCAAATGCTGCTGGATCATTGAAAAAGCAAGAGAGTTCCAGAAAAAACATCTATTTCTGCTTTATTGACTATGCCAAAGCCTTTGTGTGGATCACAATAAACTGTGGAAAATTCTGAAAGAGATGGGAATACCAGACCACCTGACCTGCCTCTTGAGAAACCCCTATACATGTCAGGAAGCAACAGTTAGAAGTGGACCTGGAACAAAAGCCTGGTTCCAAATAGGAAAAGGAGTATGTCAAGGCTGTATATTGTCACTCTGCTTATTTAACTTATATGCCGAGTGCAGAGTACACTATTCATATAAGTGTATGGAATTATATAATATTTGTATTTTTGTGATGGAGTTGTTTCACTTAACATAATATCATCACAAGTTATTCATTTTGTACCATGTATCAGAATTTCCTTCCTTCTTAAGACTGAGTAACATTCCATTGTGTGTATATGCCACATTTTGCTTATCCATACATTGGGATTTGAGTTGCTTCTATCTTTTGGCTATTGTAAATAGTATTACTGTGTATATGGGAGTGCGGATATATCTGAAACCCTGCTTTTAATTCTTTTGTGAATAAGGTTAAAAATATAATTGCTGAATTACATAATTCTATTTTGAATTTTCTCAGGAAATGCTGTTCTGTTTTTCACAGTGGCTGTACCATTTTACACCCCCATTGACAGTGTACAGGATTCCACTTTTGTTCATCCCTTGTTCAGCTCAGTTCATTTCAGTCACTCAGTCGTGTCCAACTCTTTGAGACCCCATGAACTTCAGCACTCCAGGCCTTCCTGTCCATCACCAATTCCCCGAGTTAACCCAAACTTATGTCCATTGAGTCGGTGATGACATCAAACCATCTCATCCTCTGTCTTCCCCTTCTCCTCCTGCCCTCAATGTTCCCCAGCATCAGAGTCTTTTCAAATGAATCAGCTCTTTGCATCAGGTGGCCAAAGTATTTGGAGTTTCAGCTTCAACATCAGTCCTACCAATGAACACCCAGGACAGATCTCCTTTAGGATGTACTGGTTGGATCTCCTTGCAGACCAAGGGACTCTCAAGAGTCTTCTCCAACACCATAATTCAAAAGGATCAATTCTTTGGTGCTCAGCTTTCTTTATAGTCCAACTCTCACCTCCATACATGACTACTGGAAAAACCATAGCCTTGACTAGATGGACTTTTGTTGACAAAATAATGTCTATGCTTTTGAATATGCTGTCTAGGTTGGTCATAATTTTCCTTCCAAGGAGTAAGCGTATTAATTTCATGGCTGCAGTCACCATCTGCAATGATTTTGGAGTCCCTCAAAATAAAGTCAGCTACTGTTTCCACTATTTCTCCATCTATTTGCCATGAAGTGATGGGACCAGATACCATGATCTTAGTTTTCTGAATGTTGAGCTTTAAGCCAACTTTTTCACTCTCCTCTTTCACTTTCATCAAGAGGCTTATCAAGAGACTCTTTAGTTTTTATTCACTTTCTGTCATAAGGGTGATGTCATCTGCATAGCTGAGGTTATTGTTAACTTATATTTTTTTTCCATTTTTTTAAATGGTAGTCATTTTTCCAATCATTCAGTTATTTTATTACAAGGAGAAAGAATGATGACTGCAAATAACATTACAACATGATACAGCTCCTATAATCAAAATTAAAAAATCAGAATTAATGCTACCTGAAAATCTATTAGCTAAGGCTAAGATTCCTTGTACCTTATTCAGATTGTGATAGTACTACACCAAATGCATATCACTAAGTAGATGAGATAAATTAATGGTAATGAGATAAATTAACAGATTTGAGATGGTATCTCATTGTACTTCATATTTGCATTCCCCTAGTGATTAGTGATGTTGAACACCTTGCCATTGTGCTTATTGTCCATATATACATATATCATCTTTGGGAAAATGTCTATTAAAATTCTTTTCTCAGCATTAATTATTCAGTGTTTTTTGTTTTGTTTTGTTATTGAGTTTTAGAAGCACTTTCTATGTTCTGAATATTAATCCTTTATCAAAAATGCATTTTCAAATAACCATTCAGTCATGGTTTTTTTTCTCTTATTATGACCTTTGATGTACAAAAGTTTTAAATTTTGACATAACCCTGTTTATCTTTTTCTTTTGTTGCCTGAGATTTTGGTGTCATATTAAATAAATCATTGCAAATCCAAAGTCATGAAGTTTTCCCCTATGTTCTCTTCTAAGCATTTTATAGTTTTAGCTCCTCCATTTATCTCTTTAATCCACTTTAAGGTTGCTGGGCTTAGTTGCTCAGTTGTGTCTAACTTTTTGCAACCCCATGGGCTGCATCCCACCAGGCTCCTCTGTCCATGGAATTCTCCAGTCAAGAATACTGGAGAGAGTTGCCATTTCCTTCTGGGGATCTTCCTGACTCAGGGATTGAATCTGGGTCCCCTGCATTGCAGTCATTCTCCTGCATTAAAGGCAGATTCTTTACAACTGAGCCACCTAATTGGCGACATGCTTGGCTTAGTCTCTCAGTCGTGTCCGACTCTTTTCAATTCAACGGACTGCACCTCATCAAGCTTCTGTGTCCATAGGGATTCTCCAGGCAAGAATACTGGAATGGGTTGCCATGCCCTCCTCCAGGGGATCTTCCCAACCCAGGGAAGGAACCCAGGTCTCCCACATTGCAGGTGGATTCTTTACTGACTGAGCCACCAGGGAATCAACTTCATTTTTCTGCATGTGGAGATCCAGTTTTCCAGCACCATTTCTTGAAAAGGCTATCTTATTTTCACTGAATGATCCTAGCTCCCACGTTGAAAATCATTTGACTACATATGTGGGGGTTTATTTCAGGGTGCTCTATTATCTTCCAGTGATTCAGATGTCTATCCTGATGCCAGCACAGTACTATTTTAATTACTATTTTGTAATAAGTTTTGAAACCAGAAACTGTAAGAACACATTTGCTCTTCTTTACCAAGATTGCTTTCACTATTTAACGTCTATATTAATCTAAGGGTAGATTTTTCTCTTAAAAAAATAGCAACATCATTTTCATTTTGATAAGGATTGTATTAAATCTGTAGATCATTTGGAGGTAATATTAGCATCTTAAGACTTTCATTCCATGAATACATGAGGTCGTTCCATTTACTTACGTTTTCTTTAGTTTCCCTCAGCAACATGTTGCAATTATAGTATCAAAGTCTTTGATTCCTTAAGTTTACTCCTAAATATTTTATCTCTTTGATAATATTATAATTGTTTTATTAATTTCCTTTTCAGATTTTTAATTGTTAATATATAGAAAGGCAACTGATTTTTATGTTGATTTTTCACCCTGTTAATTTTGCTATGTCACTTACTAGATTTAGCAGTTTTTTTGTTGTGAAATCTTTAGGGTTTTTATACATATAAAATCATGTAATCTGCAATCAGATAATTTCTTTCTTTCTAATTTGAATAATTTTTTTTCCAGCTTAATTACTCTGGCTGGAATTTTTAATACTGTGTTAAACAGAAGTGAAAAAGCAATCTTAGATAACACATTTTCAATCCTTTATTATGATTATGACATTCATTGACATTTTTTCATAGTTGGCTTTTATTATATCAAAGGCGGAGAAGGCAATAGCACCCCACTCCGGTACTCTTGCTTGGAAAATCCGATGGACGGAGGAGCCTGGTAAGCTGCAGTCCACGGGGTCACTAGGAGTCAGACACGACAGAGCGACTTCACTTTCACTTTTCACTCTCATGCATTGGAGAAGGAAATGGCAACCCACTCCAGTGTTCTTGCCTGGAGAATCCCAGGGACGGGGGAGCCTGGTGGGCTGCCGTCTATGGGGTCACACAGAGTCGGACACGACTGAAGCGACTTAGCAGCAACAGCAGTAGTAACAGCAGCATGTCAAAGTAGTTTTTTTCTGTTCCTTGTTTCTATGCATTGGAGAAGGAAATGGCAACCCACTCCAGTGTTCTTGCCTGGAGAATCCCAGGGACGGGGGAGCCTGGTGGGCTGCCGTCTATGGGGTCACACAGAGTCGGACACGACTGAAGCGACTTAGCAGCAACAGCAGTAGTAACAGCAGCATGTCAAAGTAGTTTTTTTCTGTTCCTTGTTTCTTGGATATTTTTATCATTAAAGTGTGTTGAATTTTGTCAAATAGTTTGTCTTTATGAATTGAGATCATCTCATGTTTTTCCCCCCTTCATTTTCTTAAAATGATGTATTACACTGGTCCATTTTTATTTGTTGAACCATTTGTATTCCAAGAATAAATCCCAGTTTGTCAAAGTGTAAGATCATTTTAATATGCTGTTGAATTTGGTTTGGCATATTTTGCAAGGATTTTTGCATCAATACTCATCAGGGATATTGTCCTATATTATTCTTTTTATACACTAGTTTTGGCTTTGGTGTCATGTTAATGCTGGTTTCATAGAATGAGTTTGAATTATTTCCTCTTGAATATTTGGAAGTGTTTTAGGAGGATTAGCATTAATTCTTATTTAAATGTTTGGTAGAATTTATGTATGAAGCCATCTGGTCCTGAGCTTTTTGAGAGGCTTTTGATTACCAATTCAGTCTCCTTACTAGTCATACATATGTTCAGATTTTCTATTTATTCATGATTCAGTCTTGGTAAGTTTTATATTTCTAGGAATTTTTCCATTCTGTCAAGTTATTCAATTTGTTGATGTACAATTGTTCATAGTGTCTCATAATCTTTTTCATTTATGTAAAAATTGTAGTAATGACCCCCCTCCTCACCCTATCCCCCACTTAATTTCTGATTTTAGTTATTTGGACTTCTCTGTCTTATTCTTATCGATCTAGCTATGGTTTGTCATTTTTTTGTTTTTGTCTTCTCACAGAATCTGCTCTTGGCTTTGCTGATTTTCTCTTCATTTTTAAGTTTCATTTATATCTGCTATAATATTACTGCTTTCTGCTAGTTTTGGGGTTAGTTTTTCATCCTTTTCCAGATCTATAACATATAAAATCAATCAATGATTGCTTATAAACTTTTCTTCTTCTTTTATGTAAAAATTTATATGTACAAAAATTGCCTCTTTGCCTTGCTTTCATTGCATCTCAAAAATTTAGAAATGTTGTGTCTTTGTTTTTATCTCCTTCAAGCTATTTTTAAATTTTCATCTTGATTTCTTACCTGAGTCACCAGTTGTTTAAGAGTGTTTTGTTTAATTTCTGCATATTTTTTGAATTTTTGAAATTTTCATTTGGTTTTGACTCCTAGTTTAAAAAATTATATTTAAAAGAAATTATATTATGTACAATTTAGATATTTTAAAACTTTAAAAGTCTTGTTTTGTGGCCTGGCACATGATCTGTCCTGGAAAATGATCCATGGCTACTTGTTGCTAAGTCACTTCAGTTGTGTCTGACTCTGTGCAACCCCATAGATGGCAACCCACCAGGCTCTCCCGTCCCTAGGATTCTCCAGGCAAGAACACTGGAGTGGGTTGCCATTTCCTTCTCCAATGCAGGAAAGTGAAGTTTCTCAGTCATGTCTGACTCCTAGCGACCCCATGGACCACAAGCCCACCAGGCTCCTCTGTCCATGGGATTTTCCAGGCAAGAGTACTGGAGTGGGGTGCCATTTCCTTCTTCAATGGCTACTTGAGAAAAGGACTATTTGCTATCTTTTGTAGAGTGTTCAGTTTGTGTCTTTTAGCTCCAATTGGTCTATAGTGTTGTTCATGTCATCTCTTTCCCATCTTTTGCTCTAGTGGAGTATTACAGGCTGATTACTACTCTTATTATAAAGCTACCTATTTGTTCTTCGATCTTGTAAAAGTTTGTTTCAGTCTTATAAAAAGGTTTTATGATTTTCGAACACTGATGTTAATTATTATACCTTCCTGGTAAACTGGCATTTTTATCACTTCAAAATGTTATTCTTTGTCTATCAGCAATTTCTGACTTACATCTATTTTGGCTAATATTATTAAAATTGTTCCTGCTTTATTTTGGTTAGTAATTATCTTTTATCCATTCTTACTTTTTCAATCTATGTGTGTCCTTAGATGTAAAATGAGTCACTTGTACACAGGATATAGTTGGATCTTGTTTGGTTTATTTTTTAATTCATTCTGCTATTCTGTGACTTTTGATTGAAGAGTACAGTTTATTAACATTTAAAGCATTAGCTAATATAAAGCATTTGCTACTGTCATTTTTGTTAATTGTTTTCCTTATGCCTTGTAACTTTTTTTTTCTTTTCTAATTTTATTTTCTAATGATTTCTTTTTGCTCAGTTGACATTTTTATGGTGACTTTAAAACAATTTCTCATTTTCTTTTGGATAGTCTGTAGATTTTGTTTTTTGTGTGATTACTATGGTAATAAGCAGAGACATTAATTTGCCGACTAAGGTCCGTCTAGTCAAGGCTATGGTTTTTCCTGTGATCATGTATGGATGTGAGAGTTGGACTGTGAAGAAGGCTGAGCACCAAAAAATTGATGCTTTTGAACTGTGATGTTGGAAAAGACTCTTGAGAGTCCCTTGGACTGCAAGGAGATCCAACCAGTCCATTCTGAAGGAGATCAGCCCTGGGATTTCTATAGAAGGAATGATGTTAAAGCTGAAACTACAGTACTTTGGCCACCTCATGCGAAGAGTTGACTCATTGGAGAAGACTCTGATGCTGGGAGGGATTGGGGGCAGGAGGAGAAGGGAACGACAGAGGATGAGATGGCTGGATGGCATCACTGATTTGATGGACATGAGTCTGAGTGAACTGCAGGAGTTACTGATGGACAGGGAAGCCTGGCGTGCTGTAATTCATGGGGTCGCAAAGAGTCGGACACGACTGAGTGACTGACCTGAACTGAATGGTGATTACATTAAGCATCTTATAGTTGCAACAATCTATTTTAAACTCTTAACAATGTACTTCAGCCACATACAAAACCTCTAATCCTTTTCAACCTTACCTCCTATTTCTAGTATTGCTGTCATAAATTGCTTATTAAATATGGTTTACCTATTAACTTAGATGTGACATTGTACAGGAGACAGGGATCAAGACCATCCCCATGGAAAAGAAATTCAAAAAAGCAAAATGGCTGTCTGGAGAAGCCTTACAAATAGCACTGAAAAGAACAGAGGCAAAAAGCAAAGGAGAAAAGGAAAGATATAAGCATCTGAATGCAGAGTTCCAAAGAATAGCAAGAAGAGATAAGAAAGCCTTCTTCAGC
>SJYX01011826.1:368494-379773 GCA_006410675.1 Oreotragus oreotragus
GGCTTAAAGCTCAACATTCAGAAAACGAAGATCATGGCATCCGGTCCGATCACCTCATGGGAGATAGATGGGGAAACAGTGGAAACAGTGTCAGACTTTATTTTTTTGGGCTCCAAAATCACTGCAGATGGTGACTGCAGCCATGAAATTAGAAGACGCTTACTCCTTGGAAGAAAAGTTATGACCAACCTAGATAGTATTTTCAAAAGCAGAGACATTACTTTGCTGACTAAGGTCCATCTAGTCAAGTCTGTGGTTTTTCTGTGCTCATGTACGGATGTGAAAGTTGGACTGTGAAGAAAGCTGAGCACCGAAGAATTGATGCTTTTGAACTGTGGTGTTGGAGAAGACTCTTGAGAGTCCCTTGGCCTGCAAGGAGTTCCAACCAGTCCATTCTGAAGGAGATCAGTCCTGGGATTTCTTTGGAAAGAATGGTGCTAAAGCTGAAACTCCAGTACTTTGGCCATCTCATGTGAAGAGTTGACTCATGGAAAAGACTGATGCTGGGAAGCATTGGGGGCAGGAGGAGAAGGGGACGACAGAGCATGAGATGGCTGGATGGTATCACGGACTCGATGGATGTGAGTCTGAATGAACTTCGAGAGGTGGTGATGAACAGGGAGGCCTAGTGTGCTGTGATTCATGGAGTCGCAAAGAGTTGGACATGACTGAGTGACTGAACTGAACTGATAGTTATTTTTACACTTTTTTTAATCTATAAAATAATTAAAAGTGAAGTTACAGACCAAAATAAAATGATATTTATTTATATTTGTCCATGTGTTTACCTGTACCAGAGAAGTTTATTTTTTCATATGGCTTTGAGTTACAGTCTTTGATTCTTTTTTTTTTTTTTTTTTTTTTTTGAAGAAATTCCTTTGGCATTTATTGTGGAAAAGTCTGGTAGTAATGAAGTTCTTCTACTTTTGTTTGTTTGAAAATGTCTTAATTTTTTACCTTGTTTCTGAAGGGTAGTTTACCAAATACAGTATACTCTGTTGACAAATTTTTTTTTTATCAGCACTTTAAATAGGTCATCCCATTGCCTTATGGCATATATTTCTTGGCTTAAGCTGAAAAATTCACTCATAATCTTACTGAGAATCTCTTTTATGTGAAGAGTCAACTTCGTTGCTTTCGAAATTCTGTCTTTACCCACTTTTTTTTTTATAATGTGTATGGTGTTGACCTTTTTGGATTTTTCCAAAATTTGAGTTATTGAGCTGCTTGGATTTGTATATCCACATATTCCCTAACATTTGGGGGTGTTTTCAACCATTATTTCTTTAAATAAGCTCTCTGATTCTTTCTTCTCCTCTGAGACTCCGAGAATGTGTATATTGATCTTAAACCCATTCCTTAGGTTTTGTTCATGTTCTATCATTATTTCTTTTTGCTTCTCAGATTCATGATTTTAAACAATGTCTTTGAATTTGTTGATTATTTCTACCTGTTCAATTATGCTGTTGAACCCCTCTAGTAAAATTTTCAATTCAGTCAATATGTTTTTTTAGCTCCAAGTTTTTTGAATCTTTTTTCACAGCTTTTCTTTGTTGATATTGTTTTTGTTGTTGATATGACACTTTCCTTGATTTCTTTAATTTCTTTTTCTGTTTTGCTTGGGTTCTAAATGTACTGGAGACAATTGCTTTAAAAAAATGTTTGTTTTAAATATTAAATCCATTTTAATGAATGCATGTGTTCCTTCAGGAATGGTTTCAGAAGATTAATTTTTTTTTCTTTGAGTGGGCCATATTTCCCTTTTCTTTTTATGACTTGTCATCATTTACTGAAAATTGAACATTTGAAAAAATCAGCTACCTCATAAAATGGAGTAAAAGACTTGACTAAAAAATAGGCTAAGATAATCTTTGATTTTTTTTCTGTGCATGTATCCTGTCGGGGTCTATGTGTGTGCTGTTTTGTTTCTTTGTTTCTTTTGTTTTATTTTGTTTTTGATACAAGTTAGCCTTTATTTTCACACTTAAATGTATTGAGCCAAAACAAAGCCAAGAAACCAAGTTTTCCTAAAATATAGGGACATAGTTATACAGAGATGAATATTAGGTTTTCCTTTTCTTCTTTGTCTCTCTATTTTACTTTCCAACTTTTCTTAATAAATATCTACTAATATTCCCCCAATCTGCATGATTTCATTAGTACTATACTTTGTATATTATTACAAAGTTTGTATAAACCATTATTTTTATTTTTTTCTCATATTTCCACAGATGCAAATACAATATATTTTATTTATTTTTATAGAAGTGTAAGTATTTTATTTCTCTTTTGTGTGTGTGTTTTTTTTTAATAATTTCTTAAATAGATTAAAGCAAGCATCTTGTTTGGATTATTTTAAGTAATAAAATTGATTTATTAAAATAAGCAAATTTAAGAAATTTCTGTAGAGTATATTGTCATTGCTTTCTCTAAACTTGTATTTAAAAGAAATATATTATTATTATAATTGCTTTACAACACAAAACGAGCTGAATGAGAACAGAAAAAAATTTAATTGAGGCATAATTGACATACAACATTAGTTTGAGGTATACAACAAAATTATTCAATATTTGTATACATTGAAAAATGGTCATCATAGTAAGTCTAGTAAGTATCTGCCACCATTCAGTTACAACTATTTTCTTGTAATAAGAACCTTGAAGATCTACTATTTTCAACTTTTAAACATGCAATATAGTGTTATTCATTATAGTCACCATGCTGTACATTATATTTCCATGATTTATTTATTTTATAACTGGAAGTTCTCTGTATGTCCTACCACACACACAGCTCTTGGTAAATGTCTTAATTTTCCAAAGAATCTCCCCCCAGCCTTTTCTTGGAGACCATAGAAGTTCTATTATATTTATCTGTCCACAGTCTCTCGCTACCATGTATCTATAGGTTTATGGTCTTCCTGAAGTGTTCATAAACCAGGATACCCTCTTTATCTTCCACAATTTGCATTGTTTGCTGTCTGGCTTCCAAGTCAGTTAAGACAGAAACCAGTAACTCAGGCATCCCACATGGAGGCTGCATGTGGGTCCCAAGTCACTTCAATATTATCTGACTCTTTGTGATCCCACAGACTATATATAGCCTCTGTCCAAGGCTCCTCTGTCCATGGGATTCTCCAGGCAAGAATACTGGGCTGGGTTGCCATGCTCTCCTCCTGGGGATCTTCCCTACCCAGGGATAAAGCCTGCATCTCTTATGTCTCCTGCATTGGCAGGTGGGTTCTTTACCACTAGTGCCATCTGGGAAGCCCACAGAGGGGCAAGAGCATTATTAAAAAGTTTCATTCTGCTCCTTTCATCCCGAGGGAGGGAATCAAGAATTGAACCATTTCTTCCTGAACAGAAAGAGGATTCGACAAGGTGGGTAAAATCATCTGTATTTCTACCATTTTTAATGTGTTGTTTTCTTGATTATTAACAATAGAATGGGAAAGACTAGAGATCTCTTCAAGAAAATTAGAGATACCAAGGGAACATTTCATGCAAAGATGGGCTTGATAAAGGACAGAAATGGTATGGATCTAACAGAAGCAGAAGATATTAAGAAGAGGTGGCAAGAATACACAAAAGAACTGTACAAAAAAAGATCTTCATGACCCAGATAATCACGATGGTGTGATCACTCACCTAGAGCCAGACATCCTGGAATGTGAAGTCAAGTGGGCCTTAGAAGGCATCACTATGAAAAAAGCTAGTGGAGGAATTCCAGTTGAGCTGTTTCAAATCCTGAAAGATGATGCTGTGAAAGTGTTGCACTCAATATGCCAGCAAATTTGGAAAACTCAGCAGTGGCCACAGGACTGGAAAAGGTCAGTTTTCATTTCAATACCAAAGAAAGGCAATGCCAAGAAATGGTCAAACTACCGCACAATTGCACTCATCTCACACGCTAGTGAAGTAATGCTCAAAATTATCCAAGCCAGGCTTCAGCAATACATGAAACTTGAATTTCCAGATGTTCAAGCTGGTTTTAGAAAAGGCAGAGGAACCAGAGATCAAATTGTTAACATCTGCCAGATCATCAAAAAAGCGAGAGTTTAAAAAAAAAAAAAAAAACAAACACATCTATTTCTGCTTTATTGACTATGCCAAATCCTTTGACTGTGTGGATCACAATACACTGTGGAAGATTCTGAAAGAGACGGGAATACCAGATTACCTGGCTTGCCTCTTGAGAAACCTGTATGCAGGCCAGGAAGCAACAGTTACAACTGGACATGGAACAACAGACTGGTTCCAAATAGGAAAAGGTGTCCGTCAAGGTTGTCTATTGTCACCCTGCTTATTTAATTTATGTGCAGAGTACATCATGAGAAACGCTGGACTGGAAGAAGCACAAGCTGGAATCAAGATTGCTGGGAGAAATCTCAATAACCTCAGATATGCAGATGACACCACCCTTATGGCAGAAAGTGAAGAGGAACTAAAAAGCCTCTTGAGGAAAGTGAAAGTGGAGAGTGAAAAAGTTGGCTTGAAGCTCAACATTCAGAAGGAGAAGAGGATGACAGAGGATGAGATCGTTGGATGGCATCATCGACTCAATGGACATGTGTTTGAATTAAACTCCTGGAGCTGGCGATGGACAGCAAGGCCTGGTGTGCTGAGGTTCATGGGGTTGCAAAGAGTCGGACATGACTGAGTGACTGAACTAAACTGAATTGACTGATGTAATCTTTGGTATAAACTTATTTCAGTTTTTCCATAGTTTATTTCATATTTCTAATGGAGAGACAAAAGTCTGAAATTTTCTATCCTATCATCTTCCAAAGGGAGGCTTTTAAAATGAAACTTAGGTTACTTAATGCCTCTTTTAAATTCCTCAAGGTTTCCTATTGTCCTTAAAATAATATCAACATTTATGATAAAGAGCTACCATTTCCAAAATGATTTTAATGCTGTTGGGAGTTTTGAACTCAGTATACAATCATCCACATTTTTGAAAACCTCTAAGTCATATGTGTCTTCTTTTTGCTTCCTGACAATCTCAGCTCCTCTCTTATTATTATCCTTGCCTTTCTCTCTGCCAAAACACTTTCCCTAGAATGTGGAAAAACCACATATCCCTCATCTTTTAGTTTTCAACTCAAATGATCTTCACAAGCTCTTTCCTGACCATTGCAATTAAAGTAGCTGTCAATTTTTTTATTTCCTTCAGGTATCTTATCTTCTTACCCAATGGTCTTTTGTTTGTTTGTTTGTTTTAAAACTCTCTTTTACTAGAAAACTAGGGGAACAACAGCAGCTCTTAGTAGTGGATGCTCTAACTCAACAGTGCTCATCTAAATTTAAATTCTACTTGAAATTGACAGAACAGTAGAGAGACTGGCATTAATTTGCACAGGTGGGATTTGGGATTGTATACTCTGAAACAGAGAAGTCAGGGAGGTTATTTTTATCCTATATGGGTTTAATACTTTTTGGTATATATCATTTTTATTTAAAATTAAATTAATTTGAAATAATGAAATACACTTGATAAGAACCTGCCAACTAGAATTGCATGTCATATCTATGGTTTCCAAATTTTCTTATACAACCCATTACACATTTATTGGCTTTTAAAGGAAAGTATTTCGGGAAGATCTTTTTTGATCCATCTCCTAGAGTAATAAAAAAATAATAATCTAATGGGACTTAATTTAACTTAAAAGTTTTTGCACAGCAAAGGAAACCATGAACAAAATGAGAAGACAGTACATAGAATGGGAGAAAATATCTGCCAAAAATGCAGTCAACAAGAGATTTATTTCCATAATACACAAACAGCTCATGCAACTCAAATACCAAAAAAAAGAAACAAACAAACAAACAAGCAACCCAATCTATTGACAGAGAAATGGATAAAAAAGATATGCTACATATATACAATAGAATATTAGCCATAAAAAGAACAAGAAAATGCCATTTACAGAAACATGCATGAACCTAGAGATTGTCATACTGACCAAGGTAAGTCAGACAGAGAAAACAATATATGATATCATTTATATGTGTGAACAAAAAAAAAAGGTACAAATGAACCTATTTACAAAACAGAAATATAGTCATAGATGTAGAAAACAAGTGCACAGTTACTAAGGGGGAAATGTGGGGAGGGATCAAATGAGAGATTGGGATTGACATAAAATAGATACCTAATGAAAACCACTATATAGTACAGGGAACTCTATTCCTACTCTGTGAAGCTCTGTATTGGAATAGAAAAGAGTGGATATACGTACATGTATAATTGATTCAGCTTCCCTAGTGGCATTAGTGGTAAATAACCCTCCTATCAATGCCAGAGATGTAAAACACTTGAGTTTGATCCCAGAGTTGGGACGATCCCCTGGAGAAGGGCATGGCAACCCACTCCAGTATTCTTGCCTAGAGAATCCCATGGACAGAGGAACCTGGTGGGTTACAGTTTACAGAGTCACAAAGAGTCAGACACAAGTGAAGCAACTTAGCACACACACATAACTGATTCACTTTGGTGTACAACAGAAACTAACACAACATTGTAAATCAACTATACCATAATAAAAGTTAATTTAAAAAACAAATAATTACAAGCACATTTAGAATTACTCTTTCTTATGTCTCACAGCTCCCTTCTTCCCTATACTCAATGGCTAGCACAGCATTATTTTTTAATATATATTCCATAGATCAGTGTTTTTCTATTTTTACTGTGTATGTGAATTCACTTCTTGCCATGTGGCTTTCTTCTTCAAAGTCAGCAACAGAAAATCTTTTTCATGCTGGATTCATCCTGTGCTTCACATTTTTCCCTTGAAAATCCTGTCCATATTAAGGACTCACCTGATTGTGTTAAGTTTATTGGAGGATACTTTCTATATCTTAAAGTCAACTGGTTTGGGTTATTAATTACATGTGCAAAGTTCCTTGTAGCACCTGAATTAATGTTCAGTTTGATAACCAAGAAAAGGTATATATACATCAGGGGCCAGGAATTTGGGATAGTCACTTAGAATTCTGCTTAACACACCTTCTTAGCCAAGGGCAAATTCTCAGTTAAAGTGGAAATCAGCACAACATAAGAAATTTCTCTACACTAAAACTAGGAGCTGCCTACACAAGTACAATTGCCAAGTATTTGCATTTAGTCTTTAGTTCACCAAATGGTTATGGTCCACATTATATTTGCTAAGTACAATCCTATTCATGAGACACAATGTGCTGAATAAGATAATTAAATTCAAGAACTTCAGAGAGTTTAGTCTTTAGTGAATAGCAAAGGTATAAGATTAGTAGCCTCATGGAATGCATGTTTTAATAAGGCCGACATGAGTAAAGAAATATTTATCAATTTCTTGACTTCTTTTCATTGCTCTTAGCATTAATTTAATTACATATTTGATTTATATTCATACCTATATCATATATATTTGTATATCACTTAAAAGGGCTATGAAGAGAAAGAAAGATACAGAAAAGACTAAAGCCTTTAATAGAATAAACTACGTATATTACACACACACACACACACACACACACACAAAAGACTAATGGGTAAGTTGTTTAGAGAAAACCTCTTGAGGAGGCATTATCAGAGCAGGGACCTGAAAGAAGTAAGGGAATAGAGCAGAAATTGATCGCAATACTTATAAAGTCCAAGACTATAACAAACTTTGTCTTTTGGAAGACAACAAGGAGGTCAATGCAAATGGCATAAATGAGTAAAAGGTGAGTACTGTGAAATGATAGAGGAGAGGGAGGGTCAGATGTAGAGGGAGGGAGATATAGGAAAATACATCTCAGTGTGACCTGCAGCATCAGCATCACTTGGACGCTTAGACAGAATCCAGAATTTGAGGCCCCGCCTCAGACATGCTGAGTTAGAATCAGTGGTTTAACAATGTCCTCAGGAGCTGTTTAGGTGATTCAATTAACACTTTGAAGTTTCAGAAACATTGAGTACAGGTAAAAAACATTGTAAGGCACTTGACTTTTGTTGTCATCAATGAAAAGCCATTGGTTTGGTAAAGGCTAAGTTTTAAAAAGTGTTCTGGCTGTATGTAGAATGGACCATGAAAAGG
This sequence comes from Oreotragus oreotragus, assembly GCA_006410675.1. NCBI lineage: Eukaryota > Metazoa > Chordata > Mammalia > Artiodactyla > Bovidae > Oreotragus > Oreotragus oreotragus. The sequence goes on from SJYX01011826.1 coordinate 376,560, forward strand.
TGTACAGAGTTAAGAGGTTACTGCTGTGGTGCAGGTGAGAGATGGTGATAGTTTCATGATGCTCTTAGTCTTACCTGGAATGTTGGGGTAGGTATATTATTGTTTGGAATCTGTATATGAAGATGAATTATGTGGAACAGAAGCTGTGAACCCCATCCTTCAAATCAAGTAATGGCTATCTTTCTTCAGTTCACAAATTAACTGATGAACATGTATTCTTTATGTTAAAAAATGTGGCACCTGATCTTCTGTGCTAATTAGAATTTTAGTATTGAGAGAGCCACTAATGACACATTCAAGAAGATAAATGAAAGTGATGGAATCATTTCAAAATGACTTTAAAATGCTATTTATGAAATTTTCAAATGATAAGAAAAAAATAATATCTGCAAATATAATTACGAAATAATGAGAGATGGAGATAAAATAGATCTAATTGGAAATTCTAACAATAAAAAAGAATTATTGAAATTAGAAAGACTTCAGTAGATGGAATAAACTCTTGACTAGACAGAAATAGCAAACTAGGGAGCTGGACAATGGTACTGAAAGTTTATCTGGAATACGTCACAGCTGATAAAACCATGACATTAATCAAAGAGAAGGTAAGGGCCACGGAGTATCCATTTCAAAGAACTAGTACACACCTGGAGAAAAAGAGACTCTGCTACACTCTTGGTGGGAAAAAAATTGGTACAGCCACTGTAGAGAAGAGAATGGAGGTTCTTTAAAAACTAAAACTAGAGGTACCATATGATCCAGCAGTCTCATTTCTGGGCATTTATCTAGAGGAAACATAATTCAAAACAGTACATGCACCCCAATGTTCAATGCAGCACTATTTACAATAATTAAGATATGAAAGCAACCCAAATGCCCATTGGCAATCAGTGGATAAAGATGATGTGGTTACATATATGCAATGGAGTATTACTCAGCCATAAAAAAATAAGAAAAAAATGCCATTTTTAGCAACATGGGTTGCCGGGAGCCAGCATGGGGAATCCTGCCCATGGCAAAGGTCATGAGGAAGAGGCCTGATAGGCAAAGGTGAGATCAGGCCTTGAGGAAACACCCCTGGGCCTTCTCGAGCATCTAGCCCCAAACCAGAACCTGTCTGTCTTATTTTATGACTTTCACTAACGTTTCTGAAATTAACAGGGGGGCTATCCTCGACCACCTTTCTCTGGAAAAGGTTAACTTAGAGCTCCAGTTAACAGTCTCCTGCATATAAAAGGAGTATTTCAGCTCAAACCCCTCTGATGGCTTTCTAACTTGCCTTATCTGGACTTTTACAACTACACATGTGATTGTTTACAGCCCTCCACCTGTGAGAGGCAGGGGAAGCCTAAAACATAGAGCCTTTCAAAGAGTTAATAGCTGTTAGAATAGTGCTGGTGTGAAATTTCACTGTTGAGCCAATGCTTGCTGCCAAGTTCCCATATCCCTTATCTACTGTGCACCTGGGAGTACATTTGTTAACATAGTTAGAAGGTAAGAAAAACAAAATAGTAGCCTTGAAATTAACCACATCAGACTTTTGAGCTAATTGGTTTTTTCTTTGTTGTTACTTACTGCACCTTTGCAGGAAGTAAATGTAACTTTGTTTGACACTTTCTGAGGTTGACATAGATTAGAAATATAAAGAAAAAAACACTTCAAGGGAAAATAAGTTTTCTGATTGAGCAGCCTTTATCAAAAGAGGGTCTTAAAATGTTTCACAGGCCTCCAAGGCCAGAAGATAATGTACATAACATCATTCACAGGAAAGGTACAAAAGTCCTTTTTTTGAAAATAAAGCTATTGGGCCTCGCTCACCAAAGCAGCTTGGTCTCCCCGTATCAATCATTCTCTCTCTCTCTCCCTCTCACTCTCTTTTTCAGGCTGATCTCTTGGAGCATAGAGGTTCCCTGCGTTCACTTATCTGCCTGGGTTTCTAAGACCTGAACGGGAAGACGTTCTGCGTCTTCACTCTCTTGGGTGATTGGGAGGGCACCTGTGGCCTCCGTGGACAGGGCAAACATCTTGTCTCAAAGTTTTATTGGCTTTCTATGTAAACTAAGGAATATCAGCCTCTTTCTCTCCTCTATTTTTTTTATCTACAACATTTTTTCCTTATGTCTCTCTAAATCAATTGCCGACTCTGTCCCAGCATTGAATTACCCTGGATCCACTGGGGCTGGACCCTGGCAATGGATGGACCTAGAGATTAGTATACTAAGTGAAGTAAGTCAGACAAAAACAAATATCATATGATTTTGCATATACATAGAATCTAAAATATGATCAAATGATCTTACTTACAAAACAGAAATAGACACATAGACATATAAGACAAGATAGAGTTATCAATGGGGAAAGGGGCAGAGGAGGGATAAATTAGGCTGTTGAGATTAACATGTAACACTCATTGGAAAAGACTTTGATGCGGGAGGGATTGGGGGCAGGAGAGGAATGGGACAACCGAGGATGAGATGGCTGGATGGCATCACTGACTCAATGAATGCGAGTCTTGAATGAACTCCGGGAGTTGGTGATGGACGGCGGGCTTGGCGTGCTGCGATTCATGGAGTCACAAAGAGTTGGACACGACTGAGCGACTGACCTGAACTGAACTGAACTAGGTATAAAATAGATAACCAACAGGGACCTACTATATAGCACAGAGAACTATATTCAACATTTTGTAATAACCTATAATGGAAAAGAATCTGAAAAAGAAAAATTAAAACTGGATCACTTTTTTGTCCACCTGAAACTAATACAGCATTGTAAATCAATTATACCTCAATTAAAAATAAATAATGGAAAAATACACATGTGACATAAGTTTCATAGGGAAAGAGTGAAATAGCACATAGGCAATATTCAAATTGGTAGTAACCAAGAATCTCCTAAAATTGAAAGAAAAGTATCTGCACATGGAAACCGCTCTCTGAGTGCTGCTGCTGCTGCTAAGTAACTTCAGTCGTGTCCAACTCTGTGTGACCCCATAGACGGCAGCCCACCAGGCTCCCCCATCCCTGGGATTCTCCAGGCAAGAATACTGGAGTGGGTAGCCATTTCCTACTCCAATGCATGAAAGAGAAAAGTGAAAGTGAAGTCGCTCAGTCTGTCCGACTGTTAGCGACCCCATGGACTGCAGCCCACCAGGCTACTCCGTCCATTGGATTTTCCAGGCAAGAGTACTGGGGTGGGGTGCCATTGCCTTCCC
>SJYX01011826.1:387649-452411 GCA_006410675.1 Oreotragus oreotragus
CTCCAGTACTTTGGCCACCTCATGCGAAGAGTTGACTCATTGGAAAAGACTCTGATGCTGGGAGGGATTGGGGGCGGGAGGAGAAGTGGACGACCGAGGATGAGATGGCTGGATGGCATCACGGACTCAATGGACGTGAGTCTGAGTGAACTCCGGGAGATGGTGATGGACAGGGAGGCCTGGCGTGCTGCGATTCATGGGGTCGCAAAGAGTCGGACACGACTGAGCGACTGAACTGAACTGAACTGAACTGAACTGATCTCTGGTTCCTCTGCCTCTCAGAAGACCAGCCTAAATGGGGAAGTTCTCAGTTCACTTACTGCTGAAGTCTTCCTTGAAGGATTTTGAGATAGCCTCAATAGCATATGAAATGAGCACAACCATATGGAATTTTGAGTATTCATTGGCATTGTTCGTCTTTTGAATTGAAATGAAACTGTTCATTTTCAATCCTGTGGCCACTGCTGTGTTTTTCAAATTTGCTCACATATTGAGTGATGCGCTTTGACAGCATCATCTTTTAGGATTTTCAGTAACTCAGCTAGAATTCTATCACCTCCATTAGCTTTGCTTTGATTGTATAGTAATGCTTCTTAAGGCCCTCTTGACTTCACACTGCAAGATGTCTGACTCTAGGTGAGTGACCACACCATACTGGTTATCTGGGTCATTAAGATTTTTTGTGTGTAGTTCTTCTATGTATTCTTGCCACTTCTTACCTCTTATGCTTCTGTTAGGTCCTTACTGTTTCTGTCCTTTCTCATGCCCGTCCTTGCATGAAATGTTTCCTTGGTATCTTCAATTTTCTTGACGAAATCTCTAGTCTTTCCCATTCTAATGTTTTCCTCTATTTTTTTGCATTGTTCATTTAAGAAGGCCTTCTTATCTCCTTTCTATTCTCTGCAACTCTGAATTCAGTTGGGTATATTTTTCTATTTCTCCCTTGCCTTTCACTCCTCTTCATTCCTCAGCTATTTGTAAAGCTTCCCCAGAAAACTATCTGCCTTACTCCACCTCTTTTCCTTGGGGATGGTTTTGGTCACTGCCTCCTGTACAGTATTATGAACTGCTGTCCGTCGTTCTTCGGGCAGTCTGTCTAACAGATCTAATCCCTCACATCTATTATTAACTCCATTGTATAATCCTGTGTGATTTTATTTAAGTACTGTCCATGTGATTTTCCAGGAAAGAATAATGGAGTGGGTTGCCATTTCCTCCTCCAGTGGTCTATGTTTTGTTAGAACTTTTCACTGTGACCTTTCCATCTTGATCACCCTTCTAGACAGGGCTCATAGCTTCATTGAGTTATGCAAGCCCTTTTGCCACAATAAAGCTGTGATCCATGAAGTGAAATGGAATACTATACATGAGTAAAAATTAATAAAAATAGCTTTGTCAGTCAACATGGCTCATTTTTAGAAATATAAATAAGATCTGGATGTCTGTAAACCACAAGTATAACATTTGTATAAACTACAGAAAGAAGCAAAACAACATGCTGTATACTTTGAAATGCAAAGCATAAGCAGTCCATAAGCAGCATAGCTTGAGGATAGCAAAAACAAAAAAGCGGGAAAAGCAATAACAAATTTTCAGCAATAGGGAATTGACTAAATGTGGACTGTGATACATCAATGAGATATATTTTAAGATGTGGTTGATGTATTGATAAGATATAGAATTGCAGTCAAAGAGGTGAAGATATTTCAATATTATAAACAAGTTGCTAAAATGAAATTTTGAGTGAATAACCATGTGCACATAAAATAATACACTGCATGATGCCATTTATGTAAACTTTATTCAAAAGTCAGTTCATGTAGTTTATTGACTTACATGTATGTAGTAAAAACATGTATCTGTGTGCTCAATCATGTCTAACTCTTTGGTACCCCATGGACTGTAGCCCACCAGGCTCCTCTGTCCACTGAATTTTCCAAGCACAAATACTAGAGTGGGTTGCCATTTCCTACTCTAGGGCATCTTCCTGGCTCAAGGATCCAAAGCACGTCTCTTGCATCTCCTGCATTGGCAGGCAGATTCTTTACCACTGTGCCACCTGGGAAGCCCTACAAAATGTACTAAACACACACCTACATTCTTGATAGCAGCTATATATGGAGAAGAAAATAGCACAGGTAAAAGGATTGGTAACACTGGGGATGGTGCATACATATGTGTTTTTATATTCTCCTTGTACTTTTCTGTTTTTTTAATAGGCAAAACTATGAGTATATAACAGAATTAAGAGCATAAGTCTGGAGGATCTATTCTCAGTTCAAGCTCTGGGCTAAGTTTCTTGGGACCATCTCTGCACTGTTGCAGCACTCAAAACTTAAATGTAGTCCCATGTAGTCCTGTAATCCAATGACTTAGTTTCACTACATTGGGGACAGTGCTGTTGGCCAGTCTGTTCTAGTAAATTGTCCATTAGACCAGATAATCCTTAAGAAAATCTAAGTTTTTTTTTTTTTTTTTTTTTTTTTCAGTTTGATATGCTAAGACTATTCTCTACCTTTTACTGACCTTGAGTAGCCTTCGGTACAGGTTTTCACTTATCAGGTTACTGCTTAGGTTCATAAGAGGGAGATGTGGAAGAAGGGAAATGGCACCTGTGGTTGAGAAAGGAATCTTCATTTTGTATATCTAAGTTGTTTTTTTTTTTTCAGTTTGATATGCTAAGACTATTCTCTACCTTTTACTGACCTTGAGTAGTACAGGTTTTCACTTATCAGGTTACTGCTTAGGTTCATAAGAGGGAGATGTGGAAGAAGGGAAATGGCACCTGTGGTTGAGAAAGGAATCTTCATTTTGTATAGTTTCCCTCAGGTGATAGCGAAATGCCAAGAGGGTCAAAAAATCAAAATGTCAAAGCTGTGAGCAGAGAGTTATTGATTCTGGTTCAATTCTCAGCACATAAGGGAGGAACTCTGCAGCTATCTGCCAAGTGAAAGGAATTTCAGATGTGGAAGCCTGGATTTAAACTCTCTGCACTATACAGCTTGTAGATGTGTAATTATGAGTACATTACTTCACCTCTTTAAGCCTCAGCATCCAATCTCTTAGGGATACTGAGAGAAAGGAATGCAGTGAGATGAGGCAGATAGAATATCTAACCTCTTGACACATAAAAAATTGGCAGTAGATAGTAGCTAGTATTATTTTAACTGTGTTCTCATTTAAATCACTAGCAAAATTTTATTAGTAATAATTCCTAATTTTTAGTGGTTTATGTGTGCATTCATGGAGAAGGCAATGGCACCCCACTCCAGTACTCTTGCCTGGAAAATCCCATGGATGGAGGAGCCTGGTAGGCTGCAGTCCATGGGGTCGCTAAGAGTCGGACACAAATGAGTGACTTCTCTTTCACTTTTCACTTTCATGCATCGGAGAAGGAAATGGCAACCCAGTCCATGGTTCTTGCCTGGAGAATCCCAGGAACGGGAGAGCCTGGTGGGCTGCTGTCTATGGGGTCGCACAGAATCGGACACAACTGAAGCGACTTAGCAGCAGCAGCAGCAGCAGCAGCATAAGCATTAACTCACTACATAGTCACAAATCTAGGTGAATATGTAGTTGTGTTATTCTTGAAACAAAGGCAGGTGATTGCACCACTTTATCAACAGCAAGAGTCTTCTAAAAATTTAACATAGTGTAAATCATGCACATAGGCCTTGAATATTTTGTATAAAAAACTTCAAAGCAATCAGCTTTGAAGTGTTCATACCTCATAGCCTTCCTCACAATGAGAGATCCATATTGTTTGATTTCACTAGCAACATAAATTTGAGATCATTGTATAAATAAAAATATTCTTTAAAAAAGACCATTAGACCTTAAAAAGAATAATAATGCCTTATATTTTAATAGGGTTATAAACTTTCCAAAATATTTTTGGACATATTCTTTCACCAGGTAAAGGGAATCTAAACCAGTGTGTCATAAACGGAAGAAAACCTCATGCAGAATATTCTGTTTTTCTATAAATGTCTTAGAAAAGGTAGAACTGCAAGATTCCTTCTTCAGCAGTATCTTATGATGTCTAAAATTTGTAGGAAATCAGGCTGATATCTTTGAAAATATTGGTCAGGGGGTTTGCCAAATTTGAGTTTGGTATGACTTTGGACATGCTATTAGCTTCTTTTTTAAAAATTAATTTTTATTGGAATACCGTTGCTTTACAATGTTGTGTTAGTTTCTACTGTACAGTAAAATGAAGCAGCTATACATATACATAAACGCCCTCTTTTTTTGGATTTCCTTCCAATCAGGTCAGCACAATGCGTTAAGCATTGTTCCTTGTGCCATACAGTATGCTCTCATTAGTTATTTTATGCATGGTATCAATAGTGTATATGCCAATCCCAATCTCCAAATTCTGCTCAACCTCAGTATCTATATATTGTTTCTCTACTTCTCTGTCTTTTTTTCTACTTTGCAACTAAGATCATCTATATCATTTTTCTAGATTCCACATATGTGCATTAATATACAATACTTATTTTTCTCTTTCTGGCTTACTTCACTCTGTATGACAGTCTCTAGGTCCATCCATGTCTACAAATGACCCAATCTTGTTCCTTTTTATGGCTGAGTAATATTCCATTGTATATATGTACCACATCTTTATCCATTCATCTGTTGATGGACACTGGGGTTGCTTCCATCTTCTGGCATTTAATTAAACTTGAGTTTGATGTTATTTTAGACAAGATATTAACTTCCTATAGTTTCCCATATTTTCAATGGGGGATAATGATAGCCATTCTTCAGGTATTAAAAAAGAATAATTTGCCTCTCTGTGGAACCATACCCATACCTAGTATATTGTATAAATGTTGAATAAGTGGTAAATTCTTATTTTATTTTAATTTCTCATCTCCTTACTAGATTGGAGCTCTATAATATAGAGGATCTAGGGAGAAGGTGCCAGTGAACTGGAAGCAGCCTGGGGTGAGGCAGAGGGGTACCAAGTAAGACCATGAACAGCTCTTGCTCTTGGCAGTGGAATAAATTATTCTCTGAGTAAAAGGTGATGCACAATAGCTATGACAGTTTTCAGAGTCCTTACCTGATGTCAGTTATCTGTAGGGACTTAGGATGAAGGATCTACCTATTCTAGGGTAAAACATGATGTGGAGAAAGTGGTGTCCCATCTCTGATTTGTAGTAGTGGCAACTGTGTGGTCCTCACTGGGGGAGAGTTCCGTCCAGTGAAGTATTTCTAGTGCCATCAGCTAGAAAGCCAGTACTACGGTGGTAGTGCAGACAGAAGGGAGTGGGCATGAAACTGTGTACAAGTCCTTGTGTCCTAGCCTTTTGAGGTGAAGTGCTGACTCAAGAATTAATGATTGGGGCTTTCGAAGGTGTAGAAACAAAGAATAATTGTTGAGTCAGGAAACTGGTAACAATTTAGATTATAAATCTACTAAATAGCTGAATCACCAAACCCATAGTTCCCCGAAAAATACCAATAAAGGCCACATCCTTGGGCTGTTTGTACAGGAAGCTGACCCCCACCAGATGAAAACTGCTGACCACAAGAACATAGACCTTAGACTAGTTGAAATCAGGTTGAAGCTTGAAACTTCATCTTGTTGCCAACCAATCCGAGAACAGTCAATAAACTGCTCATGCCCTGCTTATTGAACACTAAAAATCCTCACTGCCCTCTCCAGGTGGGTCAGGCAGTCTCGAGGGCATTAGTCTGCTGTGGTCCCCTTTGCCTGGCAAAGCAATAAAAGCTCCTGTTTTCTACTTCACCCAAAACTCTGCCTTTGTGTTTCTGTTCAACACTGGGAAACAGAAGTTGAGTTTTGGCAACAGAGTTACGGTGAGACTGTTCCTTCCAGAAATTTCAGGAAAAGGTGGGAATACTTTCAAGGGAAAACCAGTTGCTGAAAATAACATCAAACACTTGCACCATCCTAGCTGAGTTAAAATGTGGGGTGACTGACAAAAGGCTTGGCACATAGAATGCTCCATGTCACATTTTCCTCCTCTTCTTTTTACAGCAATATGTTCACCCAAATAAGAAGGTAAACAGGTCATGTGCAAGTTTGTATCCTGTATTCAGCTATAAACTCTACTTTTGACTGGTCTATTAGATTGATGACATGACTTGAGTATAGCTATAGAGTATTGGTCATAAAGAATAAATTATCCAGGATAGAGAATTGTGGGACTGTGGGCTGGTGGTTTGCTGACTTACTGTTCTACAAACCAATGAAAAGTCTGTTTTGTCATCCAAATACTTATTAAAACGCCTTACAAAAAGAAGGCTCACTGCCACTTGAATCACAAAGTTTTTTTGAAATAATTCCCCCTTGCTTTCAAATAAGTATGTTTTCTTCCCAGATTGAAAGGCACAAGAATAAAAAGACAAAAACCCTACAAAAATTAGTCAAGACCCCAGGAAGTTTTTTTCAACATTGCCATCAATGACTGAAGGAAATGACAACTCTAGGAGTATTTCTCATTTGACTAGCTTATATTTTATCACTCAGCACTCTTGTAACAGGCAAGTGTGTGGTGATTAAAATGAAATGTTTTGCATTGTTTAAAGATCTGTTGTTTAAGGCATTACATTGAAAAGCACTTACTTGCAAAAGAGAGTTAATATTCTGTTAGTAGTGGAGAGTGGGACTAATCTCCATTTGCTCTGTGTGTGTCACTAGAAAGGTTCTAAATTATAAACAGCTCAGTGTCCATTTATGAGGTTTACGAATGCAATTTCAGAATAATTTATCTTTGTGAATGGAACTCAAGATTATCCTTACACTTGTTCAACACCTTTTTTTATCTCCATCAAGTGGGAGGGAACCTTTGGGAATGAAAATAACTTCTAGGTGTGCTATTTCACTGGAAAAAACATGAAGTGATTTTCCAACTCGAGAGTTTGTAAAAACAAGATGAATTTTTTCATTGGCTGAGCAAATAGTATTTCTAAAGATGATCCCTATATATTACATATTGCACAATATAAATATCCAGGGAAAGACCATGAGATTTATAGTGAGATCTAACAGTGCTTTCTCCTTCTCTGCTGCTTACCGGCCAGTAACGTAGGATAAATTAATTTAACTCTGAATTAAGTTTCCTCATACGTAAAATGAAAATGAAAATATTTTTCCTGAGTTCTGCTTCCAGAGACTGTGACACACTAAGCTGAAAGCTGAGACACATGATGCAAAGGGAAAAAATAAAAAGAGATGAAAGAAAGAAATTAAAATCTCTGAGGAAATGTTATGGAGACAGAAGGTGACTGAGTGTCAGCGAGGGAACAGTAGCAGCTTTGAGTAAAAAAGATCCAGATGCACGGTCATAGATTGTGTTGGGGTACCTTTTAATTGTGAGGATACCCCCTTTCTCCCAAATATTTCCCAGAATTGACTGTTGCTCATTCCTTGACACAACATGATTGGTCAGGAAAGGAAGGACTGTCCACATGCTGTTCACAGATGCTGGGGATATCAATAAAGAAGCGCTTGAGAACAGATGATGAAAAAAGTAATTTGCAGTGAGTTTAGTTAGGATTGCTGGTAGAGGAGAAATCCCTTGCCTACCCACCTACGACATAGCTCCAAGGGATAGGTGATCACACAAAAAATCACAAGCTAGGAAAGAGAGATAAGTAAGTCCCTCAAGGACTAGCATTGCCAGGGGAAATGTGGCAAACTATTAGTAGGTCTGCACCTTGCTCTTACTGTTCAGTTGTCAAGTCAGGTCCCACTACTTGTGACCTCATGGACTGCTTATCTGTCCTTCACTATCTCCCAGAGTTTGCTCAGATTCATGTACATTGAGTCGATGATGCCATTCAACCATCTCATCCTTTGTCACTCACTTCTGCTCCTGCCCTCAATCTTTCTCAGCATCAGGGTCTTCTCCAATGAGTTGACTCTTCACATCAGTTGGCCCAATACAGACATACTCCCTCTGTCTCAGCCATTCTCACCCTCCAAATATAGCATATTTTGAAGCTTAAGGGTTTGCTTTTTCTCCCTAAAAATATAGGAATATATATATAAATATATATAAAGTAGCTGAAAGCCTCAATAAATTAAGAGACTACAGTGGAAAATAACAAGACACTTAAGGATCACAACACTTGAAGAGAAAGAGAATAAAGTAAATAACCTCTATACAATGAGCTGTTGAGAATGAGAATTTAAAATGATATTCAAAGATAGAGGTGGTAATATTGGTAGTGAGTAAAAAGAAAGCCCAATAGTTATATCAAAAGTAATTAAATTAAAATATTGAATATGAATATTATAATAGTTGATAAAAGATAATTGATATAGGGGTGAATAATAAACTTAAAAAAGAAAAAGTGATTTGGAAAGCCATTTCTGAGACGGTATCAGATATAACTATAAAAGATAAGCTAATAAATAGAAGAAGGAAAAAACTGAGGAATGAAGTAATAGGTTCAGAAGAAAACTAGAAGAAATGGAGGAAAAAAGTAAGTATTTGAATATATTATGTCGAAAGATTTATGACTTCAAATTGATGGTGCTCACAGGAACCACAAGGGAAACAGAAAAAATTCCTTGACATAATAGTGAAACTTAGGTCATTCAAATGACAAAGGAGGATTCTGAAAGGCTACTGGAGGTAAAAATTAAATTTGTGTCAGCTATCTCAAGAGCAACAATAGCTGAAAGATGATGATTGAGTACTGTTTTCAACATTTTCTACCCAGATAATTTTTAAAGTTTTATATCAGTAAAGATAGAAACAAAGTTTAGAAACATCATAAGAAGACATAATAAGGAAAAAAAGGTCAAGAAGGTATGGCAGTCATGAATATACACAAGCCTATATTTATAAATTTGAAATGTATGAAGCAATAACTGACAATGTTGAGGAACAAATAGATAAGCTAATAATTATAGTTGGATAATTTAATGTACTTCTTTCAAAAACAGGTCATGTGAACTTTCAGAAAATATACATAACCCAATCAATGAATTATAAATATATATAATGCATGTGTAGACAGGTGGATAATGTCAAAAATAAATATTTTGAATTCATAAGTAAAACTGACAAGTACAACCATATGCAGGCCATAAATGATGCTGAATAAATTTCAAAAATACAAACTCATGTAGACAAAAGTCTTCAGTGAGAATGTAATGTAATTGGAAATCAATAATGAAAGGGCCACTTCAAAATTCTAGTTTGGAAATTAAATAAGACACCAAAGGCATTTTGAAATTATTGAGAATGTTGCTGTGCTATGCTTAGTCACTTAGTCATGTCTGACTCTTTGCAACCTCATGGATTGTAGCCCGCCAGGCTCCTCTGTGCATGGGGATTCTCTAGGCAAGAATACTGGAGTGGGTTGCCATGCCCTCTTCCAGGGGATCTTCCCAACTCACGGATCCAACCAGGATCTCCTGCATTACAGGTAGATTCTTTACCAGCTGAGCCACCAGGGAAGTCCCAATTAGAATGTTATGAGCTATTAAATGCTAATAAATTTGAAAACTTAGATGAAAGGGTAAATTTCTACAAAAACATGAAATGTGAAAAATTGTCAATGAAATAGAGAGTATGAGTCATTTGATAAGTGTTAAAGCAATTCAACTGGTCAGCAAAGTATTAACCAATAAATTCTACAAACTTTCAAGGAACTATTATTTATTAACTTAAAAGTATTTTTATGGGAAGTAAAATAAAACTGTCCCAGCTCATTTTATAAAGCCAGAGTAATCTTTATTTTAATATATACAGAGTTTCTAAAAATCTATCAAGGGTGTGTATGGCCAATATGCTGCTGATTCAAAATTGAGAGTTTAGGATTAAAAGTTCAGAACCAAACATGTATTTATAGCCAGTGTGATATATGACAAAACAGCCATGCCAGAATAATAGGAAAATGTTAGAGGATATAAGCCCACTAAAAAAGTGGAGTTGGATCCTTCTCATTAAATATATAAATGTGAAACTCAGAGTGCTTATAATCTTAAATACTATAAAACTAAAGGAAGAAAATCTAGGAGAATTACCCAGAGGCCTTGAAAAAGGACAGTGGAGGAAAATATATCCCAGATCCTCAAACCAAAAACTGTAAGGAAGAAAGAGTTAATGGATTTGATTACATAAGAATTCAGAAATCTATTAAAGAAGAAAATATAGATAATTAGAAAATCTATGACTGATTGGAAGGAGATATTGTCAACAACTGAAACCAATTAATAACTGGTATCTTAAATATAGAAGGACTTCTATGGATCAGCAAGAACAATACAGGGAAACAAAGAAAAAAAGAAAAATATTTAGAAGTGTATGGAAAGATCCTGGAGAAGGGAATGGAAACTCACTCCATTATTCTTGCCTGGAGAATTCCATGGACAGAGGAGCTTGGAGGGCTACAGTCCATGGGGTCACAAGGAGTAAGATACCACTGAGCAACTGACACTTTCACTTTCACTTTCATATGGAAAGGTATTCAACTTGAACAATAACAAACTGGTATATAATTTTACTATTATTAGTATATATCTTTTATAAAATAATTGAAGTTTGCATCAGAATAATTGTTGGCGAAGGTGGAGGTATGTGTGGATGCAGGCAATGTGAAAAAATACACAAAGAAAGATAGAATAAATTAGTCTATATTTATAATTTAAAAGATATGTAGTAAACTTGTGGCAAACAATCTGTAAAGTATTTAAAACTGTGTCTATCCTAGAACAATTCTCCAAAGAAATACTGATCCATAGATTTTTCTTATAACAAATTTTTAAATACCATACAAATTTCTTATAGAGATCCATCTTCTGAAATTATACCAAGGACAAAAATTGAAATGCTGTAACTATACATTTGGTGACATGTATGTGCATGTATATGCTCAGTTGCTCAGTTATGTTTGACTCTTTGCCAACCCAGAGACTGTATCCTGCCAGGGCTCTCTGTCCATGGAATTTTCCAGGCAAGAATACTAGAGTGGATTGCCATTTCCTCCTCCAGGTAGTGACCTAGTTACCTGGTTTTTAACAATAGCATAAGACATAATTAGTAGTTTATTGTTGAAAAAACAGGTCAAGGATTTTTTTTTTTTTCCTGGATGTTTAAGAGTTTTAGTGTTTAAGCATCAAAATAATTATAGCATAAAGTTTTCAGTGTGTGAAGTTTTAAAAACTGAATCTACTGACTAGTCCTCAAATACATTTGCATAAGCAGAATAATAAATTCAACATCATTTTAATCTTTAAAAAATGTTTGTTTGGTTGATATGGAGGGCAATGGCAGTAGTTGCATAGTATATGTATGTTTCCTATTACCCAGGAACCCTATTCAAAGACGTTCACAAAAGAACACGATGAAGCTAACTCTTCAACATTGTTTGTGGTAGCTATTGTTTGCAGCTCTCTTATGTGTTCATCTCTAAATAAATAAAATCGGATGAATGAATTCACTGTAACAAGCATTTAGAGACAATGAATTAGGCATACATAGAATAGCATGAAGAAGACAAACTATAGCATTATACACAAACAGTCTCCATAGCACAATACCATTTACATAGCCTAAAAAAGCCCACTGTGTTTTGATAAGGTTATATACATATCTAAGGAAACGTAATACACACACATTAGACTGAGTGTCTATGTGAGAATACAGAATGGGGTCAGGAATAGCGAAAAAGTAAACCTGAACAAGATCTTCCATAAACTGATGAGAATGGCCTGCCATAGTGAAAGTTATACTTTCAACTCTAAACCTGAGGCCAAAGAAAAAGAAGAAAAGGCCCAGGAACCAGAAGGTGTTTCAGTCCATAATGCTTAATATATTTGTGTCTCCACACAGTTTAGAACCTTGGAATTCTAAAAGGATTGGTTAATTCCATATTTCTTATGCTCTTCGTTTGGTCACTATCTCCAGTCCTCCTCAAGCAGAATTTATTCCGTAACTTGAATTCTTTATGTAGTCTTTGGGCAAAATCTTCAAGTGGTTTAATAAATCATGTAATTTTTCTTTACTATTCAAATAATGTTGTTTTGTCAGTTTCTTGTGTTCAGTTCCATGTTTTATCTGGCAGACACCACAGTAAAAGTATGATCTTTAGTTGATACGAGGATATAAGTATGATACAAAATGCATACTTAGAAACTGATCACACGTTGGCTTGCGAAGCCTTCCCTACACGCTCTCTTGCTTGTGATGTGCTAGTAGATAGATACCAGTCTAAATGAGTCAGAGTAAAGCAACCCAGAAGAAACCTACGTGGTCAGTAAAGTGATAGAAACAGCTTCAATAATGGAGAGTATAAATAATATGAGTGGAAAGAGCACCAAGACAACAGAGTTCCATGGACAGTGTTTGTAACAAAGATATGTTTGAAAGTGTTTGCAACACTTAATAGTGACTTTTGTGTGTGTGTGAGAGGAACACTGGCCTTGGCTGTAACATACACACCACCCCCACCTCCACAACCCTCCAACCGTTCAGAATGCTCAGACAAATTTCAGTGGCCAGTATCTGAACCTTTGTGCCTTAGGACTGTTCTCTTGGAAGAGTGGAAAGTTGCCCTGTTGATGTGTCCATATACCAAGGAACTGACACATCCTGCGGAGCGGTGGAGGGGGTTAGTTCCTAACAAATGCACTTAAGAGTTGGTGCAAAACACCAACAGGGAAAACAATGCAACATGAACATTGCTTTATGACAAATTAATCTCATTGGCATAATGGCTGCTAATCTGAAAATGATGTCATAATAAAACTTGTTGACTTCCTCGGACTCTACTTATATCTAATAATAATAATAAGCAGTGTGTGCTAATCACTTTCTTTATAGCCTTGTGAGAAAAAAAAATTAGATGAAAAAAATCTACCTTCCCACTTAAAAAGAGGAAAAATAGAAGTTCTGAAAAAGACTACATTTTTGAAAGAGCACTGCTGATATAAGTCTTGGACTGATCAAATACCCAGTGCCGAGAGGTTAAGCCAAGGTGAATTTAAGGTATATTCAATTTTATTTTGCTCTTCCAATTACTAAATAGTTTTAGCATTCTAATTTCTTGTGTTTATAACTATAAGAGGCAAGTCAGCTTTTGTCTCCATAGAAAAGTCATGCTTACAGACTAACTGATCCTAAACAATACTTGGTATTCTTTCAGGTGAGCTTCATCTAAACAAATTGACAATAGCCCTACCCTTTCCCATCCAAAGGTTTAGGATGCCTGTTAAAGGAGACTCTGAATCTCCTGTAAGCTCATTTCTTGATGTATGCCAGGATAACTTTGCTGGCTGTCACACGAAAACTACCAAACTTGTCTTTCTCAAATACATAGCTAAATAATTTAAAGTCAAATATTTCTCTTTAAAAAATAATTGCTAAGTAGTTTTCATAATAAATCTTAACAAACCACGTCACATTAAAACAAACACACGTACACATGCTTGTGCTCACATGGGCAAACATGGATAAAACAAAAGAAATATGTGTTGAATCTAAAACAACATCTTTTAATTCATTCCATTAAAAACAGTCACTCCACTGAATACTAAAAAAAAATCCGTCACACTTTAATATTTCAGTTAAAGGAAATTCCAATAAAAATATTTTGCTGAAGTCTAAAAAGTTATTCTCAAATGTATCCATAAGAAAAACATATTAGAATAGCTGATATCTTTCTTTTTATAGAAGCAGGAGATTAGCTTTGCCTTGCATGGAATGGACCCAAGTACTTCAGAACATAGTGGGTGCCCTGCCTCCTGTGCCCGAGCCAAAGGAGGATTTCTTCCAGTTCCTCAAATAGGAACATTCAGTCCATCCTAGGACTTTTAAACAGGGTATTATATTTTCTCTAAATTATCTTTCTGCCCACATACCCATGCAAGGTTTGCTCTATTTAATCTTTATCCAGTCTCCAAACTGAGGCTTTTCTCCATGGTTTATTATAAATATTTTAATAAGAATTTGTTCAATACTTGTTTCCCTTACTGTAATATAAGCTCTATGAGAAAAGTAATTTTGTCCCTTTATTTTTTTTCATTGTTGCATTCTCAGTGCCTGGCTATAGGGGTGTTCAATGAAGAATCTCAATTCTGCACACACACACACACAAAATGAAATAAATACTTTATGATAGAATAATGAGTTAATTTTAAAAAATTTAACTGGGGCATGCTACCTTACATGACTCCAAAATAATGCCATATGTCCTAAGAATTTGAATGTAAATTGCAAGATTACAAAATATAGCTATAATTTGGGTGTCTGGAGAAAACATTAAAAAACCAAAACCAGAATAGAAACCATGAGGACAAGTATTCAGTTTTAATGGCATAAAATTTAAATGAGTTTGAATAAAGCAAAAAATGATTTAAAATATTAAAAATCAATGCTGAGAAATATATGTAAACTTTGTTATCAACAGATCAAAAAAAGAAAACATTTCATTGAAAATGGACATAGAAGTTATCATAAGAAAACACTTTAAAAAATAATTCATATGATTTATGATGTCAGTTCAGTCTCAGTCACGTCCTACTCTCTGCAACCCCATGGTCTGCAGCTTGCCAGGCTTCCCTGTCTATCACCAACCCCTGGAGCTCGCTCAAACTCATGTCCATCAAGTTAGTGATGCCATCCAACCATCTCATTCTCTGTTGGCCCTGTCTCCTCCTGCCTTCAATCTTTCCCAGCATCAGGATCTTTTCCAATGAGTTAGCTCTTTGCATTAGGTGGTCAAATTATCGGAGTTTCAGCTTCAGTATCACTCCTTTCAATGGGTATTCAGGACTGATTTCCTTTCAGAAGGACTGGCTTGATCTCCTTGCAGTCCAAGGGACTCTCAGGAGTCTTCTCCAACACCACAGATCAAAAGCATCAATTCTTCAGTGCTCAGCTTTCTTTATGGTCTAACTCTCACATCTATACATGACTATGGAAAAAACCATAGATTTGGCTAGATGGACTTTTGTTGGCAAAGTAATATCTCCACTTTTTAATATGTTATTTAGTTTGATCATAGCTTTTCTTCCAAGGAGCAAGCATCTTTTAATTTCTCTGTTCTCCTGCCTTCAATCTTTCCCAGCATCAGGGTCTTTTCCAGAGAGTCAGCCCTTTG
Organism: Oreotragus oreotragus; assembly: GCA_006410675.1. Classification (NCBI taxonomy): domain Eukaryota; kingdom Metazoa; phylum Chordata; class Mammalia; order Artiodactyla; family Bovidae; genus Oreotragus; species Oreotragus oreotragus. The sequence continues at coordinate 402,743 of SJYX01011826.1, forward strand.
CATCAGGTGGCCAAAGTATTGGAGCTTCACCTTCAGCATCAGTCCTTCCAAGGAATATTCAGGATTAATTTCCTTCAGGATTGACAGGTTTGATCTCCTTACAGTCCAAGAGACTCTCAATAGTCTTCTCCAGCACCCCAGTCTGAAAACGCTCAATCTCCTTTAAGGTCCAACCGTCACATCCATGTGTGACTACAGGAAAAACCGTAGCTTTGACTACACAGACCTTTGTCAGCAAAGTAATCTCTCTGCTTTGTAGTATGCTGTCTAGGTTTGTCATAGCTATCATTCCAAAGAGCAACTGTCTTTTAATTTCATGGCTGCAGTCACCATCCACAGTGATTTTGGAGCCCAAGAAAATAAAGTCTGTCATTGTTTCCATTGTTTCCCCATCTGTTTGCCATGAAATGATGGGATCAGAAACCATGATCTTTTTTTTTTTTGAATATTGAGTTTTAAGCCAGCTTCTTCAGCGTCTTCTTCCACTAGCAGAGTTGCCTCTGCTACGCGTGGAAATAGTGAGTGAGTTGAAATGGGCATGCAGTTTTGAGGGTAATGGAAATATTTGAGAATTGGATTGTGGCATTGATAAGATAGAGCTGTAAGTTCACTAAAAATCATTGAGTTTTACACTTCAAGTGTGTGAATATGTGATGTGCAACATATCTCAATAAAGCTGCTAAAAATAATATGACAGAATTTAAACCAAATATATCGGTCTTATCTGATATAAATAAGTGAATGGGTTTAACTCACCATATAACAGAAAATGATTTTCAATTTGCTTCAGAAAGAAAGTCTCAAATATGAGCTGAAAAGCAAGAGACATCCCTAAAGCTTCAAGGATGATGAAAGTAATGACAGGTACGGTCATGGAAACAAAATAAAGTCATTAGACCTGGAGAATTCCAAACACAAAGCATTAAATGTAAAAAAAAAAAAATCAAAAAAACATTTTACTGCTAAAAGTCACTATTCACAATGAAGTCATCATCGTTATGAATATTCATTTTCTGAACAGGTAAACAGCTACCTTTAAAGGGCAAAAACTAGAAGAGACTCAAGGAGACTTACCTAGAAAAGGAAGGTGCTGAGATGTCCCTCAAGTACGAGATAAAGAGGTGATGATGCAGTTAGAACGTAGAGGACCTAAACAGCATCGTCAGCAAGGTAGATTTTTGGATATTGTATTGTAATTTACACTCTTATAATCATGAACACATATTCACATAAAACGCACGTGAAATGTTAACAAAAACTGACCACTTGTCAGGCTGCAGAGAAAGCAGTAGTGAGTTCCATGGAGCAGGAATGTCACAAAGAACATTCTCTGATGACAATGAAATAAAAGTACAGAGTACTAGCAAACAGACAGAGGCCCTTCCATCAAGCAATTAAAACGCGATTAACTCTTGAATTACAGGAAAATTCACACCAAAATTACAAAATTCATAAAAAATGATGATGAAAACACTCTGTGTCAAAATCTTTGGTTTATATTGAAAACCATGATCAGAGGAAAACATAAAGCCTTAAATATCTTTGTAGATAAAAATAAAAGGATAAAAAGAAAGGAATCAAATTTTTTTTCCAGAAAGCTAGGAAAGGAACCACAAAGTAAACCAAAAAATTGAATGAAACGTTGAAGAAGAAGGCAGAAATAAGCAAAGTCAAATACCATGTTAAGGAAATGATATCATACTATAAGGATTTTTTCCATTAATTCAATGTTGGTATAATACTGAAGAATCCATTAATAGAATACACTATATATTAATGGATCTAAGGGGGAAAGATACGGTTTTTTCCTTAGATGCTGGACAAGTCTTAGAAAATTTAATCAGTTCAGCTCAGTTCAGTCGCTCAGTCATGTCCGACTCTTTGCGACCCCATGAATCCCAGCACACCAGGCCTCCCTGTCCATCACCAACTCCTGGAGTCCACCCAAACTCATGCCCATTGATTCAGTGATGCCAGTCAGCCATCTCATCCTCTGTCGTCCCCCTCTCCTCATCAGAGTCTTTTCCAATGAGTCAGCTCTTCACATGAGGTGGCCAAAGGACTGGAGTTTCAGCTTTAGCATCATTCCTTCCAAAGAAATCCCAGGGCTGATCTCCTTTAGGATGGACTGGTTGGATTTCCTTGCAGTCCAAGGGACACTCAAGAGTCTTCTCCAACACCACAGTTCAAAAGCATCAATTCTTTGGTGCTCAGCTTTTTCATAGTCCAACTCTCACATCCATACATGACCACTGGAAAAACCATAGCCTTGACTAGACAGACTTTTGTTGGCAAAGTAATATCTCTGCTTTTGAATATGCTCTCTAAGTTGGTCATAACTTTCCTTCCAAGGAATAAGAGTCTTTTAATTTCATGGCTGCAATCACCATCTGCATGAATGAAAACTGACCTTTTCCAGTCCTGTGGCCACTGCTGAGTTTTCTAAATTTGCTGGCATATTGAGTGCAGCACTTTCACAGCATCATCTTTCAGGATTTGAAATAGCTTGACTGGAATTCCATCACCTCCACTAGCTTTGTTTGTAGTGATGCTTCCTAAAGCCCACTTGACTTCACTTTCCAGGATGTCTGGCTCTAGGTGAGTGATCACACCACTGTGGTTATCTGGATCATGAAGATCATTTTGTCTATTCTTCTGTGTATTCTTGCCACCTCTTCTTAATATCTTTTGCTTCTGTTAGATCCATACCATTTCTGTCCTTTATTGTACCCATCTTTGCATGAAATGTTCCCTTGGTATTTCTAATTTTCTTGAAGAGATCCTTAGTCTTTCCCATTATATTGTTTTCCTCTATTTCTTTTCATTGATCTCTTAGCAGGGCTTTCTTATCTCTCTTTGTTATTCTTTGGAACTCTGTATTCAGATAAGTATGTCTTTCCTTTTCTCCTTTGATTTATGGTTTACAAAGATATAAAAATGATAATTCATATTTGAAAATAAATAACTTTATATCATATAGCATTGATATACCACTTTTTTCCTGTCAGATATATAAATAAAACATAATAGAAGTACTCAGTGTTTCTAAGTGTGCAAAAAAAACCACTCATCTATACTTTGGCACACAAGGAAATTTTTAAATAAAATAATTTGAAATATGCATACCTATTGGTGTGTTCATTGTGGCATTTATAATAGTAAATTAGAAAAAATTGTGTACAACAATCAAAGTTTGGAAAATTCATCTTAGTGCATTCAAGAAAAAAATGAGCCATGAATGATGATGCTACAAAGAATTGTTATTAATGGGGAAATACATAAGTATTTCCATACATATGTGAGTGATGTCACCAAGACACTGAAAAAACTTTGGGAATAAACTTAATGGCAGTTGTAGTTTCTTTAGAAATGATTTATTTTTATTTTTCTATTGTTTTCTCAATACTTCAAGAAAAAAATGAGCCATGAATGATGATGCTACAAAGAATTGTTATTAATGGGGAAATACATAAGTATTTCCATACATATGTGAGTGATGTCACCAAGACACTGAAAAAACTTTGGGAATAAACTTAATGGCAGTTGTAGTTTCTTTAGAAATGATTTATTTTTATTTTTCTATTGTTTTCTCAATACACAATGAAGAGACATTTGGAATAGGTTAAAAAATGTATCCTTTGGTATCCCAGCAAAACTTGAGATTCAATGAGATTTATAACATGGGAGAGATGAAACCAAAAACATTAAAAAAATTTTTTTTTCTTATTTCTCTGATTCAACCTGGTTTGTCCTACCTTTAGTTTCTTGCAAATCAGAAGTATCTCACTTCTAATCCTTTTTTTTTTTTTTTTTTTTATAAAGAGGACTTCCCTTGTGGCACAGATGGTAAATACTCTGCCTGCAATGCAGGAGACCTGGGTTCAATCCCTGTGTTTTAAGTATCTCACTTCTAATACTTTAATTTTTTATTATTATTATAAGGAAAACAGAGGGTAGTTTGTCTATTCTATGGAAACTGTATTTCTCAGAAGACTTGATATTCATTATATTTATGTCTCTTCACACATGATAATTTCATGGTTTATGAATACACTTTTCTTTTGCTGTATGTTGATTAATTTAATTATCTCCTCCAGTGCTGAAACTAAGTATGTGTTTGTACATGAAGTGAAGTGAATTTTGCTCAGTCATGTCCAAGTCTTTGCAATCCCATTGGTATAGTCCATTGAATACGTTAGGCCAGAATACTGGAGAGGATAGCCTTTCCCTTCTCCAGGGGAGCTACCCAACCCAGGGGTCCAACTGAGGTCTCCCACATTGCAGGCAGATTCTTTACCAGCTGAGCCACAAGGGGAGCCCAAGAATACTGTTTTTTTTATCTCCATCAAGTGGGAGGGAACCTTTGGGAATGAAAATAACTTCTAGGTGTGCTATTTCACTGGAAAAAACATGAAGTGATTTTCCAACTCGAGAGTTTGTAAAAACAAGATGAATTTTTTCATTGGCTGAGCAAATAGTATTTCTAAAGATGATCCCTATATATTACATATTGCACAATATAAATATCCAGGGAAAGACCATGAGATTTATAGTGAGATCTAACAGTGCTTTCTCCTTCTCTGCTGCTTACCGGCCAGTAATGTAGGATAAATTAATTTAACTCTGAATTAAGTTTCCTCATACGTAAAATGAAAATGAAAATATTTTTCCTGAGTTCTGCTTCCAGAGACTGTGACACACTAAGCTGAAAGCTGAGACACATGATGCAAAGGGAAAAAATAAAAAGAGATGAAAGAAAGAAATTAAAATCTCTGAGGAAATGTTATGGAGACAGAAGGTGACTGAGTGTCAGCGAGGGAACAGTAGCAGCTTTGAGTAAAAAAGATCCAGATGCACGGTCATAGATTGTGTTCGGATACCTTTTAATTGTGAGGATACCCCCTTTCTCCCAAATATTTCCCAGAATTGACTGTTGCTCATTCCTTGACACAACATGATTGGTCAGGAAAGGAAGGACTGTTCACATGCTGTTCACAGATGCTGGGGATATCAATAAAGAAGCGCTTGAGAACAGATGATGAAAAAAGTAATTTGCAGTGAGTTTAGTTAGGATTGCTGGTAGAGGAGAAATCCCTTGCCTACCCACCTACGACATAGCTCCAAGGGATAGGTGATCACACAAAAAATCACAAGCTAGGAAAGAGAGATAAGTAAGTCCCTCAAGGACTAGCATTGCCAGGGGAAATGTGGCAAACTATTAGTAGGTCTGCACCTTGCTCTTACTGTTCAGTTGTCAAGTCAGGTCCCACTACTTGTGACCTCATGGACTGCTTATCTGTCCTTCACTATCTCCCAGAGTTTGCTCAGATTCATGTACATTGAGTCGATGATGCCATTCAACCATCTCATCCTTTGTCACTCACTTCTGCTCCTGCCCTCAATCTTTCTCAGCATCAGGGTCTTCTCCAATGAGTTGACTCTTCACATCAGTTGGCCCAATACAGACATATTCCCTCTGTCCCAGCCATTCTCACCCTCCAAATATAGCATATTTTGAAGCTTAAGGGTTTGCTTTTTCTCCCTAAAAATATAGGAATATATATATAAATATATATAAAGTAGCTGAAAGCCTCAATAAATTAAGAGACTACAGTGGAAAATAACAAGACACTTAAGGATCACAACACTTGAAGAGAAAGAGAATAAAGTAAATAACCTCTATACAATGAGCTGTTGAGAATGAGAATTTAAAATGATATTCAAAGATAGAGGTGGTAATATTGGTAGTGAGTAAAAAGAAAGCCCAATAGTTATATCAAAAGTAATTAAATTAAAATATTGAATATGAATATTATAATAGTTGATATAAGAGAATTGATATAGGGGTGAATAATAAACTTAAAAAAGAAAAAGTGATTTGGAAAGCCATTTCTGAGACGGTATCAGATATAACTATAAAAGATAAGCTAATAAATAGAAGAAGGAAAAAACTGAGGAATGAAGTAATAGGTTCAGAAGAAAACTAGAAGAAATGGAGGAAAAAAGTAAGTATTTGAATATATTATGTCGAAAGATTTATGACTTCAAATTGATGGTGCTCACAGGAACCACAAGGGAAACAGAAAAAATTCCTTGACATAATAGTGAAACTTAGGTCATTCAAATGACAAAGGAGGATTCTGAAAGGCTACTGGAGGTAAAAATTAAATTTGTGTCAGCTATCTCAAGAGCAACAATAGCTGAAAGATGATGATTGAGTACTGTTTTCAACATTTTCTACCCAGATAATTTTTAAAGTTTTATATCAGTAAAGATAGAAACAAAGTTTAGAAACATCATAAGAAGACATAATAAGGAAAAAAAGGTCAAGAAGGTATGGCAGTCATGAATATACACAAGCCTATATTTATAAATTTGAAATGTATGAAGCAATAACTGACAATGTTGAGGAACAAATAGATAAGCTAATAATTATAGTTGGATAATTTAATGTACTTCTTTCAAAAACAGGTCATGTGAACTTTCAGAAAATATACATAACCCAATCAATGAATTATAAATATATATAATGCATGTGTAGACAGGTGGATAATGTCAAAAATAAATATTTTGAATTCATAAGTAAAACTGACAAGTACAACCATATGCAGGCCATAAATGATGCTGAATAAATTTCAAAAATACAAACTCATGTAGACAAAAGTCTTCAGTGAGAATGTAATGTAATTGGAAATCAATAATGAAAGGGCCACTTCAAAATTCTAGTTTGGAAATTAAATAAGACACCAAAGGCATTTTGAAATTATTGAGAATGTTGCTGTGCTATGCTTAGTCACTTAGTCATGTCTGACTCTTTGCAACCTCATGGATTGTAGCCCGCCAGGCTCCTCTGTGCATGGGGATTCTCTAGGCAAGAATACTGGAGTGGGTTGCCATGCCCTCTTCCAGGGGATCTTCCCAACTCACGGATCCAACCAGGATCTCCTGCATTACAGGTAGATTCTTTACCAGCTGAGCCACCAGGGAAGTCCCAATAAGAATGTTATGAGCTATTAAATGCTAATAAATTTGAAAACTTAGATGAAAGGGTAAATTTCTACAAAAACATGAAATGTGAAAAATTGTCAATGAAATAGAGAGTATGAGTCATTTGATAAGTGTTAAAGCAATTCAACTGGTCAGCAAAGTATTAACCAATAAATTCTACAAACTTTCAAGGAACTATTATTTATTAACTTAAAAGTATTTTTATGGGAAGTAAAATAAAACTGTCCCAGCTCATTTTATAAAGCCAGAGTAATCTTTATTTTAATATATACAGAGTTTCTAAAAATCTATCAAGGGTGTGTATGGCCAATATGCTGCTGATTCAAAATTGAGAGTTTAGGATTAAAAGTTCAGAACCAAACATGTATTTATAGCCAGTGTGATATATGACAAAACAGCCATGCCAGAATAATAGGAAAATGTTAGAGGATATAAGCCCACTAAAAAAGTGGAGTTGGATCCTTCTCATTAAATATATAAATGTGAAACTCAGAGTGCTTATAATCTTAAATACTATAAAACTAAAGGAAGAAAATCTAGGAGAATTACCCAGAGGCCTTGAAAAAGGACAGTGGAGGAAAATATATCCCAGATCCTCAAACCAAAAACTGTAAGGAAGAAAGAGTTAATGGATTTGATTACATAAGAATTCAGAAATCTATTAAAGAAGAAAATATAGATAATTAGAAAATCTATGACTGATTGGAAGGAGATATTGTCAACAACTGAAACCAATTAATAACTGGTATCTTAAATATAGAAGGACTTCTATGGATCAGCAAGAACAATACAGGGAAACAAAGAAAAAAAGAAAAATATTTAGAAGTGTATGGAAAGATCCTGGAGAAGGGAATGGAAACTCACTCCATTATTCTTGCCTGGAGAATTCCATGGACAGAGGAGCTTGGAGGGCTACAGTCCATGGGGTCACAAGGAGTAAGATACCACTGAGCAACTGACACTTTCACTTTCACTTTCATATAGAAAGGTATTCAACTTGAACAATAACAAACTGGTATATAATTTTACTATTATTAGTATATATCTTTTATAAAATAATTGAAGTTTGCATCAGAATAATTGTTGGCGAAGGTGGAGGTATGTGTGGATGCAGGCAATGTGAAAAAATACACAAAGAAAGATAGAATAAATTAGTCTATATTTATAATTTAAAAGATATGTAGTAAACTTGTGGCAAACAATCTGTAAAGTATTTAAAACTGTGTCTATCCTAGAACAATTCTCCAAAGAAATACTGATCCATAGATTTTTCTTATAACAAATTTTTAAATACCATACAAATTTCTTATAGAGATCCATCTTCTGAAATTATACCAAGGACAAAAATTGAAATGCTGTAACTATACATTTGGTGACATGTATGTGCATGTATATGCTCAGTTGCTCAGTTATGTTTGACTCTTTGCCAACCCAGAGACTGTATCCTGCCAGGGCTCTCTGTCCATGGAATTTTCCAGGCAAGAATACTAGAGTGGATTGCCATTTCCTCCTCCAGGTAGTGACCTAGTTACCTGGTTTTTAACAATAGCATAAGACATAATTAGTAGTTTATTGTTGAAAAAACAGGTCAAGGATTTTTTTTTTTTTCTGGATGTATAAGAGTTTTAGTGTTTAAGCATCAAAATAATTATAGCATAAAGTTTTCAGTGTGTGAAGTTTTAAAAACTGAATCTACTGACTAGTCCTCAAATACATTTGCATAAGCAGAATAATAAATTCAACATCATTTTAATCTTTAAAAAATGTTTGTTTGGTTGATATGGAGGGCAATGGCAGTAGTTGCATAGTATATGTATGTTTCCTATTACCCAGGAACCCTATTCAAAGATGTTCACAAAAGAACACGATGAAGCTAACTCTTCAACATTGTTTGTGGTAGCTATTGTTTGCAGCTCTCTTATGTGTTCATCTCTAAATAAATAAAATCGGATGAATGAATTCACTGTAACAAGCATTTAGAGACAATGAATTAGGCATACATAGAATAGCATGAAGAAGACAAACTATAGCATTATACACAAACAGTCTCCATAGCACAATACCATTTACATAGCCTAAAAAAGCCCACTGTGTTTTGATAAGGTTATATACATATCTAAGGAAACGTAATACACACACATTAGACTGAGTGTCTATGTGAGAATACAGAATGGGGTCAGGAATAGCGAAAAAGTAAACCTGAACAAGATCTTCCATAAACTGATGAGAATGGCCTGCCATAGTGAAAGTTATACTTTCAACTCTAAACCTGAGGCCAAAGAAAAAGAAGAAAAGGCCCAGGAACCAGAAGGTGTTTCAGTCCATAATGCTTAATATATTTGTGTCTCCACACAGTTTAGAACCTTGGAATTCTAAAAGGATTGGTTAATTCCATATTTCTTATGCTCTTCGTTTGGTCACTATCTCCAGTCCTCCTCAAGCAGAATTTATTCCGTAACTTGAATTCTTTATGTAGTCTTTGGGCAAAATCTTCAAGTGGTTTAATAAATCATGTAATTTTTCTTTACTATTCAAATAATGTTGTTTTGTCAGTTTCTTGTGTTCAGTTCCATGTTTTATCTGGCAGACACCACAGTAAAAGTATGATCTTTAGTTGATACGAGGATATAAGTATGATACAAAATGCATACTTAGAAACTGATCACACGTTGGCTTGCGAAGCCTTCCCTACACGCTCTCTTGCTTGTGATGTGCTAGTAGATAGATACCAGTCTAAATGAGTCAGAGTAAAGCAACCCAGAAGAAACCTACGTGGTCAGTACAGTGATAGAAACAGCTTCAATAATGGAGAGTATAAATAATATGAGTGGAAAGAGCACCAAGACAACAGAGTTCCATGGACAGTGTTTGTAACAAAGATATGTTTGAAAGTGTTTGCAACACTTAATAGTGACTTTTGTGTGTGTGTGAGAGGAACACTGGCCTTGGCTGTAACATACACACCACCCCCACCTCCACAACCCTCCAACCGTTCAGAATGCTCAGACAAATTTCAGTGGCCAGTATCTGAACCTTTGTGCCTTAGGACTGTTCTCTTGGAAGAGTGGAAAGTTGCCCTGTTGATGTGTCCATATACCAAGGAACTGACACATCCTGCGGAGCGGTGGAGGGGGTTAGTTCCTAACAAATGCACTTAAGAGTTGGTGCATAACACCAACAGGGAAAACAATGCAACATGAACATTGCTTTATGACAAATTAATCTCATTGGCATAATGGCTGCTAATCTGAAAATGATGTCATAATAAAACTTGTTGACTTCCTCGGACTCTACTTATATCTAATAATAATAATAAGCAGTGTGTGCTAATCACTTTCTTTATAGCCTTGTGAGAAAAAAAAATTAGATGAAAAAAATCTATCTTCCCACTTAAAAAGAGGAAAAATAGAAGTTCTGAAAAAGACTACATTTTTGAAAGAGCACTGCTGATATAAGTCTTGGACTGATCAAATACCCAGTGCCGAGAGGTTTGTAAAACTGCCACTTCTGAGAATATTCAATGTCTTTTGAAATTTTTATCAGCAAGATCAAGCTGCACAAGACCAGAATTTTTAAAAGTAATTTATACTCTATAACAGTTTATACTCTTTCTTGGCATGACAGAAAATAAAATATGAATAGCTTTCTACTATGTTAAGCTCATGTTATAATGAATAATTTGTAATATTTCTTTAGGAATTTGTAAAGAGTATAAAGTAACCAGCATTAAAAAGTTTATATAAGTTGAGGGGGAATGTTTATATAAGCATATGTAAATATCCAAACTAGCTTTTGAATATACTATTATGATGCATTATCTATATTATTGCTAGGGGAATTCTGAATTGTACAGAAGAACTCATATTTAAATGTTTTGTTAGATTTCTCTATTAAAATAAGAAATTATTATATAAGTTTGCAAATTAATTCTTGGTCTAAAAAGCCATGCAATCCCAATTTGGAAGACAATCAAAATTTCACAGTGGTAGACAACATGTTCTGAATAAAGTAACATGTGTTCAGTAAACAAAGTAAACATGTGTTCAGTCATTCAGTCATGTTGGATTCTTTGTGACCCCATGGACTGTAGCCCATCAGACTCCTCTGTCCACAGAATTCTCCCGGCAAGTATACTGAAGTGGGTTGCCATTTCCTTCTCCAAAGGGTCTTCTTGACCCAGGGAGTGAATCCGCATCTCCTGAGTCTCCTCCATTGCAGGCGAATTGTTTGCCACTGAGCCATCAGGGAAGAGAAACAAACATTAATAATATTCTTTATCTGCAAAGAACTAATCATTAATAGAAGATAATGTTTATATTTATTCTATATACTTCTGATTTATAGGACTTTTCCAGATACTTCTGTTTTACAGGACTTTTTCAGATAGTAATTATGTAAAAGTAATTCTGGTCTTAACGAAGGACTAGAAAAATATAGCAATGATGTCAAATTGTAATATGCAAAAAGATTAACTCTTTTTTTCTTTATTTAAAAAAATATAGATTATTTGGGCCTCAATCTGAAAAAAAAATTAGTAAAGTAAGTCTAGGATAAAGCATCAAGATTCTAAGTATGGAAACCCAGGTGTTTCTGCAGTCTTTAGACTGAAATTAAAAAACAAAAACAAAAAACACACCAGTGATGATGAGAAACAATTTCACAATGCTAGAGAGGAGGAGAACTTGCAGAGGCTGTTCAGTTCTGTTCCATCGTCAGTCATGTCTGACTCTTTGTGACCCCATATATTGCAGTACGCCAGGCTTCCCTGTTCATCACCAACTCCTAGAGCCTACTCAAACTCATGTCCATCAAGTTGGTGATGCCATCCAACAATCTCATCCTCTGTTGTCCCCTTCTCTTCCCCACCTTCAATGTTTCCCAGCATCAGGGTCTTTTCCAATGAGTCAGCTCTTCGTATCAGGTGGCCAAAGCACTGGAGTTTCAGCTTCAACATCTGTCCTTCCAATCAATATTCAGGACTGATTTCCTTTAGGATGGACTGGTTGGATCTCCTTGGAGTCCAGGAGACTCTTGAGAGTCTTCTCCAACACCACAGTTCAAAAGCATCAGTTCTTTGGCACTCAGCTTTCTTTATAGTTCGACTCTCACAACCATATATAACTAATGGAAAAACCATAGCTTTGACTAGACGGACGTTTGTTGGCAAAGTAATGTCTCTGCTTTTTAATATGCTGTCTGGGTTGGTCATAACTTTTTTCCAAGGGGCAAGCGTGTTAATTTCATGGCTGCAGTCACCATCTGCAGTGATTTTGGAGCCCCAAAAAATAGTCTGCTACTGTTTCCACTGTTTCCCCATCAATTTACCATGAAGTGATGAGACCAGATGCCATGATCTTAGTTTTCTGAATGTTGAGTTTTAAGCCAGCTTTTTAAATTTTCCTCTTACACTTTCATCAAGAGATTCTTTAGTTCCTCTTCACTTTCTGCCCTAAGGGTGGTGTCATCTGCATATCTGAGGTTATTGATATTTCTCCCGGCAATCGTGATTCCAGCATTTCTCATGATGTAATCTGCATATAAATTGGATAAGTAGGGCACAATATACAGCCTTGACATACTCTTTTCCTGATCTGGAACCAGTGTGTTGTTCCATGTCCAGTTCTAACTGTTGCTTCTTTGCCTACATACAGATTTTTCAGGAGGCAGGTCAGGTGGTTTGGTATTCCCATCTCTTTCAGAATTTTTCCAGAGTTTGCTGTGATCCACACAGTCAAAGGCTTTGGCATAGTCAATAAAGCTGAACTAGATGTTTTTCTGGAACTCTTGTGCTCTTTCGATGGTCCAGTGGATGTTGGCAATTTGATCTCTGGTTCCTCTACCTTTTCCAAATCCAGCTTGAACATCTGTAAGTTCATGGTTCAGGTTCTGTTAAAGCTTGGCTTGGAGAATTTTCAGCATTACTTTACTAGCGTGTGAGATGAGTGCAATTGTGTGGTAGTCTGAGCTCTGTCTCTTATACACATCTAGATGTGTATAAGAGACAGGTTCACATACTGCTGAAGCCTGGCTTGGAGAATTTTGAGCATTACTTTACTAGCGTGTGAGAGGAATGCAATTGTGCGGTAGTTTGAGCATTCTTTGGCATTGCCTTTCTTTGGGATTGGAATGAAAACTGACCTTTTCCAGTCCTGTGGCCACTGCTGAGTTTTCCAGATTTGCTGGCATATTGAGTGCAGCACTTTCACAGCATCATCTTTCAGGATTTGAAATAGCTTGACTGGAATTCCATCACCTCCACTAGCTTTGTTTGTAGTGATGCTTTCTAAGGCCCACTTGACTTCACATTCCAGGATGTCTGCCTCTAGATGAGTGATCACACCATCGTGATTATCTTGGTTGTGAAAATCTTTTTTTTGTATAGTTCTTCTGTGTATTCTTGCCACCTCTTCTTAATATCTTCTGCTTCTGTTAGGTCCATACAATTTCTGTCTTTTATCTAGCCCATCTTTGCATGAATTGTTCCCTTGGTGTCTCTAATTTTCTTGAACAGATCTCTAGTCTGGACTAAAAATAACTGGATGGGCAGTTGGGGCAAATTATGAAAACAAAATACAAAAAAAAGACTAAAAAAAACCCTAACTGCCACTTTTGAAGATCTGAGAACAAAAGCAATGTACTGTGCATGACCTCTGCACTTCACACCACCAAAAGGGTGGGCAGACCACCTCAGCCATCCCTCAAGCCCAACCCCTGACCCGTCTCTTATCCTCACCCCGTGTAAGGAACCAGCTTGCTTCACTCTGGGGAGTAAGAGGAGGAATCTGTGTCAGGGGTCCCAATGAGGCCTTGCCTGAATTTCTTGTCTGGCTTCTTAACAATTTCTATTGATTAAGGAGGCCAAGAACCCTGGTTGGTAATGAAGATAAGGGGAGAGAAACCTTCCCTGACACTGGGTGAAAATGAACCCATGGTAAGGCTGAGTTCCTTATCAAGTTCATGACTGATCTCTGTCCAAAACTATTCTCTTGCTTGTCTCCTCTACCTTTAATCCTGTGTTAACTGAACACTAATCAACCAGAATCAGGTGACTAAGACTTCTTTTATCAAAAACAGCTTTAACATGCTAAAATTGCTTGTATATACGGTAACATTAACATACAGTTTTTTTTTTTTTTTTCTCTCCAGGGCAAGATGAGCTCACAGATTCTGGGCCATAGACCACCCAGAAAGAGAATCATAGACCAGAGTTATGCTGGCTTCTAAAACTATGATTAAGAAATGTCACAGTAATGTCACAAGACGAGGATTAACCTCAGCCTTCTCGTGCTCCCCTGTTAAAAAATTGACAACTCAAAGACCAAGTTGGAGTGGATCTGAGACTTCTCCCCCATCACCCAGAAAGAGAATCATAGACCAGAGTTATGCTGGCTTCTAAAACTATGATTAAGAAATGTCACAGTAATGTCACAAGACGAGGATTAACCTCAGCCTTCTCGTGCTCCCCTGTTAAAAAATTGACAACTCAAAGACCAAGTTGGAGTGGATCTGAGACTTCTCCCCCACTCCCTTGCTGGGCTCCCTGTAAATAAACACTTACTTGGCTGCAAACACCCACTGTCAGGGTTTGGCTTTCTGTGCTGGGAGTAAAAAGCCCTTGCTCAGTTATAAGGGTGGGATGCTCACAGAGATTGTCATATTGCATTCTGCTTACTCTGTCACCTCTGTCTATGCTATTAAGGTGTGACTTCCTTAACTATCTTTTCCTTTATTCCTTTGACATGTATTATTTTAAGCTTGTCCCCAAGACTAGCTCCCAAGGTAACACGAAATGAAACAAAGAAATAAATAAGATACAGGTACAGTCACTTGCCCATAGGTCACTCACAATAACCTAGACAGGTAAACATGCAGTCTAGTGACAGTTTGAAGGGTTAGCTAATGCCTGTGATTCCTCGAAAGAGATGCACTTCATCTGGCTGAGAGATGAGGAGGCTCTGGCTGAAGCTGTGATGTGTGCTTAGTTGCTCAGTTGTGTCCATCTTTTTGCAACCCCATGGACTGTAACCTGCCAGGCTCCTCGTCCATAGAGATTCTCCAGGCAATAATACTGGAGTGGGTTCCAATGCCTTCCTCCAGGGGGTCTTCCCAACCCAGGGACTGAAACCAGATCTCTTGCACTGCAGATGGATTCTTTACCATATGAGCTATGAAGCTGAAGTAGATAATTTTAAATAGAGCCCTGAAAGATTAGCAGTCACTCAAGGCAATGAGCACAGCTGGGGGTGAGGGACAAGGACCTTTCAGGCACTGCAGATGAAGCAGTGGCTGTGCAGTCTTCCTAGCAAAAACATAGGTGGGCTCAGGAAATTGGGTTGTTTAGTGCAGCTGGGGAGGAGGTGAGAAGAGGAGTGGATTGGTCAGAGGCTTGAAGGCAGTTATTCATCATTGCCATTAATCTATGACTCCACAAAGAGTGAGTGCCTGGGTTGCTTAGTTGGTAGAGCTTCAGATGTTTAATCTGAGGGTCCAGGGTTCAAGTTCCACATGGTCTAGTGGTTAGGATTCCTGGTTTTCACTCAGGCAGCCTGGGTTCGACTCCCTTTGGGCTTCCATGGTGGCTCAGATGGAAAATAATCCGCTGTCAATGCAGGAGACCTGGATCTGATCCCTAGGTTGGGAAGATTCCCTGGAGGAGGCTATGGCAACCCATTCCAGTATTCTTGCCTGCAGAATCCCCATGGACAAAGGAGCCTGGCATGTGGTCTCAGAGAGTCCGACACGATTGAGCGACCAAGCACACACCATAAAGAGTAGACTCTGTGTGTCTGTTTCTCTCTTATGTCTGTCTCTGTGCTCTCATTTAATTTTTAAAAATTTTGTTGAAGAATAGCTGATTTTAAATGCAGTATTAATTTCTGCTGTATAGCAAAGTGATTCAGTGATACATATGTATGCATGTGTGCGTGTGTGTATATATATATATATACTTTAAAATTTTCTTTTCCATTATGATTTATAACATTATATTGAATATAGTTCCCTGAGCTATATAGTAGGATCTTATTCTTTATCCATTCCCTANTTTAAATGCAGTATTAATTTCTGCTGTATAGCAAAGTGATTCAGTGATACATATGTATGCATGTGTGCGTGTGTGTATATATATATATATACTTTAAAATTTTCTTTTCCATTATGATTTATAACATTATATTGAATATAGTTCCCTGAGCTATATAGTAGGATCTTATTCTTTATCCATTCCCTATACAATAGTTTGATTCCACTAATTCCAGATTCCCAATCCATCCCTCCTCCATCCATATCCCCCTCGGCAACAACAAGTCTGTTCTCTGTGTCTGTGAGTCTGTTTCTGTTTCATAAATATGTTCATTTGTGTCATATTTTACATTCCACATATAAGTGATATCGTATGGTATTTGGCTTTCTTTGCTCTTATTTTCTAATGAATAAATGAAGGAAGAACAAAGCAGACATCCCTAGGCTATCTCCCAACTGTTATATAAATATGTATGAATCATGGCTGTTGAAATCTCCTGAAAAAAAAAAGAACATTACTATTTAAGTCTAATTATTCCTTAAGTGCCTGTTTATGTGTTTGCTTAATTACTTTAAATGGAAACATACCTTAGAATTGCTGTGATTTCTCCTAAGGAAGAAATAAGCTATAGGGTACAGAAAAGACTCCAAACATGGACCACAAATTGCCTTTTTATCATGTGAAGGCATTCATATCAACCTTGTTTATTGATTATTTGGGGGATTTATTTTCATTTGGCCCACTTCACCACAGATATTTTAGTCCCAGCTGACAGCTCCAGGAAGGCACACCTGTCTGGGCCATGTGGTATGATCCCCTGTTCTCTGAACTCACAAGCATGGAAAAGATTGTGGAGAAACTGTGGGAAGCAGCAAAGTGAGGCTGCACACAGGGTAGAGGGGTGTGCAATAGAACATGAACAGCTGAGAAGCACTTGAGTGTGTTTGCCATTGAGTGGATCAAGGTTTTATATGAATTATATCAGATAATCAAAATGGAACAAAAAAATTAGGGGAGAACTTACCCTGTTCTTAGCCTTGGTTAAACAAACACACCTTTAGATCAAAGAATGGTTCCTGGAATTGGAGATCTGTATTATGTACTTTATTAAACTGCTATTCATTTTTTCACATATCATAATGACTCTCAGGGAGGAAACAATGTTTTTCAGTGAAAATAAATGAACTATGGTTAGATGGGGAGAAAGTAGAATTCTATGAACAGTTGGAATAAACTTTCCCAGCCAGCTGAGTGGAAAGACTATGGGATTTGTAGTTAGCCTCTTTTGTGTGTATTTCTGGGTCAGTAACTGAATAACACAAAATGGGGAGAATGATGCATAATTTTTATGGTTGCCGCTATTATTAACTAGATAATGCATGCAAAGTGACAGGCAAGTTGTGGCTATTGTTATTTCAACCAATACAGCCGTTATTATTATTATTACTATGATTATCATTATTTTAAATTTTATTCATGCCTCACAATGAAGAGAGAGAAAACTGTGTTCTTTTGAAAGGTCACATAGCAACTAGTGAGAGTATCTAGAGTCACTTCCTCTGATTCATAATCAAAATCTTTTATATGTGAGCTCAGTGCATCCTCTTAGATTTCTTTTACCTCTTCATCACTAGTTGGGAAAATCTCATTACTTGGATAGGAGAAGAAAAGCCCCAACCCTTAGTGGAATGATTTGAAGTGTCTAGGAAAGGTTGCCTCCTTAAACATGTTCACTAGTGACTGGAATCTCACCACTGATAATGCCATGCTCTTTTTATTTGGACCTGGAGACAGATACTCAATTTTATTTTTTTATACCTATATTCTCAAATAAGGTATCTATTTCTGTTTTCCTGGGTTTTTTTTTGCATGTGGATTCAGAGTTGCATGTAATGAAACATCAAACTTTCCCTTGTTCTCTAGATCAATATTGTGTTTAAAATTTAATCCATATTCTGTTTAAATATTAATTTTTCCTCTGTATCTTCAAAGTTGCTACCAGCCATCCATAGGAGCATTAGTGACTTCATCAACACTTTGAAGCAATGACTCTCGAATCTGTTCAAGTGTTCAAGTAATTGAGCCACTGGTAGTTCTTCCACCCTGTGGGGGAATACTTGAGTATTTTCACAGATTTACCTAAAGTCAGTAAATAGACCAGACTATTTCAGGTGCAAGTGTGGAAAAAATTTCACTGAAAGGAACAACAGGAAAATGACTTCTCCCAACTTTTCACATGTAAATCTAGCTCAGGCAGGTACAAGGCTGATTTTATTACCAGGCTCCTCCCTTCCAGAACAGGTACGACAGGAATACCTAATGACCTCACTGAAATAAAAATAAAAAGGGGAGGTATTGGCACATGGTAGTAGTTATTGATTGAAAAAAATATCAGTAACAAATGTGACTTAAGTAACTTTGAGTTAGTGACTCAGATCTCAGGTTAAGGCCATGGAGTCACACATAACTTTCATTCAAATGATAGTACAGCATATCTGTGGGAGGCTGTGAAAGTTCCTTACTCCTCAGGGTTTCCCAATTTCATTATTCTGAAAAACAGAAATAATATCTGCGTCTTGGGTTGCTATTAGGATTAAATTAGTTACAGATACCACTCCTAGGCATATACACAGAGAAAAATTAATTCAAAAGGATACATGCACCCCTATGTTAATAGCAACACTATTTACAATGGCCATAACATGGACTCAACCTAACTGTCCATAAACAGAGGAATGGATAAAGAGGATGTGGTATATATTTATAATGGAATATTACTCGACCATGAAAAGGAGTGAAATTGGGTCATTTGCAGAGAAGTGGATGGACCTAGAGACTGTCATACAGAGTGAAGTGAGTCATAAAGAGAAAAACAAATATTATATATTATCACACATATGTGGAATCTAGAAAAAAATGGTATAGATGATCTAACTTGCAAAGCAGAAATAAATTAGATAAGGAGCCTTCTATTATGTCTAGGGGCTTTCCTAGTGACCCAAATGATAAAGAATCTTCCTGCAACGCAGTAGACCCATGTTCAATCGCTGGATTGGGAAGATCCCCTGTAGAAGGGAATGGTAACCCACTCCAGGATTCTTGCCTGGAGAAGCCCACAGACAGAGGATCCTGGTGGGTTACAAAGAGTCGCACATGACTGCGCAACTAACACTTTAACTTTCAAAGTAGCTTTTTAGAAGATGATAGCTTTTTTTATAAAGCAGATTTAATTTTCTACCTTATGAGAAGCATTTTATTGCTTCAATGGAATGGCTTATAATTCTGCCCTATGTTTTTAGGATGACTCAACCCTCACTGCCAACTTAAAATGTTCAAGGAAGCCCAATATTCCAGCCATACCAGGGGAGGTGGGCCAATGGTGGTACTGTATTTGCGTAGTATTTCTTTAAATTAAAATCACCCCACAACATTTTTTAATAATTTTATTTCATATGAAAAACCAAGATGGTGTGGCTCTCTTGAAAAACTGGAAAAGTCTGAAAACTAGGCTTCCTGCTGGTGAGGCAAAGGTGAGCGAATCAACTGCTTCTTCAGTAAGGGCTGTTCCAGCTCACACCCTGCTCCTCATTCACTTATCTGGTTGATCTCTCAGTTCAACTCAGAAATGTAATAGTTCTCCAAAGCTGTCTGTCTTTATTGACTCATATTTAAATTATTTCTTTCCTTCAAACTGAGTCATTGTTATTTGATGTAGATATTCTTTCAGTCTTAGAGCTGCCTTATAGCTTTCATCCTGTATCTTGAAAATTTCTGTTCAATAGTCAAGAATGGCAACTATCTAGAAGCATTTAGTGTTTCAAAGTCCACTGTTGCAGAGAGAGGAAAAGGGGTGGGGGTGTCAGGTCTGAGAGTGATGACTGAGCTACCTCAGCTTTATCATCTTCATCCCAGATTAAGAAAAACAGATGTATCAACTTGTCCTCTGAATCTCTCTCCAAAAACTTTTTTTTTCCCTACTAATGTAGTGACCTGGCTGAAGTTTGGGGCTTCATCTTTCTGACAGGACAGAAAAGCATAGACCTTTGGCATGTACTGTGTGTCCCATAGTTGGGAGTGAGCAACAGAGTCTGGGAGAAAGCAGGGCCAGGAAGGTCCAGAAATACTTCAGCACCGTTGCTCCAGGCCCAGAGCCACTGGCTGGTGTAAGCAGGGGAGACTGTGGAGTGATGAGGTCAGTACTGTGGAAACACAACTGTACTTCAGGTCAGGACAGAGGATAATGCCAAAGGCAAGACAGAGAAGAGTCAAGTAAGTGCTCACAAGCTGAAGGAAGGGGTGAGTCAGTAAGATCACTTGTAGTCAGTTCAGTTCAGTTCAATTCATTCGCTCAGTTGTGTCTGACTCTTTGTGACCCCATGAATTGCAGCACGCCAAAAGTGAATATCATCCTGTTGCATGCTAGTGTTAATCAGTTAAACCTAAATGTGTCAGAAAGATCTGCCCACTTTTAATCTGAAAGCTCAAACTTCATGGGTGGCTGCTAGAAATATTTGGTTTCCTTTCTTACCAAATAATATCAGAAAGAAAGTGTTGGAGTCAATCTGATGTGTCTGACTCTTTGTAGCCCCATGGACTGTAGCCCGTCAGGCTCCTCTCTCCATGAGATTCCTTAGGTAAAAAACTGGAGTGGGATGCCATTTCCTACTCCAGGGGATCTTCCTGACCCTTGGATCGAACTCTGGTATCCTGCATTGCAGGTGGATTCTTTACCATCTGAGCCACCAGGGAAACTATGCTAATTCCCTGGGAAGGTTGATGGATGTTAGGAAGGTTGTTGATTAAGAATAGGGAGGGCTAGAAATGTGCTTCCATTGGAGCACTTTTGCTAAAAACTAAGATCATAACATCCAGTCCCATCATTTCATGGCAAATAAATGGGGAAACAATGGAAACAGTGACAGACTTTATTTTCTTGGGCTCCAAAATCACTGCGGATGGTGACTGCAGCCATGAAATTAAAAAATGCTTGCTCCTTGGAAGAAAAGCTATGACCAACTTGGACAGAGTATTAAAAAGCAAAGAGGTCACTTTACGAACAAAGATCCTTATAGTCAAGGCTATCATTTTTCCAGCAGTCACATATGGATGTGAGAGTTGGACCATTAAGAACACTGAGCACTGGAGAATTGATGCTAGAAACTGATGCTTTTGAACTTTGGTGCTAGAGAAGACTCTTGAGAATCCCTTGGACAGCAAAGAGATCAAATCAGTCAGTCCTAAAAGAAATTAAGTTTGAATATTCATTGGAAGGACTGATGCTGAAGTTAAAGCTCCAATACCTGATGTCAAAAGCTGACTCACTGAGATGGTTGGATGGCATCATCAGCTCATTGAACCAGTAGGAGCAAACTCTGGGAAATAGTGAAGGACAAGAAAAGCTGGCATGCTTCAGTCCACAGGGTTGTAAAGAATTGGACATGATGGGACCCCTGAACAATGACAACAGGCAGATAAGGTAAAAAAGTTTGAAAACAATTTTTGCTGTTTATGGAACAAGGCATTAAAATCTAGTGTCTCTTTCACTGTATACCCTTAAACACTGTATATCGTTAAAGGATAACTTGGAAGGTTTATTCATAAATGAGCTAGTGCCTTGCTGCTAGTTAGTGTTGGTCATAGTGTGGAGGAGATGATTCACTGAAATATGCAACTGGAATATTGCATCATTTGTTTTCAAAGACCCTTCCTTGTAAGACACTTCCAGAACCTCAAGAGTGGTATTTCACTGAGGATGAATGATTGCTTATCTTTTTATATGTGACAGAATTTTGTCTGGAACTTGATTTCATAATTTTTTAGTAGGTGGATTATGGGGAAGTGCTAATTCTTACTATTATCCCATTAATGAGGTCATCAGAAAGTACCTAGTAACTTGTTCATGGCCACCATGCTTTGTAAGATGGACAAGAATGTGAATGACCCAAGGATTAAAAACNTGACAGAATTTTGTCTGGAACTTGATTTCATAATTTTTTAGTAGGTGGATTATGGGGAAGTGCTAATTCTTACTATTATCCCATTAATGAGGTCATCAGAAAGTACCTAGTAACTTGTTCATGGCCACCATGCTTTGTAAGATGGACAAGAATGTGAATGACCCAAGGATTAAAAAGAAAAACATCATATGATATCACTTATATGTAGAATCTAAAAAATTATACAAATGAATTTATTTACAAAACAGAAATAGACACACAGACGTAGAAAACAAACCTGTGGTTATCAAAGGGGAAAGGCGACAGGAAAGATAAATGATGAGCTTGGGATGTAGGGAAAGATAAATGATGAGCTTGGGATTAACAGATGTACACTTCCATATATAAAGCAGATAGTCAACAAGTACTTACTGTATAGCACAGGGAGCCATGTTCAATATCTCGTAATAATATTTAGTCTAAAAGAATCTGAAAATTATTACATATACAAATATATACATACATGTATATGCATAATTGAGCAACTTTGTTGTACATCTGAAACACAACATTGTAAATCAACTATATGTCAATAACTTAAAAAATTATTGAAGTATGAAATTATTGAGATATAGCTGGTTTACAATGATGTGTTAGTTTCATGTGTACAGTAAAGTTATTTAGTTATATATATAAATATGTTAATATCCTCTTCTATTTTACATTATTACCATATATTGAATATATTCCCTGTACTATAGAGTAGGTCCTTGTTGGTTATTTATTTTATATATAGTTGTGTGTATGTCTTAGTAAGCCTTTTATTTGTGTTTTTGAATGTGCTATATTTTATTTCAGTCCTACTAGAAAATTATACAGATAATAGAAAAAATAATCTCAACGGCCAAGGTGAAAATAAATATCTTTAGTATTTAATAATTCAATGTATTTAAGACCAGTAAATTTTTAAGTCACTGTTGTTGTTTTGAGAGAGCTAATTCTTAGGTAGGTTGATAAGGAATCTGGGGCCCTCAAGGAGGAAGGGACCTGGGGCCCTCAAGAAGGAGAAAGAGGTCCAAGGCTCTCAAGGAGGAGAAAAAGATAGTTTTTTTTTCTACATTCCTTGTCTTAGTCACATAAAATGTTTTTTTCTTTAAGCCCAGAGCTAAAGGCTCAAGGGTATGTTTTTCCTTAAGCTCTGTATTAAATAACGACAACGTATCTTGCTTGAAGATGTGTTTCTCCTTCTTAACAGGAACCTTCTGATTAATCCTCATGCACACCTGTGGTGGATTCATGTCTATGTATGGCAAAACCAATACAGTATTGTAAAGTAAAAAAATTAAAAAATAAAAGTGAAAAAAAATGTATATTGTGGGAAAGGATCTGGTAAGACCTTTCTATTATTTGGTCTAATCTTGATAATTTAAGATGTATATTGTGGGAGTGGGTCTGGTAAAAGTATAAAAGGGCTTGATAAGAAGGAGAGGCTCTCCATCCCCCTTCTGATGTCTATGTCAGAAGTTTTCTCTGTCCCTTTTTATACTTGGATGAAACTCTGCTACACAAAGCTCTTGAGTGATCAAACCTGGTCCCTGGTCCCAAAGCTAAATCTTCAGAGATTACGAATCCGACATCGTTCACCTCAAGCTATCAGTTTAGTCACTCAGTCGTGTCCAACCCTTTGCAACCCCATAGACTATAGCCTGCCAGGCTCCTCTGTCTATGCGATTTCCCAGGCAAGATATTGGAATGGGTTGTCATTCTTTCTCCAAAGGAAAGAAACATAGGACAAAGAAAGTTAGAGATGGGAAGGAAAAACCTTCACATGTGTGTTGTATTTCTGCACTATTTTAGGAGATGTCAAGGTCCCATTTAGGCTCCATGAAGCCTCGATTACCATGAAATCAACCACCACCCCAGATATAAGCTACTGTTTCTTCTCTTTAGCTTTTCTCTAGGAGTCTTACTCTCTGTCTTGGATATATATTTAGCCCTGCACGATAGGCTCATAACATTAAAGCTGAGACATTAAAACCTTTTGAGTTAAATGGTGTTAGGAGATAATTTTCACAGGAGTCCTTAAAAATAGATGTATCCAATTACTGTAATTCTAATTTTTCAAATGTTAGTACTTTTGACGAGTTTCAGCTCTGTTTACCTGTTCTTGTAGGAGCCTCATGATTTCCCCCAAAAGAGCAGCATGGAACTGGAATTTTCAGTTTATCAAAGAAAATTGCATGCATTTTCCAGAGGTAAATTGCAGACCAAAGGCATTTGTAGATGAATAGAAAACTATGTGAAAAAGAACATTCTGCTGTGTTTGCCTACTCGTGACTTCAACCCAAATTACCTTTTGAAACACTCTTTGGAAATCTAAAAAATTTTTCAAAAGGCACATCAATGGGTGTGTTATCTAAAAAATTTTCAAAAGGCACATTAGTGGGTATGTTGAAAACAGAACCCAACTTTCTCCACTCCAGACCCAGGGCTATTCAACAGCTTAACCTTAGCGGAGTCTTTTCCCTGTTTCCTGGAGTATGCCCAAGTGTCAGTTCATAAATTTCACAGACTCGCAACACACCAAACTGTACATTGTACTTTCTGATCACTCATATGGCCATTAGATAGTCCTGGCTTCACACCATGTCCTGCTCCAAAGAAATATGGCTTATTGCAACTCTTGCCACATATATCTGAACACACTCTTTTATTAAAAAAAAAAAAAAGTCAGTAAAAGGACTTTCCTAGTGGTCCAGTGGCTAAGGCTCTGTGTTCCCAAATGCAGGTGGCCTGATTGAATCCCTAGCCGGGGAAGCAGATCCAACATGCCGCAAGACCCAGCACAATCAAAGAAATAAATAAGAGAAGGGATAGGTGTTTTACAGCAGGATCAATACATTGTAAAGCAATTATCCTCCAATTAAAAAATAAAAATAAATAAATAAACAATTTTTGAAAGGTCAGTAAACTTATAGAAAACGAATTTTGTTTTCCTTGGGCAAAAATAGGGGCTTTCCAGGTGGCTCAAATGGTAAAAAATCAGCCTGCAATGCGGGAGACCTGAGTTTGATCCCTGGGTTGGGGATATTATCTGGAGAAGGGAATGGCAAGAATAAGGAGAAGAGATAGTAAGGGAATTTGGGATAAAAATGTACACACTGATATATTTAAAG
The DNA here is from genome assembly GCA_006410675.1 of Oreotragus oreotragus. Classification (NCBI taxonomy): domain Eukaryota; kingdom Metazoa; phylum Chordata; class Mammalia; order Artiodactyla; family Bovidae; genus Oreotragus; species Oreotragus oreotragus. The sequence goes on from SJYX01011826.1 coordinate 427,885, forward strand.
ATGGATAACCAATAAGGGCCTACTGTATAACATATGGAGCTCTTCTCAATGTTATGTGGCAACCTGGATGGGAGGGGAGTTTGGGGCAGAATAGATACATATATATGTATGGCTGATTCCCTCTGCTGTTCACTTGAAACTATAACACCATTGTTAATCGGATATGAGTTTATGCTCAGTTGTTTTTTATTTCCAGCCCTTTGTGATTGTATAGACTGTAGCCCACAAGGTTCCTCTGCCCAAGGGATTCTCCGGGCAAGAACACTGAAGTGGTCTGCCACGTCCTCCGCCAGGGGATCTTCTTGATCCAGAAGTGAAACCCACGTCTCCTGTGTCTCCTGCATCTCCTTCACTGCAGGCAGTTTCTTTACCCACAGAGCCACATGGTTATGGCTGGTACAAAACAAAAAGCTAAAAAAATAGATAGGTCAATAAAAACAGTGCTGATATTGAGGCACTGAGGATTTAAGAGACAGTTTCAAAGGCTCTCAGCAAACAGGACAGACCTGGGACATGAATTCAGGTCTTAACTTACCTTTCAGCAGGAAAATGCTGCTGTGAGGCTAACTTAGGTTCTCTTCATAATATTTAATTAGATAAAGACATCATCCCTGTGGTGGTGCTTGCTCAGCATTGACTCTCTGTTTCATTCCCTAACTCACTCTCTCCTGTTCTGTGTCTCCGGGAGGCTGATGCAGGAGATATCAAATGGGTGCCCTTGCTCTTCTGCTTCAGTTCTGCAAGGCGAATAGAAACCACGGGAAAGAGATGAGAGGGTGGGAAATAGGATACCAGAGCACGTAGCCCTCCCGTGTTGTCCTTGCTTCGGTTCAGGCCTGGCAATGTCTGCAGCACTAGGATTATAGCTAGTTCCCTACATACGAACAAGTTCAATTCTGAGAGTGTGTTCATAAATCCGATTTATTTGTAAGTCCAACATATTAGGTACCCAACTGATATGATCAGCTATATAATGCTATACAAGAATAGGTTTATAATACTTTTCACACAAATTATACATAAAAAACAAACAAAAAATAAAACATTTTTAAACTTACAGTGCAGTGCTTTGAAAAGTAACAGCATTGTATAACATTTGGGGCTTCTTAGTGACAGCTACATCACCAGCTCCTTTTACACTTGCTTCCAGACATCCTGGGCTTGAAATGAAGATATTGTACTACTGTACTCTATGTGATGTAATACTGTACAGTAAATTACACAAAAATCACAACCACTTGTAGAAGATGCCTGCACGTGACCACATGCACCAGACATGTGAACTAACTTATGTGATTGGACATGTGAATACATGTTCACATCTTTAAAAAATTACAACTTGAAGGTTCATATGTAAGGGACTTACTGTATAGCAATGAGGGCAGGTGTTAACCAGGCTCCAATAACACCATTTCCTTTCTCTGTTCCATCAGTTCTAGTTGTGGAAAAGCTCCTCGTTACTGCTGGTCTTCAGTTAGGGACTTGTGGGTTCCCTAACTCTGCCCACACCTTGGGAAATAGTCACCTCATTAAGATTTTTCTTTGACAAATCCCTTCTTAAGGTAGCATGTTTAAAGCTGGAGTCCTGGCAAGTCATGACACTTTATGTACATAATTTTTTTAAAGTGTATTTCACTATCTTTTTCTTCCTACAATTATAGAGTGTATCCTGTCTCTGGGTAGAGATAAGCAAATTTTGCCACTAAAAGGCAGATGTGTACTGAATGTCTGCATAAATAGAAATGTTCTTTTAGCAAGAGCTCCTTATCATGTGGATATCTCTCTCTGCTATGGTTTTCATGTCATGTTCAAGGGTTTTAGTTACCTCACTCATAATATCTCCCATGGAAAATTTCCAGGAAGGCCAGTATTCAAAGAAAGACAGCTGACAATGCAGACCTCATTTTGTTCCTGACTGCAAAAGGGGAATTCTGGTATCCAGAAGAGAAGATAATTCTTTATTTTTGTTCTTGGGATATATTTTGCATTTCTTAACTAATATGGATGTGAAATGTCCTGAGAACTCTGAACATGTATTTAAGGGTTTAATTTTCTTTATTATGTTCAATTCCCTTCTGCTCCTTCAACTTAGCTTTGTTGAGTCGTGATGCTCTTGAGCAATGAAGGGTTTAGGGGTGCTGTTTCCCCTCAGTTGAAAATCTGCATATGAGTTTACATTCTGCCCTCTGGATCCAAAGTTCTGCATCCTGGAATTCAACCAACCTCATATCATGTGGTACTACAGTGAGTATTTCATGAAAAATAATCTATGCACAAGTGGACTATTACAGTTCAAACTTATGCTATTCATGGGACAACTGTATTCTACTCTTTTCTGGAAATGGCCAGCTTTCTGCAAGAATAATACTTGCATCATGTCAAAATATAGCTCCTTCTTACATTCACCCTCTCAATTTAATTTCTACCACTTGAATTACTTTTTTTTTTTTTTTTTACTTTATTTACTGGCTCATTAAATCAAAGACTCAATTTACTATTCTGCTTTTAAGAATTTCCCTTAAAATGTAAGCCACATTTGATAGAATGCATGAGAGAGAAGAAAATTTTAGAGAAATAAACAATAATTTGAACTAGAGCTTATTGATAAAAAACAAACAACTGAAACTGTTTCCTAGGAGGCTTTTTATTTATAAATTACTATACTAAGCTCAAAATAATAATAAAAATAAGCTTTGAAATGAAAGCATGCAAAAATTGTCAATAAAATTCTAACTATGGAGCCTTGGGGTAATTGATGATTGCCTATACTTATACACTTTGTCATCTATCAATTATTTGCTTAGTCAACAAATACTTTCCACAGCTCCTCTAGTGTACAAAGCAATTCGGATTAATATCAAAAACAAATCTTTTGTCTACTCTAAAAAAACTGTTTTTTAAAATTTTATTTTATTTTATTTTATTTTAGAGCTTCCATTTTACTTTATTTTACTTTACAGTACTCTATTGGTTTTGGTATACATTGACATGAATCTGCCATGGGTGTACACGAACTTCCAAACATGAACCCCCTCCCACCTCCCACCCCACATCATCCCTCTGGATCATCCCCATACACCAACCCCAAGCATCCTGCATCCTGCATCGAACAAAGAAAACACTGGTATTTATAAATGAAATCCAAAGATAGTGGCAAACAAGCATTTCATGCTTATTTGTGTGAAGCAATGCAATGACGCCTCTCCTCTGAGGTGGAGACTGAGGTCTGTTGTCTTCAGCTGAATCAATAACAAATATCATTGACAGGAATCATGAAGCCTAGACAACTTGGTGACTGTATATTACTTCTACTTACTGATTCAATCCTCAAATAAGATGAAATAAATGTAGGCTAATTGAAGAACGGATTGTGTGTGTATGTTAGAATATGTTGGTGGTTTGCTCTGTGAACACAGATTGAGAACACTTTCATCCCTCCCTTCAGTAAAGAAAGATGAAACTTGAGAGACAGCAGAAAAGTGAGGAAATAGACCTGTTAATCAATTTCTAGGATTTATTCCCTCAGTTTGATGGGTTAAAGTGAGGCTTCAAGTCTAAAGGAAATAGCATGAAACTGATAAAATAAAATTCTAGGTTTTCTGTCAGTTGCTAAGCAGTTACTAACTGGTGGTTGGTAATTCAACAGGTGGCACATTCAGTCAGGCTAAAGTACAAATAGATTGAAGCATTACCAAAAGAGAGTCCTGTGAAAAGATTAAGAAATAAAAGATTGTTCAGACATTTCCATATAATAGTGCTAGATTGGAAGACATCATTGGAAGAATTTCCCTCTATCTTTATGTGCCTTCAATAGAGTGAACCTCTAGGAGACTGGGTCAGGTCATGAGAGAGAGATCCAGGAAAGCATCAACCAAGAGTCTTCATGCATGTTTGTGTTGGTTGGAAAGGTAAAAAAAATGTTCTAGAGAGCAATGACAAGTGTGAGAAAAAGCATAGAATGTGGTCTACGATTTGATGCTGTGATAGCAGGGAAATCATAAAGGCCAGAATCCTGTCCTAAATCATAACCACCCATTTCCAGGTGAGACATCTATAGAAGACACACACAGGATCCACCCTGCTGATCTCAGGTAAACTATTCTAAAGCATGTGGGGAGGCCAAAGACCTACTGTGTCCAGTCTCACCAACCTGTAAGAGCCCACTGCCAAACTCTGCCACAGTTGAAATATCTTTTACTATGGAAGAGACAGAGACAAAAACAGAGTGATAATGAGTGATGTTAAGCATCTTTTCATGTGCCTTTTGGCCAAACGACACTGAAGTATCACCTATGCTGGTGAGAATGGTGAGCATCAAAAAACCTACAACCAATAAACGCTGGAGAGGAAGTGGAGTAAAGGGAATCTCTTACACTATTGGTGGAAATGCAGATTGGTTCAACTGCTATGGAGGATACTAAGGAGGTTCCTTAAAAAACTAAAAATAAGGCAATCATATGATCCAGCAATTCCACTCCTGGGCATATAACTGGAACAAACTATAATTTGAACAGATGCATGCACCCCTATGTTTACTGTGGCGCCAAGTTATGGAAGTAACCCAAATGTCCATTGACAGGTGAGTGGATTAAAAAAAATGTGTGTATATATTATACAATGAAATATTACTCAGCCATAAGAAATAATCAAATAACTCCATTTGTAGCAACATGGATGGACCTAGTGATTATCATACCATGTTAAGTTAGAGAGAAACAGAAAGACAAATACCACAAGATATCACTTTCCTGTGGAATCTAAGATATGATACAAATGAACTTATTTACGGAACTTTTTTTGCAAACCCATGGACTATCCAGTCCATGGAATTCTCCAGGTCATCATACTGAAGTGGGTAGCCTTTCCCTTCTCCATGGGATCTTCTCAACCCAGGCATCAAACTGGAGTCCCCTGTATTGCAGACCTTTTCTTTACCAACTGAACTATCAGGCAAACCCATTATTTACAGAACAGACAGAGTCATAGACATAGAGAACTGACTTATTCCCAAAGGAGAAACATGTAGAGAGAAATAAAGTAGGAGGTAGGGATGAACACATACACACTACTATCTAGAAACAAAGACCACTGTATACCACAGGGAATGATACTCAATATTCTATAGTAACATATATGGGAAAGGAATCTGAAAAAGAACGAATGTATGTATATGCAAACTCAATCACTATGTGGTATACTTGAAACTAACTTTACATTGTAAATCAGCTATGTTCCAAAAAAATTAATTTTTTTAAGAAATGAAAAAAGCTGGGCTTACTCTGAAAGTAGGATTGTCAGGTAAAATAAATGTTAAGACACCCGCTTAAATTTTGCTAGTATGACATCAGATATCCAACGAGAGATCTGTCATTTATCACGTTTTATTAAGAACTTGTAAGAGTGAGGACAAGGGGAAACTTTTTTTTCTCCCTTTATTTCCTTTATTTTGCTTCACTTTTTGATTCCCTAAGTGCATCTGTGGCCAGCACAGGTTGTGAGCTGCCCCTCAGGACAGCCATCTACACAGTATTAGTAACTAACTAGCCCCTTCATGTGGCCACTTTTTTTTTTACCCCTTGACACAGTGTGATGTTTATATTCATCCTTGGATATTACTCTCAACAGTTCAGTGTCATTGTCAACCATGAGGAAATTCTATCCTGAAATAATTTTATCTTCATATTTGGAAATTTTATTAGCAGCCTTATTATAGGGGTTATAAAAATTACTTTTCAGCAGCTTAAATAATTTCACCAAGGAGATACATTTACTTATAACAGCTCCTCCTTTCACACATGTGTACACACACACACACATACACTAATACATACTAATAGATGTTTCATGTGAGAACTGATGACTATCACATACACTATTTATTTAAAAATTTTATTGGGATATAATTGATTTACAACATTGTGTTAGTTTCATTTATGCTTTAGATATAATTGGAGCAAAAGAAGAACATTTATGGAGTATTTTTCCAAATAAAGTTTATAACAAAATCTGATTTTATGTTTTCACTATTACAAATATTATTTTGTTCTACTTGCCCATAGGTCATTTGTCCTCTATCATCTATTTCAAGGCCCTGTTCCCTTCTTGCCCTGTTCAGAAATGATTAACTCCCCAAACCAAACCTGCTGCTTCATCTTCCCCTGAATAATTACATATCAACACCCTCAGTCAAAAAGCCTGACCAAGTAATGAATGAATCCCCCCATGCCAGCAAGTAAAGAAATAGTAAAAAAAAAAAAAAAAAAAAANACTCCCCAAACCAAACCTGCTGCTTCATCTTCCCCTGAATAATTACATATCAACACCCTCAGTCAAAAAGCCTGACCAAGTAATGAATGAATCCCCCCATGCCAGCAAGTAAAGAAATAGTAAAAAAAAAAAAAAAAAAAAAAAAAAAAAAAATTCAACTTTGTTAATACTTCTATTAGCCTTGAGGAGAAATGCACAATTTGAATGGAAGCATTTAATTGTCATTATCTGCAACAGCTACTTCAGTTAAACTTCTCCTTTATTTAAAATAAACACCCCAATGCTCAAATTTCTTCTTGAGACATTTTTAGCAATAACTGTTGGTTTCACTGACAACAATCATATTTAATTGTTCCTCTTGTGATGTTCCAGCTCTTTATTAAACACAGATTACTCTAGATTGAATAAATGAATAGCAAAGATGCTGGCCAAGAGTGGTAATGGTGAGTTACATTACCTCTCATGAAAATACAGCCCAGGATGTTGTTAACAGTTCCAGGTCATCTAATTCTATCTGAATTTTCAAAGTCAAGTGCATTATCGATTTTATCTTGTGAGAGTGAAGAATATGAAAGTCAGATTCCTTGATTGGATGTGATTTAGCCATTTTAGTATATCAACCAAAGTCATATTTCAAAAAGAGAATGAAGTATATTTTATCCCTTATATTAATTTAAAATGGTACACAGTTTTATTAGCTAAATTTTAGTTCAATTTATATTTCATTTTAATATATTATTATTATTTTATCAAAGGCAATAACAAATTATTACCTTTTCACTAGTTATTATAGCATTTTTGTGATATAAACAGAATTGCCTCAACGAATGTCAGAACAAAATGATAGAATCCTCTTTTCATTCACACACAGTTTTATAAACATACCTTTCCTTTGGTTCAATCCAATCTTGAATTCTTCTGAAAATTCTGAAAATAATAAACTTTTCTGACTATTTTAAAGTCATTTTTAGGTTACAGTATAACTATTTTCCTTTTAAACAATGAAGATGAAAACTGTGAATGAAAATTAAACTTTGACTGTTTAATTAGTCACGTCACTGAACCCAGATATACAGGGATAACCTTGGTGCTTTGTAGCATATCACAAGTCCAGGTATCATGCTCTGATATTGTGCTAAGCACTAGTTACAAAATCATTACACAGAATTATTATTATTACTATTTTATGACAGATAGGTGTTAACATCTGAGTATGTTGTCTATAAAAAATATCCACTCTTTTCAAAAAACATGTGCCATGAATATTTTCTCTGCACATAATAAATACATCAATAAATGATTTTATTTGCTATAAAATGGTCCATTTAATGACACTAACTTCTCATCACTTATTCAATAATTATTTTGTTAGTTATTTCATTTTCATGGTTTTGATATTTTAAAACTGCCTATGTAAGCACCCTGGTATATCTCTATGCACAGGAAAAGCAGAGAATGGACAGACTTTGTGTGGTATTTCCAAACTGTTCTTTAGAAAGTTTATTATAATGCATGTGGTCTAATAATAGACAAGGGCATTTTTCTATTGATCATACTGAATATTTTGTAGCAAAATTATCAGAAATGTATCTGATTATTTAATTTATATTAAAAACAAAATATATTTTTACATTTTTCTTGAATATTTGAAGTTCTATTATAAATTTCTTAGCCTTTTTAGACTTTGTGTGCTATTCATGTTACAAATATTTTTTGGTTGATCATTTCCTTTTTTATTATATTTGATATGAAAATTCAATGTAATTATTATGGGGAGAAAGCAAAGTGTCTCTAGCACCAGAATAACAATGCATACAAATATAGAATAAACATGGTGTGATTTTAAAGTCCATACTTTGGATGGAGACTGAGGGAAAATCTGTCTTTACTATCAGAGCATGGTTTTATGAAGGCTGCTCCTCTCAGCCTTGCCTAATTTTATCTCAATTTTTGAGAATGTCAGAAATATTGTTTCCAGGAAGTTGGGTGTTGTTCCATGGTGCCAATTATTTTTTTAGCTAGTTTAGATTGCAAAAACTGTTTCTTGAAAATTACATGATGAGAGTTGGTTTCCTTCCATGTTGCTTTGACTTAGATGAGGGTTTTGTTTTCACACACATTATGGTCTATAATCCTACATAATGATCCACTGACAATGATTAACCAAATATTCTGAAATGTCAGCCTGAGAATTTTAAATATAGTTTTTGTAGAAAATAAGAGCAAGCTTGTCCTACTGATATTTACTGCCCAGAAGGGCACTGTACTTTGATAAAGCTAATAAAATGTCTTTTTACTGAGTCATTATTTTCTTATAGTTGATTTTCATTGACTATTCTATATCAAGTCCTGTATTCAACGCTTGTGGATTAAAGATTATATATCTGTCTATCAATCGACCCACCTATATCAACTTATCTATTATCTGTCTGCCTATATAATTGTCTGTCTGTGTATCTGGGCTATCCTGGTGGCTCAGTTGTAAAGAAGTCATCTGCCAGTGCAGGAGATACTGGTTTGATCCCTGGGTCAAGAAGATCCCCTAGAGAAGAAATGGCAACCCAATCCAGTATTTTTGCCTCGGAGGAGTCTGGTGGGCCACAGTCCATAGGGATCACAAACTAGCTGGACACAGCTAAGTGACTAAACAAAACTATATATATATATATATATGTTTCATATATATATATGAAAGTGAAAGTGAAGTTGCTCAGTCTTGTCCGACTCTTTGGGACCCGTGAACTGTAGCCCACCAAGCTCCTCCGTCCATGGGATTTTCCAGGCAAGAATACTGGAGTGGGTTGCCATTTCCTTCANTATATATATATATATATATGTTTCATATATATATATGAAAGTGAAAGTGAAGTTGCTCAGTCTTGTCCGACTCTTTGGGACCCGTGAACTGTAGCCCACCAAGCTCCTCCGTCCATGGGATTTTCCAGGCAAGAATACTGGAGTGGGTTGCCATTTCCTTCACCAGGGGATCTTCCTGACCCAGGGATTGAACCCAGGACTTCCACATTGCAGGCAGACGCTTTTAACCTCTGCATAATATGTGTATATATACATTCACCAAGTCTTAGTATTTGGACTATTCTCCTATATCCACACACTGGGCTCTACCTATGACCTGTATTCTGATGACCCTAATTTATATCTCTAGCATGAAACTTTCCACTTAATTCTAAACTCAACTATTCAACAGATCCATTTGGATGTGTACCTGATACCTCTCACACAATCAACAAACACTTATAACACTACCAGTGATGTATATTATATATATATCTATAACACACACATACACACATCAAATGGCTATTTAGACTTTCAAACATTATTCCTTATTTCCCACCAAGTTTGTCACAATGTGGGTTTCCACTTTTTAATCTGTTTTCATTCAGACAACACTAACTATTGTACTGTATATTTACTGTATAATGTTAGTCACTCAAGCATGTCCGACCTTTTGCGATCCCTGGACTGTAGCCCACCAGGTGCCTCTGTCCCTGGGATTCTCCAGACAAGAATATAGGAATGGGTTGCCATTCCCTTAGTTATAAAGTTTACCTTTATGGTTTATTATTACGAGAAGCAATTTGAAACTCTGTGCCTCAGAGCTACTTATTAAATTGTGGGAGAACTATTCACTTGCAAAGTGATTGGCTCATGTTCATGGGCATGTTTTAACTAACAATATTTACACAGTCTTACCTACTGGAAAGAAACAAGGGAAATCTGGAGGAAAAAATTACATGATATTAATGGTCCATATTCTATTGCAAGTGCTTCTATACAAATAAGCAAGTATAAAAGTGATGGCGTAATGCCTCCTTACTCTTGTGTAATGGCATATTGTGAAATAGCATGTCTCAATTCCCAGTCTAACTAGTTATCGCAAATATTATTTCATCAAAATTACATGTATATGAAAAACTTAGGTCTCATCCCATGTTTCTTGATATTTGTGTTTGAGGTGGAAACCACACCTCATCATGTCTGTAATTTGTGTATGACTAGTACAATACAACCTGAGCTAGAAAAATAAAAAGAGAGAACTTACAGGGGATTCAGAATCATCTGAGATTGCCTAAGGCTGAGATGTAGCAGTCTCAGAAATGAACTTGAAGCAAGTGCTAGATACCAAACAGATTCATCTGACTTCACTCATCTTTGTTTTGATCCACAAATCTTCATTCTTCTCTATGTCTCATTCTGCTTTCTTCTAATTCTTTTGTTCATGAAGTAAGGTTTACTAGATCTTGAGCATATGTGTTGCTATTTCCATCATGAGGCATAATAACTTTCTCCTAGTATCAGTGTCTAATTCTTACGGAAGACTCTTTATCTGATGTTATCAAATATTCTCAAAGAACTGATATTCTACTCCACTGAATACTTCATTGTCCTTAGTTGTAGATTGAGGGAGTGGGAAGGTAATGGAAATGATCTTAAGAAATTCCAAAATATTCTATTATAGTACATTTAGTGATTTAAATCATATTATGTTGTTTTCTCTTTTTGGTTAAACACACAGCAAACAAACCAACCAAAAGTCATATCCTAGACATATTATGCCTTGAATTTGTGAAAAAAAAATTTTTTTTAAATAATGAAAAATGGAAAGAAAGAGAAACCCCAGTCACAAATCCCATCAGACTTTGCTAACAGAACCACATTAAGCAAACTTTATTTGCCAAAACATGCTACTCAAAACATACCTTCTGTGGAGGGTATCTTGGCTTCCACACTCACTCCCACCCTTTTGAATTAATCAAACTATATATATATATATTTTTTAATCCTTGCGATGCCCTCTCTCTGGCCTTCTTTTACCCACTCTTCAAGGCTCTCTCCCAGTCTGTTTTTATTAAACTTTCATTATTTTGATGCACAATATCCAGCATTCAAAATTTATAAGAGTAATAAGATTAATTTTCAGTTTCAAGGGATTTACAGTATACTAATTGAGGAGGTAGACTTTAAGCAAATGCTACAGTCTTATACATGCAAAACTTGGAAGTGACTAGGTATCTGGAGATTTGAAGAGAGGAATAATCAGCTTTTTTGGAGGAAGGGAAGTAGGAGATGGAGAAGTGGAGTTTAGAGGAATTCATGGAACTCCAATGGGCTTCCCTTGTGCTTGTGTTGGCCCTATAGTGGATGTCGGGAATGTCATGTCCTCTGTGTAAAATCTCTGATGAAACTGTAACTTCATATGAGAAGAGGACATGAGTTACCTGTCTTCATTTCACAAAGCACTCTGCAGGATCCTCATTGTGCTGCTGTCTTTCAATAAAGAGTTACTAATTATCTTTCACTTTTCTAAGTTTTAACATTTTCTGAAAGCCAGGGAATTTGCAGTCATTAATTACCATCCATAGCAAAAAAAAAAAAAAAGATGATGCTGGGTAGGAAATACATATTATCAGCCAAAGTGTTCTTCCTCTAAAGCACTAGGAAATGATGAAGAGTGAATTTGCTCAGTAGTGTCCTACTCTTTGAGACCCCTGCCAGGCTTCTCGATCCATGGGATTTTCTAGGTAAGAATACTGGAATGGATTGCCATTTCCTTCTCCATGGTATTTTCCCGACCCAGGTATCAGAACATAGGTCTACTGCACTGCGGGCAGGCTCTTTACTATCTGAGCCACCAGGAAATGATAAGGACAGAGAGTACTCTTAAAAACATGTATAAGGTGATTTTGTGTCATTGGAACGATCTGTCTCGTTTTTACCTCAAATAAAGCTAAACTCTTCTTTGTGTTTTCCATGTAACAGATTCTATAACACCATCTTTCTTCTATTTGTTAACAAAAAATTTCCCAGTCACATTTCTTAAACTATAAGTGATATTAAAATTAAAAACTTTATTATGTATGCTATTTTTAAAGCAATTTCAATCTTGTTGAGCCATTTGCTTTGAGTGTGTTTTGTAAATAACATATTCCCAATTCTGTTTTCTATTATATTACAAAATGTGACAGTTTCTATATTACAGAGTAGAGGACAGGGTTTTAACTGAGTCACTTTTATTGTGATTATAGCATATTTGGATTTATTCCAGATACCTTATCACATGATTTATATGCAATTGACTTTAAAATTTATGCCATTTATTTTTCTTTTGGCAGGCTTTTTCTTCTTTCCTGACATTTATTAGAGTGATAAATTATGCTTTGTTTCATTTTTGTCTTTATCAATTTTTGCAACTATTTTGCTCTAATTTTTTTAAAGTCAACTTTTAGAGCAGTTTTAGGTTTACAACAGAATCAAGAGGAAGAAAAAAGATTGCTCATATACCACCAGCTCCACACATTCTTAGCCTTCCCTATTATCAACATCACTTATCAGATTTATTTATTTTTTTTAAACCAAGGATACACCTATATTGACACAGCATAATCACCCTAATTCTATTGTTTACCTTAGGGTTCACTTTTGGTATTGTAGATTCTATGGATTTGACAAATGAATAATGACATGTATCTATCATTATAATATTATAGAATATTTTCACTGATCTGAAAATTCTCTGTGCTTTGCCTATTTATCTTTCCCACCTACTCATGTCAACAACTGATATTTTAATTGCCTCCATACTTTTGTATTTCCTAGAATGTGATATATTTAGAATCATCCAATATGTAGCCTTTGAACTGGCTTCTTTCACTTAATAATGTGCATTTAAGATTCTTCCATGTCTTTTTAAGGCCTGAGATCTCAATGAATAATATTTTATTGTCTAGATGTACCACTATTTATTTATGCATTCACTTACTGAAGGACATCTTGGTTGCTTCTAAATTTTGAGAGTTAGGAAGAAAGTTTCTATGAATATCTATGTGCAAGTTTTTGCGTAAGCATACATTTTCAAATGCTTTGGTTAAAAAGCAAGGAGTATGATTGATTCATCGTATGGTATGATGTGTTTAGTTTTGTAAGAAACCTCCTAAGTGCTTGTCTAAAAAGGATTTACCATTTTGTGTTCCCAGCAACAAATTATGAGAGTTTCTGTTGTTCCATATCCTCACCAGAATTTGGTATCATTGTGTAAAGGTGAAGTAAAGGTGAAGTCGCTCAGTCATGTCCGACTCTTTGCAGCCCCGTGGACTGTAGCCCACCAGGCTCCTCCGTCCATGGGATTCTCCAGGCAAGAATACTGGAGTGGGTTGCCATTTCCTTCTCCAGGGGATCTTCCCAACCCAGGGATCGAACCCAGGTCTGCCCCATTGGAGGCAGATGCTTTAACCTCTGAGCCACCAGGGAAGTCCACCAGGTATTATTGTGTATGTGGGAGTATTACATGTGGAGTGTATGGATGGAATGCTGTTTCCCTCCCTCTCCCCTTCTCTGAAGGTATTTAAGGTTAAATGATGTCATAATGGGACTTCCCAGGTGGCCATAGTGGTAAAGAACCTGCCTATCAATGCAGGAGATGTAAGAGTCCTGGGTTCGTTCCCTGGGTCAGGAAGAGCCCCTGGAGGAGGACATGGAAACCCCTTCCAGTATTCTTGCTTGGAGAATCCCATGGGCGGAGAAGTCTGGGGGGCTACGCTACAGTCCATGGGGTCGCAAAGGGTCAGCCGGACATGACTGAGCACATGCACTCATGCACACACATACACACACACACATAGATACACAGATGTTAGTAATGATGGGGAAATTAGCATGGTAAAATACAAGGATTACTTCAGAAATAGTTACTTACACAATAGTAAATTGTCATAAAGGAAATAATGAATTCAAAGACCAGTGAATCACAACACATATAGGATATCTTCCTTTATATACATGCATTAGCAAAATTGAGATTATTCAGTATATAAATTTTTATGTACTGGTTTTACTTCAGTTAAAAAAATCAGGTCATAAAATAATTTTCAAAAACATGACTTTTTATGATTGCATAATTTTACATACTTGATATGCACTATAATTTATTTACCCATTCCTGTATTTTTGGATATTTATATTATTTTCCCAATTTTGCTATTATAAATAATACTGAGATGACTATCATTGCATATAAATCTTAATGTGTATTTCTGATTATTTGCTGGGAATAAATCTGTAGAAGTGGGATTCCCAAGTTAAAAAGAAGACTATTTTGATAGCTTTTTGATGGATATTGCAGAACTGTGATTCATAAGTGTAAAATATGCATGCCTTCCAAGCTTTCAATCAGTGTGTGTTTACTGAGTCATACAATGAAATGGGAACTTTTTCTAGATGTTAAGCAGAAAAGTCAGACAGCGTCTTATTCTCAGGTTTCTTATATTTTAGTGGGAAAACAATAACTAGTAGCAAAAAAAAAAAAAGATGCCAGATGGTGATCAGCCCTATGAAGGAAAGAAAGCAGTGNTTCTAGATGTTAAGCAGAAAAGTCAGACAGCGTCTTATTCTCAGGTTTCTTATATTTTAGTGGGAAAACAATAACTAGTAGCAAAAAAAAAAAAAGATGCCAGATGGTGATCAGCCCTATGAAGGAAAGAAAGCAGTGTGGGAGAGAGAGGGCAAACAGTGGTTAGGCAGTCAGAGGACTCGAAGAGGAAGTGACCATGAAAGTTCTAAATGACGCCTGAGAGCTAGTTATGCAAGGAAATAATTGCCTGACTTCTCATAGCACTATCAAACAGTACTCTTTAAAAAAAGAAAAAAGTTCTGAGGACTTCCTTAGTAGTTCAGTGGTTAAGAATTCACCTTGCAATGCAGGGACATGGGCTCGATCCTTTGTTGGGGAAATGAGATCCCACATGCCGTGGAACAACTAAGTCTGCACACCATACCTAGAGAGTCCTTGCATCACAGTGAAAGATCCCATGCACTGCAACTAAGACCTTATACAGCCAAATGAATAAATAAATCATTAAAAAATATGCCTTTTTAGGTAGAAATGAAATCCAAGTATCATTTTTAATTTTATCATTTTATTATTTCAGATAACTCTGTTTCAAATTCTATGGATCATTCCATTGCTTGCCTTGTGATTACCCTATCCTGTCATTTGTCAATTTATTGCTCAGAGTAGTAATGGTTTTCTTATAATTGTCAAGGGCTCTTCATGTGTGGAAAATAATGTCTTCAAATGTCAGTATTTCCTACAGATATTTATTCCCAATTTTCCATTTGCCCTTTACTTTTGTTTTGACTGTGTCTACAGAACATCTTTTATCTTCAAATTTTTACATAGTCAAATATGTTCACTTTTACTTTTGTGATTCTCCTTTTTCAAAATAGCTTTACTTTCAAATGATCACTTTTGTCATTTAGAAGTGAAAGTTTTCCAAGATTTTGAATTTGAATCTAGATAGCTCTGATTTCCCAAAGCCTCTTTTCTTTCCACAGTACTTTTAACAGGAACTGGAAACTATAAATGAAGCCTGTGATTTTAGGTTTTGAACAAATATTTTCTATCTAGCCAGCTAGATAAAATCTTGCCAATATCTAGAATAAATAGAATACAAGACAAAATGAGCTCTAGTGTCTTGAGCTTGTGAAATCTGGGGCAGGACCTTGTTTAGCCACAATTAGTATAACCCAAGTCAGGAGAGCCACATAGAAAAAAGAAAGTGACTTATTTTCAGAATGGTATCAAATGTCAAGTTCCAGGGTTAGGAAACAAAGAGATAGAATGTTATGATGTGAACAGCAGACTCGTTGGAAAAGACCCTGATGCTGGGAAAGATTGAAGGCAGAAGGAGAAGAGGGTGACAGAGGATGAGATGGTTGGATAAGATCACCAATTCAGTGGACATGAACTTGGGCAAGCTCCAGGAAATGGTGAGGGATGGGGAAGCCTGGTGTGCTGCTGTCCACAGGGTCACGAAAAGTCAGACATGACTTGGTGACTGAACATCAAAGAAGATCTGGTGCATATATATAATGGAATGCTATTTGGTCACAAAAAAGAATAAAATAATGCCATTTGCAGCAACATAGATGGACCTAGAGGTTATCATACTAAGTGAAGTCAGATAGAGAAAGGTTATATAATATTACCTATATACAGAATCTAAAATGTGACACAAATGAGCTTATCTACAAAACAGAAACAGACTCACAGACATAGAGAACAAATGGGTTGTTACCAAGGGTGAGAAGCCCAAGGATGTGATGCCTCCCTGTTGGGGAATTGAATCCCCGTCTTCCGCGTGATAGACAGGTAGAGTCCACACTATACTGACGAAGATGGTGGAGTATATAGAATTTAACATATGACACAAATGAACCTATCTACAATACAGAAGCAGACTCGTGGACATAGAGAACATGTGGGTGGTTACCAAAGGGGAAGGAATGGGGGAGAGGTGGAGTGAGAGTTTGTGATTAACAGATGTAAGTTAGTACACAGGGAATGGATACACAACAAGGTGCTACAATAAAGTTCAGAAAACTATATTTATTATCCTATGATAAACTATAATAAAAAATGTGGAAAAGAATATATATATATTTATAACTGAATCACTTTGCTATGCAGCAGAAATTAACACAACATTATAAATCAACTATACTTCAGCAAAAAATTTAAAAAAGAAAAGCTATCAAGAAATAGAGCTAAATGCATATGTAGAGGAAGGATTAGAGCTGAAACTTCAAGAAATGTGGTTTGTGCTTGATTTTTGCTGAATCATGGTGGAGGCGAGGAACAGGGACTTGGTAGAGTCTGTGTCAGGGTGGAAACCGACCCTACAGTGAGTGGTCTGTGGAGTCTTTCCATTCGATGGGATTAAAGAATAAGCACACTACAGTATGGGATTCCCAGGTGGCTCAGTGGTAAAGAATATGCCTGCCAGGCAGGAGACATGTGTTTGATCTCTGTACTGGGAAGATCTTCTGGAGAAGGAAATGGCAACCCACACCAGTATCCTTGCCTGGGAAATCCCATGGACAGAATAGCCTGGTAGGCTACAGGTCATGGGGTTGCAAAGAGTCAGAAATAGCTTAGAGACTAAACAGCAGCAAACAATAACCCTACAACATAATACAACACAATATACTAATATATATAGCTATGTGCAATTTTATATATGAATCTTCATTAGATTAGCAATTGTATCAGGCAGTATTTAAAGTATTCTCATGTCCACTTTTTTGGTATGCCCCAAACAAACAAATCTAAGAGACGGTGTCTCATTTTCTTGGAAAGTAAAGACAGTATATTTGTTGTAAACATTTTCCTTTGCTCTGATGAAAACACAGAAGATGTGCTGTTGTTGACCTTTCTTCCCTATATTTTTTAGTTATTTTTTATTTTACATTCTGCAGTAATACTTCGTAGACTTCAGTATCAGTTTATATCCAACTACATCTCAAACTTCAAATCCTTACACTTCCTCCAGAATCTTCTCACAAATCCCTTTCCTGTTCTTGTAATTTATATGTACTCTTCAGGTTTTCACCTCATAAAAGGGTAAAGAAAAAAGAAACACCTTTTGTTTTTACAGTGTAGGGAGCTGAGCTCCAGGCATTCTTCTGCCAGCAGAGCTGTTGATGAATGCTGGCAGCCCTTATAAAACAAGACAAAAATTCAGCTCTGCAAATAAGTTGCTGAGACAGTTTATTTGACCTCTCTGACTTCTGTTTTCTCCTCTGTAAAATGCACACAATATTTTTGTGAAATTAATTTATATTATGCATATGCCATTTCTAGATTAATGCCTAGCCTATGGTAGTTGTTCATTAAAAAGTTACAATGATATTGAAATCTATTTAGATTTTCTGTTTAGTAAGTAAGCTTGTAAGTAAAAATACTTTGATTTTTATGGCAATTACCTTTTTCTCTGTAAAAAAAATCTGAAAAAATTGCTAGTATTCCAGTATATTCTTCTTGTTCCTACTCATGACCCTTTGGAATATGAGTGGTCAATATTCTCTAGGAAGGATCTGAGTTTTTGTCAATTTGACAACTGTACATTTTGTGGGCAGGCTGCATGTCAGTAGTGTTTTCTAAAATAAGTAGTAATGGTGTTAGCTGTATTATAGGTACCCACTTTCATATAGCTTTTTTGTTACTATATTTTTCCAGACATAGAATAAAGGATTAGAAAATTACTCAATTAAAATATGTGACCCTGTATAGCTAATTAAACTACTCCAAATCAAAAGTTAGTTTCTGCCTCTTTTTCAGAAGTTATAACTAAAATCCCAAACTGAATGGCAAGCATCCCATCAAGACAAAGAGCTGGAGCCAGTTAGTGGAAGTAAGCTAATCTGATGAAGGTTGAAGAGACTTGGGCCCCAGTTTAGATTCTGTCTACTTGAAACCTTAGGAAAACATGTTAAACTTTTTTAGATCTCACTCTCCTTACTTGTCAAGTTCAGATGACAATGATCTTCCCAATGCACAGCACTATTATGAGGGTGAACTTGTACAACGGGTAGAAGTCTGCTGTCACCAAAGACTTAAATGACATATAGAATCAGGCTCTCCTACAAAACCTGCTGCCACTGAAGACTTTTGCTGAATCTCTGAATCCAAGGTGAAGGTCTAGGGTTCCAATCACTGAATAGAGGGACTATCCGGGAACTACAAAGTGCAGAAAAGGCAGGTCGAAGGGGAAAAATAGATGAAAAGCTGAATAATATTCCATTGTACATATGTACCACATCTCCTTTATTCATTCAACTGTCAATGGGCATTTTTAGGTTGCTTCCATGTTTTGGATCTTGAAAATAGTGCTGCTGTGAATATAGGAGTGCATCTATCTTTTCAAACTAGAGTTTTGTCTGGATCTTTTCCTCAGAGTATGATTGCAGGATCTTATGATAATTCTGTTTTTAATTTTAAGCAATCTCCATACTATTTTCCATAGTTGCTGCACCAATTTATATTCCCACCAACAGTGTAGGAGGGTTCCTCATAAAAAAAGAATGGAATAATGCCTTTTGCAGGAATATAGATGGACCTAGAGATTACCATATTTAGTGAGATAAGTCAGACAGAGAAAGATATCCTATAATATTGCTTATATGTGAAATTTAAAAAAAGATACAAATGAATTTATTAAAAAATAAAAATAGATCCACAAATATAGAAAACAACTTATGGTTACCAAAGGGGAAGGGGAGGATAAATTCAGAGTTTGGGGTTAAATTATACACACTACTATGTATAAAATAGATAACCAAAAAGGACTTACTCTATAGCACAGAGAACTAACTTTATATAATATTTTATAATAACTTAAAGGAAAAATAATCTGGAAAATGATGTATATATTTGTATATATACATATGTATGTGTATATATATAGCTGAATCACTTAGCTGTATACCTGAAACTAACATAACATTGTAGATCAACTACATATCAAAAAAAAAAAAATGAGAAGCAAGAAAATAAGCCTGTAGTAAGAAAATATAAATATTAAGCAGAAAGAGAGTCTAAGGCTCTGACTGAAGTAAGCATTGCTGAGCACGTGGTTTTCAAAGGTCCACTGTGTTAAGAGAGTGAAGGGTGGGCAGAAGTAGCTAGACTGGTCTCTGGAGCCATCATTCACGGACTCTCTTCTCATCATTGTCACTTTTCCTCCAGATGCCCAGCCTTGGCACTTCAGAAGGGTGTAAGTGCATGTGCCCATGAATTACCTCTCTTTGACATATGGCAGAATAGTGTTTGACTTCCAGAAAATAAGGTATATTTGAGTATTTGGGGGAAGGTTGGAAAAGTCCCTGATGCTGGGAAAGATTGAGGGGAAAAGGAGAAGAGGGTGACAGAGAATGCGATAGCTGGATGGCATCACCAATGCAATAGACATGAACTTGGGCAAACCTTGGGTGATGGTGAAGGACAGGGAGGCCTGGCACACTGCAGTCCATGGAGTACAAAGAATCAGACATGAATGGACAACTGAACGACAGCAGCAACAACAACTTGAGAAAGTAAGAAAGCATGTGTTCATTTCTGAGGTAGATATAATTTGAGGCATTAGCTGGCATCCAAGAAAGAAATATCAAAGATAAACATCTACTTTCAATTATTAGACCCATCATTTGGCTCTTTGGGAAAATATCCCATATGTTCTAAATTTCATCTCTAAATTAAAAATATGGATACTTTAAATCAGAGTTCCCTAGAGAGGGAGATGATGAGAGAGACAAATAGAAAAAAATACACAGACACAGACTGATTTTAAAGAACTGGCTAACAAGATTATGAGAGCTGATATATCTGTAATGCATAGGTAGAAATATAGATTAGAGTTGATGTAGTTTTGGGTCTGAAGTTTGTAGGGCAGACCAGCAGGCTGGAAATTCAGATCAGATTTCTATTTTATTGTTTTCAGGCAGACTTACTTCTTGCAGAAGCCTCAGTCTTTACTGTTAAGTCTTTGCTGTACTGATTGGATGAGACACACTTACATCTGTTTCACTTAAATTCAACTGATTGGAAATGCGAATGACATCCACAAATACCTTAACAGGTCATATCTATACTGTTTGACGAAACAACTGGGTACCAAATTGACCTCAAAAAATTAACTGTCACAGATCCTTACCACACAGGGTAGATGTAATAACATACACAACTTTAATAAGGAGGCTGAAACAATTTCCATTATCAGCATGAGTAAGGCATATTGAGGCCATACTTTTCAAATAGTTCAGTTCAGTTCAGCTCAGTCACTCAGTCGTGTCTGACTCTTTGCAACCCCATGAACCACAGCACGCCAGGCCTCCCTCTCAATCACCAACTCCTGGAGTCCACCCAAAGCCATGTCCATTGAGTCTGTGATGCCATCCAACCATCGCATCCTCTGTTGTCCCCTTCTCCTACTGCCCTCAGTCGTTCCCAGCATCAGGGTCTTTTCAAATGAGTCAGCTCTCTGCATCAGGTAGCCAAAGTACTGGAGTTTCAGCTTCAACATCAGTCCTTCCAATGAACACCCAGGACTGATCTCCTTTAGGATGGACTGGTTGGATCTCCTTGCAGTCCAAGGGACTCACAAGAGTCTTCTCCAACATCACCATTCAAAAGCAGCAATTCTTCGGCACTCAGCTTTCTTTATAGCCCAACTCTCACATCCAGACATGACTACTGGAAAAACCATAGCCTAACAGTGGCTGATTTTATTTTCCTGGGCTCCAAAATCACTGCAGATGGTGATTGCAGCCATGAAATTAAAAGACACTTGCTCTTTGGAAGGAAAGTTATAACCAACCTAGACAGCATATTCAGAGAATGCAAATCCACTCCAATGTGCTTGCTTGGAAAATCCCATGGATGGAGGTGCCTGGTAGGCTGCAGTCCATGGGATCATGAAGAGTCGGACATAACTGAGCGACTTCACTTTCACTTTTCACTTTCATGCATTGGAGAAGGAAATGGTAGCCCACTCCAGTG
The DNA here is from genome assembly GCA_006410675.1 of Oreotragus oreotragus. Classification (NCBI taxonomy): domain Eukaryota; kingdom Metazoa; phylum Chordata; class Mammalia; order Artiodactyla; family Bovidae; genus Oreotragus; species Oreotragus oreotragus. The sequence continues at coordinate 449,507 of SJYX01011826.1, forward strand.
TTCTTGCCTGGAGAATCCCAGGGATGGGAGAGTCTGGTGGGCTGCTGTCTATGGGTAGCACAGAGTTGGACACGACTGAAGCGACTTAGCAGCAGCAGACAGCATATTAAAAAGCAGAGACATTACTTTGCCAACAAAGGTCCATCTAGTCAAGGCTATGGTTTTTCCATTAGTCATGTATGGATGTGAGAGTTGGACTATAAAGAAAGATGAGCACAGAAAAACTGACGCTTTTGAACTGTGGTGTTGGAAAAGACTCTTGAAAGTCCCTTGGACTGGAAGGAGATCCAACCAGTCCATCCTAAAGGAGATCAGTCCTGGGTATTCATTGGAGGGACTGATGTTGAAGCTGAAACTCCAATACTTTGGCCACCTCATGCAGAGAGCTGACTCATTTGAAAAGACCCTGAACTGAACTGACCTGATGCTGGGAAAGACTGAGGGCAGGAGGAGAAGGGGACAACAGAGGATGCCATGGTTGGACGGCATCACCGACACAATGGATATGCATTTGGGTGGACTCCGGGAGTTGATGATGGACAGGGAGGCCTGGCATGCTGCGGTTCATGGAGTTGCAAAAAGTTGGACACGACTGAGCGACTGAACTGAACTGCACTGACTAGAAAGANGGCATCACCGACACAATGGATATGCATTTGGGTGGACTCCGGGAGTTGATGATGGACAGGGAGGCCTGGCATGCTGCGGTTCATGGAGTTGCAAAAAGTTGGACACGACTGAGCGACTGAACTGAACTGCACTGACTAGAAAGACTTTTGTTGACAATGTGATGTCTCTGCTTTTTTAATATGCAGTCAAGGTTGGTCATAACTTTCCTTCCAAGGAATTGAACCTAAAACCGTTTCCAGTTGGCTGTATGCTTTATCTTAATATTTTTATGTTAAAGAAATCATTGTGGCTTGGGTCAAAGAAACCAGAGTAATACATTGCAGTGTATTGAACAAAACACAGGATTTGAGAGTGTCAGTACCAAATTTGAATCCAAATTATGCTCTGTGTTATACTGGGCAAGTTTTTCTCATCCTCAGTTTCTTTATCTGCAAATTGATATAATAATGCCATTTTTTAGGGTTTGGGGGATATGTGAAACAGAACATGGAGTTTTGCAGAAAAAATAGTCTAATAAATAAATTTTTTTTTCTCAGTTCACTGTTTTCAACTAGCTAAACAGAAGCTCATTTTCCCATATCAAGATGTAATTATACAATTTCATAATTTTTTGCTTATTTATGATTATTAAACTCAGTCCAGAATAGTTTATAAATCCAATCTCATTGAGAATTTCAAGCCTTTGTTTCCTTCATCACTGACCTGAACTGAGGATTAAAAATATTTGAGTGAAAATTGAGCATGGCTAGTTTTATCACTTGTAGACATTCTTCTTCTGTACCTTGTGTGAAGAGCTGTGATGAAACAGTTACGGTCATAGGTACTGGGGTGTGGTAGGTGCCGGAATGATGCACAATGGCTCCTGGCCATCCCCTGATGTGTGGGGAATTTGAAGACATAGCAGTATGTATAAGAAGTGTCTGATTTTCTTGGAGAGATATCCAGATTTCTCCAGCCTGTGTTTCACTGAAGGCCACTTTTTGAGGTGTAATTGACATACGACATTATACTAGTTTTATTTGTTCAACATGATTAGTTGATATTTATACATACTGCAAAATGATCATCACAATAAATCTTGTTGGCATCTATCACTAACAGGTGATTAGGGCTTCCCAGGTGGAGCCAGGGATAAAGAACTCACCTACCAATGCAGGAGACATAAGTAACATGGGTTCAATCCCTGGTTTGGGAAGATCCCCTGGAATAGGAAATGGCAACCCATTCCAATGTCCTTTCCTGGAGAATCCCATGGACAGAAGAGCCTGGCAGGCTACAGTTCAGAGGGTCCCAAAGAGTCAGATACCACTGAAGCAACTTAGCATGCATCAGCAAACATAGCTACAGATTTTTTTCTTGTGGTGAGAGTTTTACAAATTTACTCTTAGCAACTTTCAAATATGTAATGCAGTGTTATTAATGTAGAACCATGCTGTACTGGGACTTATTTATCTTATAACTGATAGTTTGTAACTTTTCATTTCCTCAACCATTTCATTCATCCCCTAGCCTTTGCCAATGAAAATCTGGAAGTCACCAATCACTTCTTTGTATCTATGAGCTTGTTTTCTGTTTTTGTTTTTGTTGTTGTTTTTTTATATTCATCATATAAGTGAGATCATGCAGTATTTGTCTTTCTCTATGTAATTTATTTCACTTAGCATAAGTGCCCTTGAGGTCTATCTTTGTTGAAAAAGGCAAGATTTCATTTTTATGACTCAATAATACATACATACATATATATAATTTATCACATTACATATCTATATCATATTTTATATCAATATATCACATTCTTTTTATCCATTCATCTGTTAATAGGCACTAAGGTTGTTTTTGTATATTCAGTTCAGTTCAGTAGCTCAGTCGTGTCAGGCTCTTTGCAACCACATTAATCACAGAACGCCAGGCCTCCCTGTCCATCATAAACTCTCGGAGTTCATACAGACTCACGTTCATCGAGTCAGTGGAGGCCATCCAGCCATCTCATCCTCTGTCATCCCCTTCTCCTCCTGCCCCCAATCCCTCCCAGCATCAGAATCTTTCCCAATGAGTCAACTCTTCGCATGAGGTGGCCAAAGTACTGGAGTTTCAGCTTTAGCATCAGTCTTTCCAAAGAAATCCCAGGGCTGATCTCCTTCAGAATGGACTGGTTGGATCTCCTTGCAGTCCAAGGGACTCTCAAGAGTCTTCTCCAACACCACAGTTCAAAAGCATCAATTCTTCAGCACTCAGCCTTCTTCACAGTCCAACTCTCACATCCATACATGACCAC